>CM044900.1:74263217-74517552 GCA_024500145.1 Gentiana dahurica var. dahurica
TCGGTTTAATTAATTTAATTAATTACCTAAATTAATCTAAATTAATTACGTCTCATACATGCCTAATTAATATCACGATTAATTATCTACATGTATGCATATGCTAGGAGTGGAATTCACAAAATATGATGCATGTCATGGCATGGTTATCTAACATAAATTATCAAACATGAAAATAAATGTGTAAAAGTATACTGATGACCAAAATAGTAACGACCAACCTTAACCGGCAGAGTACCGGGTCGGAAGCACTATAGAGGTGAGCAAGGTCGTATCTCACGAGGAATTTATCGAATACCAAAGTCGTTTTTGGATTTAGTTTAGGTCAACCAAGATATTTCAAGTTTAAGTACACTAAAACAAAATATAAACTAAAGATGCTAAAGAGAGAAAGAGACATAGCCAAACTATGATCCAATTGATTACTTTCACCTCTCCAATCGATTAGCTCGGGAATGGGATTAACCAACCTACAAACCTCTACTTATAACGACTCATTCATGGGTGCAAACTCC
The DNA here is from genome assembly GCA_024500145.1 of Gentiana dahurica var. dahurica. Taxonomy (NCBI): domain Eukaryota; kingdom Viridiplantae; phylum Streptophyta; class Magnoliopsida; order Gentianales; family Gentianaceae; genus Gentiana; species Gentiana dahurica. Next base: position 74,263,733 of record CM044900.1, read on the forward strand.
TAAGCTAGTGTACGACGCCATACAACAATCGAACACCCTTTGCCCGGTTCAACAGTCCGCCTTTAAGAATTTAATTGACCGAAACAAAATTAACGCGCTAGAGTTGCCCGATTTACACCGACAAACCTCGTTACCCAATTGATCTAAACAACTCAGTCAATTGTAAATAACGATCTCAAAACCCCTTTTCCCACACCCCTTCGCAACATACATTTATAAAAGTGGTGTGTGAGTTCATCAACTAGGTGTACAAGCTAATTCAAGCATTATAACAAGTTTTAAGACATGAATTCGTCAATATAACAACAATTAAACACTACACATTCCCAATTTCATCAATTAGAGGGTGATTTCTTCAATTTTCACATAATTTGGCTATGAAAAGTTTAGCTACTCATAGTAAAATATGAAATAACAATCAAAGAGAAGATTAAAGCCATAAAAGAGAAAGAGGAATGACATTAATTACCAAAAACGCAGAAATTGAAGTTGAATCAATCTTCATCCAAACCCATTGTCACTTGGGGAAGAAGACTTCAAAAACACCAACAAGGAGGAGAGAATCTATGCTAAATTGTGTTTAATCTAAGGTAAAGAGTGAAAGAAGAGCTAATCTAAGGGAGAAAAGGGGAGAAAATCGACCTAAGGGTGTCCTAATTAAGTCTAGGTATGAGTTCATATGAAATGGGGGCTGAAAAATCTATTTAAAAAGGCCCAAAAACGTGCAGATAAAGCAGTTTTGGCGTGCCCCAAAGTCTTCGGCGCGCGCCAAAACTGTTCTGTGATTCTGGGAGCTCTCTGTTCCAACTTGGCGCGCCCCAAAGTCTTCGGCGCGCGCCAAAAATTCCTGGACTGATACACCTTCAGTAATCTGACAATATCTTTGCATGTAGAGCTCCGATTTGAGTGATTCAAAGTGCGTTGGAAAGCTCATTCAATTATATACAACTTTCATGAATAACAGAAGTCCAGAAAATGCCTCCAACATTGCTCAAAGTGCAGATAAAGTGAATGTAAGGCGAAAACATCAACTATTTTTGATCCGTTTCCATCCCCGGGCTTCGGTTTCGCCATTCTAAGTCTCATGCCTCATCTTCCGGGCATACGAGTCACCTATTTCCTGCATTTCCATAGCACAATATACCAAGCATAATCCCGAAAGATAAATAGGGCTCAAATAGGGCCAAAACACCGTAAAATGATAAGGTTTTCCATCAATTTGATGGATTACCTCTAAGTAAGTGCTCAAATCGTTTTTACCTTATAATCGGTCTAAAACCACCCAAAACAAGCCAAGAGTGTCATAAACGGGGGTTAAAACATGCAGCAAAACATAGTAAAGTTGACTCTCATCAACCACCCCCCACTTAGCGTTTGCTCGCCCACGAGCAAAATGAGCGTTTTAAAAGAATCCAAAGAGTCAACGTTACACGCGTAGGTCAATCCAATCACATACCAAAGATAACCGACAAGTAAGTGAGTAAATGCATAAAACTTAACCCTACCTTATCGAGCAAACGGGATGTGTGTGTGTGAATAGGTTCTCCTACATTTACCACGGTTTACCGGTTTGGATTATAGATTCTAGGTCATTGGGACTACACCATAGGCTCATACTTCATAAGCATCTCCACTAATCGGGGCCAAACCGAGGCTAAGCAAGGTCGAGTAGGACTTGAAAGGTTGTAACGTTAGGCTACGGACGGGGCCAACCGAAAGGAATTTCTGGGGAATAATCAATAAAGAGATAAAACGAGCAAGCTCAATCACGGGATATAACAATACGAAACATAGCTAGCTCCATCCTTCTCTAGCTCAAAAAGAAACTAGAAACATGATCCAAGAAATAAAATGCCATATCGCACTATGTCTCAAGTGTAACGAGGCAAAAATGTATAAGAATCATGTTTCTCCACTAAAACTCATCTCAAACACCAACATCATATACAAATCAATACACGAGCCCAAAACACTTGGCTTTCTTTGACTCAACCTTTTATTTTCCTTTCAATACTTTTCTTCTTCTTCTTTTTTTTTTTCATCTTTTTTTTTCTTTTTTTTCTTTTTTTTTTTTTTGATTTTGAACTTGAATTTTTATTGGGTTTGAGTCAAAGGCCATCACATATACATAAAATGAATCGAGCTCCTACCCTCCAATATCATGAAATAGCTCGTAAAAACACCAACTCCTCTCAATATACATACCACTCTACCACCCCACACTTGCTTTAGCAAGTGTGCTCAAAATGAAAGGATTAAGCTTGACTCGTAGGGTGTCCAAGGGAATGTAGACCACAAATAAAGCTCAAGGGTCGGGTAATTATGGGCTAAATAAGAACGGTTAAATGTCGGATGGGGGTCTAACCATCCTACCAAGGCTTAGAGGGGTTACTGTGGAATATGTCACGGGATGGCTATTTGGCTCTGGTCGGGTCAAAGAAACGCCATAACTGTCATCCCAAACTCTACCAAGGTCGGCCCTTCTATTTCGTCTCGAAGTTAATGATATGAGTTCTAGGTAGCCGAATTGTGCCTAAGTCTACCATAATCGGTCACTAGTTACCATGTCTCATGAAATCGAAGCTATACGTGCATGAAAATCTCATTTCCAAGATAAGGTAGTAAGCCAAGTAACATGAATTCAAACATTCACTACTCCGATTATCCTATCAATGTGAAGGCTCAACATACGAATGCAACATCAATACCATGGAAAAATTTAAAAAGTGCTCAAATTTTTACTAAAGAAGTGACCAAAACACTAAGCATACAACACAATGGCCAGAAAAACAATGAAGCACATATCAAAGCTAAGCCTACCACCCCCCACTTTAAATGCAACACTGTCCTCAGTGTGTGAATGATAAAGAGAAAGAAGGCTTAGCTTAACCCGGCAGAAAGGCGCAAACCATGTACGTGACATATCCATGAAAGTTCCACTCGAATACCTGAAGCCATGAGACAAAAACACCAAGAAAACGCATGCACGGGGAACAGCCACCGTGCCAAAAGCAAGCAACAAATATCGAGATATAATAAAAGAGCGCAAAGTCACATACACGATCATATGAAACCAAAAAGGGGAACCGACTCGGGGCGCATGCGATGCAATAACAATCAAACAAGTAAAACAACATCCATGCAAAAAGATACGAGCCAACAACGGATCGAAGAAGAACCACTCAAAAACGGTACCCATACCCCCAAAGTATCACCCTAGACCACTCCTAGCACAAAAACTAAAGCAAAAACAGAGAAATGGTGGGTTGCCTCCCCCAAGCGCCTTTGTTTTATGTCATTGGCTTGACTTATTAAGAAACTAAAGGAAAAGCAACAAAGCACGAGTGGAATAAAAGAAAAAAAATTGCACATATTTTGCTCAATAGCATCAAGAACATGGCAATTAAAAAAAATTTCATCCACTTTTATTTTGAACACAAAAAAAAATCTACCTAAAACATTCTAAGTTTAAAATCCTTAGTTCGACTTTATACCGGCAACAATGCTAAGGATAATTATACCAAAGGAGAGCAAACCGTTGCCTCTCCTTACACAAATCAAAAGAATTGAGCACACCCTTAAAATGAGGCAAGACAAACAAGGGGCTCAATCCCCACCACCAAGATTGATTCAAGAAATTCACCGTGCAACACAATGAATTCAATTTCCCTGAATTAGAGCATATGCCAAGTAACAAAGATTCTAACACCAAGTAATAACATTTTGGCTCAACCACAACATCAACATATTCAATGTGATCCACCACCACAATTTTTTCAATAAGGTTCAAAGGAGAAGGAATAATTGATTCACTAGTAGCATGATTCATACCTTCTTCATAACATTCGTGATGGGTGATTATCTCAAGAGTCGACGGTGGAGCAAATGAAATTTCATCATTTTTAGCACTCATCTCAACCTTCCTCTTCTCAATCAATTGCTCTACCCGGTTCTCCAAGTTCTTTAATTCCAATTGAAGAGTAGTAGCATTCGTTTTAATATCCATCAACTCCCGACCTTGCTCTTCCAATATTCGGCCTTGCTCTTCCAAAGCTCGGCCTTGCTCTTCTAACAGACGGCCTTGCTCTTGCAAAGTCTTATTGATTTGCTCTAAGAGGATGTCGGTTGAGCTCTTTTGCGGTGGAGAAGCTATTTGTGGAGGTTGATCATATTGCAAATACGCATTGGGGTGTTGAAACTGAGAACTTGGAGGACTCTCCCACTCATTGTTGTATGGTGATGTGTATGGGTTGAACTGATAATATGGTTGGAATCCAAAACCCATAGCATCGAAATTAAAGCCTCCAAAAGAGTAGGGAGAAGATCCATCATGGCCACATGGATCCATACACTGTGATTCAAGGGAAAAACAAGAACACAATCACGGTATCTAGTCACCACCACTACCGTAGTAAATGGTGTGACTCTTCAACGAAAAACCAACATCAAGAAAGAAGAAAGAGAAAAAAAAACAACCTAAACCTAAGTCTTCAAAAGACTTATGAGATATCGATATGATTCCCCGGCAACGGCGCCAGAAAACTTGATGACCAAAATAGTAACGACCAACCTTAACCGGCAGAGTACTAGACGGAGCCGGGGGTGAGTGTGTGGGTAGTGTTTTTCATCCCCTACCTTATGATCCCCGGCTTTTATTGACTTTATTTGCAAGCTTTCTTTGATTGATTTCATTTTCTTTTGACTTTTCTCTTCTTTTTTTTTTCTTTTTTTTTTTTTTTTGAGAAACTTTTTGAATTCAGAAAGCTGCACTATACAATTTAAATAGGTTTGAGTCAAAGGAAGCCAAGTGTTTTAAGACTTGTGTTGTTGATTTGTTATATGATGTTGGTGTTTGGGATGAATCCTTAATATAGAAACATGATTCTTGTATGCTTTTGCCTCGTTACACTTGAGACATAGTGCGATATGGCATTCTATTTTCTTGGATCATGTTTCTAGTTTCTTTTTGAGCTAGAGAAGGATGGAGCTAGCTATGTTCTGTATTGTTATACCCCATGATTGAGCATGCTCGTTTTATATCTTTGTTGATTATCCCCCAAAAATTCCTTTCGGTTTGCCCCGTCCCGATCCTAACGTTACAACTTTTCAAGTCCTACTCGACCTTGCTTAGCCTCGGTTTGGCCCTGATTAGTGGAGATGCTTATGAAGTATGAGCCTATGGTGTAGTCCCAATGACCTAGCATCCATAATCCAAACCGGTAAACCGTGGTAAATGTAGGAGAAGCTATTCACACACACATCCCGTTTGCTCGATAAGTTAGGGTTAAGTTTTATGCATTTACTCACTTACTTGTCGGTTATCTTTGGTATGTGATTGGCTTGACCTACGCGTGTAACGTTGACTATTTGGATTCTTTTAAAACGCTCATTTTGCTCGTGGGCGAGCAAACGCTAAGTGGGGGGTGGTTGATGAGAGTCAACTTTACTATGTTTTGGTGCATGTTTTAACCCCCGTTTATGACACTCTTGGCTTGTTTTGGGTGGTTTTAGACCGATTATAAGGTAAAAATGCTTTGAGCACTTACTTAGAGGTAATCCATCAAATTGATGGAAAACCTTATCATTTTACGGTGTTTTGGCCCTATTCGAGCCCTATTTATCTTTCGGGATTATGCTTGGTATATTGTGCTATGGAAATGCAGGAAATAGGTGACTCGTATGCCCGGAAGATGAGGCATGAGACTTAGAATGGCGAAACCGAAGCCCCGGGGATGGAAACGGATCAAAGGTGGTTGGTGGTTTTACCATTTGTTAACTTTATCTGCAATTTTATCCCAGATACATGCATTTTCTGGACTTGTGGTCTTCATGATAGTTGTAGATAATTGAATGAGCTTTCCAACGCATTTTGAATCATTCAAATCGGAGCTCTACGCGCAAATATATTTCCAGATTACTGAAGGTGTATCTGCCCAGGAATTTTGGCGCGCGCCGAAGACTTTGGGGCGCGCCAAGTTGGAACAGAGAGCTCCCAGAATCACAGAACAGTTTTGGCGCGCGCCGAAGACTTTGGGGCATGCCAAAACTGCTTTATCTGCACGTTTTTGGGCCTTTTTAAATAGATTTTTCAGCCTCCATTTCATAAGAACTCATACCTAGACTTAATTAGGACTCCCTTAGGTCGATTTTCTTCCCTTTTCTCCCTTAGATTAGCTCTTCTTTCACTCTTTCCCTTAGATTAAACACAATTTAGCATAGATTCTCTCCTCCTTGTTGGTGTTTTTGAAGTCTTCTTCCCCAAGTGACAATGGGTTTGGATGAAGATTGATTCAACTTCAATTTCCTACGTTTTTGGTAATTAATTTCATTTCTTCTCTTGATTAATGGCTTTAATCCTTTCTTTGATTGTTATTTCTTGCTTTATGATGAGTAGCTAAACTTTTCATAGCCAAATTTTGTGAAGATTGAAGAAATCACCCTCTAATTGATGAAATTGGAAATGGGTAGTGTTTAATTGTTGTTATATTGACGAATTCATGTCTTAAAACTTGTTCTTAATGCTTGAATTAGCTTGTACACCTAGTTCATAAACTCACACACCACTTTTATAAATGTATGTTGCGAAGGGGTGTGGGAAAAGGGGTTTTAAGATCATTCTTTATAATCAACTGAGTTGTTTAGATTGATTAGGGAGTGAGGTTCAATCGGTTGTGAAATCGAGCAACTCTAGTGCGTTAATCTTGTTCCGGTCAATTAAATTCTTAAAGGCGGACTGTTGAACCGGGCAAAGGGTGTTCGATTGTTGTATGGCGTCGTACACTAGCTTAGGAGTTTGCACCCATGAATGAGTCGATATAAGTAGAGGTTGGTAGGTTGGTTGATCCCATTCCCGAGCTAATCGATTGGAGGGGTGAAAGTAATCAATTGCATCATAGTTTGGCTATGTCTCTTTCTCTCTTTAGTATCTTTAGTTTATATTTTGTTTTAGTGAAATTAAACTTGAAACATCTTGGTTGACCTAAACTAAGTCCAAAAACGGCTTTGATACTCGATTGATTCCTCGTGGGATACGACCTTGCTCACCTCTATAGTGCTTCCGACCCGGTACTCTGCCGGTTAAGGTTGGTCGTTACTATTTTGGTCATCAAGTTTTCTGGCTTAGATTTTAGCTCAAGTTTCTTCTCTAATCTTGGATTTTCTGATTTTGGGTCTTCTTCTTCACCAATTGACATGGGTGTTGAAAAAGCTTGATGTAAACTTCAATTTCCTGCGTTTTTGGTAATTAATTTCATTCCTCTTTCTCTTATATGGCTTTAATCTTCTCTTTGATTGTTATTTCATGTTTTACTATGAGTATCTAAACTTTTCATAGCCAAATTATGTGAAAATTGAAGAAATCACCCTCTAATTGATGAAATTGGGAATGGGTAGTGTTTAATTGTTGTTATATTGACGAATTCATGTCTTAAAACTTGTTCTTAATGCTTGAATTAGCTTGTACACCTAGTTCATGAACTCACACACCACTTTTATAAATGTATGTTGCGAAGTTTAGCTCACATCCCACACCGGAAATTGAAGTTGAACACCCTCATCAACCGGGGATAGTGTCCAATCGATTAGCTCATAGGGTTGTTACATTTCGATGAGGCACTTGAGGTTATCCTCCTTAAGGATCCCGTCCCTTGTGTGGGACCTTGTGAGTCTTGTCGAGGACTCTAAACTTGGCATTCAAATCGTTTAATTTCATCAAACTTCTTTCTATCCACCAATTCCACCTTTGTGTCAACGGTATAACTCGAAAGTTGGCACCGTATAAATAGTGTCCACCAACCTTAACCGGCAGAGTAGCGGGTCGGAAGCACTATAGAGGTGAGCAAAGTTGTATCCCACGAGGAATCAATCGAGTATCAAAGCCGTTTTCGGACTTAGTTTAGGTCAACCAAGATGTTTCAAGTTTAATTTCACTAAAACAAAATATAAACTAAAGATACTAAAGAGAGAAAGAGACATAGCCAAACTATGATCCAATTGATTACTTTCACCCCTCCAATCGATTAGCTCGGGAATGGGATCAACCAACCTACCAACTTCTACTTATATCGACTCATTCATGGGTGCAAACTCCTAAGCTAGTGTACGACGCCATACAACAATCGAACACCCTTTGCCCGGTTCAACAGTCCGCCTTTAAGAATTTAATTGACCGGAACAAGATTAACGCACTAGAGTTGCTCGATTTCACAACCGATTGAACCTCACTCCCTAATCAATCTAAACAACTCAGTTAATTCAACCGGGGATAGTACCGATGAGGCACTACCGGGGATAGTACCGGGGATAGTACTAGACGCCATGCAACAACCCAGCACCCTTTGCCCGGTTCAACAGTCCGCCTTTAAGGATTTAACTGACCGGAACAAGATAAACGCTCTAGAGCCGCTCGATTTACACCGACAAACCTCGTTACCCAATCGATCTAAACAACTCAGTCAATTGTAAATAACGATCTTAAAACCCTTTTTCCCACAACCCTTCGCAACATACATTTATAAAAGTGGTGTGTGAGTTCATGAACTAGGTGTACAAGCTAATTCAAGCATTAAGAACAAGTTTTAAGACATGAATTCGTCGATATAACAACAATTAAACACTACCCATTCCCAATTTCATCAATTAGAGGGTGGTTTCTTCAATCTTCACATGATTTAGCTATGGAATGTTTAGCTACTCATAGTAAAATATGAAATAACAATCAAAGAGAAGATTAAAGCCATAAAAGAGAAAGAGGAATGACATTAATTACCAAAAACGCAGGAAATTGAAGTTGAATCAATCTTTATCCAAACCCATTGTCACTTGGGGAAGAAGACTTCAAAAACACCAACAAGGAGGAGAGAATCTATGCTAAATTGTGTTTAATCTAAGGTAAAGAGTGAAAGAAGAGCTAATCTAAGGGAGAAAAGGGGAGAAAATCGACCTAAGGGTGTCCTAATTAAGTCTAGGTATGAGTTCATATGAAATGGGGGCTGAAAAATCTATTTAAAAAGGCCCAAAAACGTGCAGATAAAGCAGCTTTGGCGTGCCCCAAAGTCTTCGGCGCGCGCCAAAACTGTTCTGTGATTCTGGGAGCTCTCTGTTCCAACTTGGCGCGCCCCAAAGTCTTCGGCGCGCGCAAAAAATTCCTGGACTGATACACCTTCAGTAATCTGACAATATCTTTGCATGTAGAGCTCCGATTTGAGTGATTCAAAGTGCGTTGGAAAGCTCATTCAATTATATACAACTTTCATGAATACTAGAAGTCCAGAAAATGCCTCCAACATTGCTCAAAGTGCAGATAAAGTGAATGTAAGGCGAAAACATCAACTATTTTTGATCCGTTTCCATCCCCGGGCTTCGGTTTCGCCATTCTAAGTCTCATGCCTCATCTTCCGGGCATACGAGTCACCTATTTCCTGCATTTCCATAGCACAATATACCAAGCATAATCCCGAAAGATAAATAGGGCTCAAATAGGTGACTCGTATGCCCGGAAGATGAGGCATAAAAGATAAATAGGGCTCAAATAGGGCCAAAACACCGTAAAATGATAAGGTTTTCCATCAATTTGGTGGATTACCTCTAAGTAAGTGCTCAAAGCGTTTTTACTTTATAATCGGTCTAAAACCACCCAAAACAAGCCAAGAGTGTCATAAACGGGGGTTAAAACATGCACCAAAACATAGTAAAGTTGACTCTCATCATATACCACTGAGATGGACCGTTGGTACCCCCGTATCTAACCTATTTAAACTAGGAAAAGCAACCAAAAAAAAAAAAAACTTAAAACGTCTTGGCCGCACCATCTTGATCTTTTATGCCTTTCCTTTTGCTTCATCTTCACACGTACAACATCCTTTTTTTTTCTTTTTCTTTATTCGTGAACAGTGCCTGGACGTCCAAAGTCCAACATCCCTTTTCTTCTTCATTGAAGATGTTTTGGCCGACGGATCCGGAAAAAATACTACTACTATGAAATTTAAATTGCAAAAATAAATACATAAATTGCAAAATAAATTACATATTTTATATACTCGTATAATACTAATTATACGAGCGTACAATAGATCTAACTGTAAACAAGTACCAACCCCAATCCATCTCGTCAACCATAACATTCAATCATTTAACAAAATAAAAGATGCAATCTAATATGCAATTTCACTCCTAATTTTAATTAATTATGCTCTCGGTATCCTAAAAATTGAACCTGGCTCCGATACCACATGCTAGGAGTAGTAGCACCGATCGAGACACTCGGTCTTCGCACATCGGAAGCTTATGCTATTTACGATATGAAACATAACTAATTAATCTTACGAGAAGGTTGAAGACTTACCTAAACAGAGAGGGATAGTAAATCGACATAGAGGGAGAAGCCGTGATCTTCCGGATTGTATCTTCAAGCGACGACTGGTGGACGTCGATACTCACCGTAGAACCTCCTCGAATATTCACAAGAAAAACCCTAGGTTTTTCTTCTCTAAATGACTAAGGCAAGAAACTAATTTTTCTTCCTTCTATTTTATTTGTGGCGCAAATTTGTTGTAGTCAATTGTGTTAGGAGGAACTATCTTTATATAGGAAAATAACTAGTCAAGAGAGTTATCCTTTTCACACCACAAAAACCTATTCCCATAAGGAAAAGATATTTTTGCTACAAAATAAGAGATAATTCCCAAAAAATCAATCTCTTAATTTTTCCATTAATTATCTAACAAATAGTTAATTAGTTAATTACACAAATGAGATAAACTAGAAAAATTTCTTCTCCTGATATATCCAATATGTGGCGCCAACTTCATAGTCAATTTTAATAGAAAATGTCTTTTCTATTTTACATATTATTTACCAAATAAATAATATTGCATATTCATTAAATAGACCAACTATTTAATTTATTCTCGAGATTCCATAAAACGAGAAAACACTCGCGTGTTAGGAGCCAACCCGGGGACCTTGGACCTATTACTAGTAGCTACAATAAATTAAATAAAATATTCATCGAACAGAATATTTCTTCTTAATTCATTAATTCCGGAATTATGTCACTATAAATCTGAAACTGAACTCTATCGATTATAGATATAACTAATTCTCAAAACGTCGAATCGAGTCGATAAGTGTCCATTGATATAATCATTTCATATAAACTAACCCTCCACAGACTATCCGTACTGAAGTAGGAGTATTTCCATAAACCTTCTTCACTACATCTTATCCTTATTTACCATTAACCCACTAGTGATCAATTAGTTCATAACCAATACGAACTCCCGGGATCGATCAGTTTTTAGGATCAACAATTAAGGAGATTGTCTTTCTACTTCCCGCAGGAAAGAACGGATTCCATATCTGTGAGACACACACTTCTCACTCATTCCAAAATAGTGCCAACGTGAAAGTGATTCGGACCGCGCCTCTTAGCGATCCTTAACGATTACATCAAACCATATCCTGAAACAAGTAGGAGTCTGTAATCACTTCAGGATTAAGGTTAATCCATAAATGATTATCTTGTGATTTAATAAGATTTCTCAATCACGGAATTATATGAGAAACTCAGATTAATCGGTCTAGTCCTATATGACTCTTATCATATATAAATGCCCCACTTAGACAACCAACGTGGACGGTCCGGATAAGACGGTCACACCGTAAAGTGTTCTGGGCGCATTAATGGCGGTTTAATCAATAGACCCCATATTGTGATTAACTTCACCACGGACTTACAGTTCAAGTGTATCACCATAAACTTAATCTTCATGTGTGACACACAATAAGTTATATGGCTACATATTATACGACTTTGAGTTTTCAGTAGTGTAATACTTACAAGCACGAATCAAGTAATAAGGTAAGAATAAATCTGTCATTTATTAATTCTAAAAACAATTACATAAATTGTCTTTCGGGCGCTACTTCCAACAGAAAGGTGTACCACCCATTCGGCCCTTGATTCTTCTGGATATGATGAAAACTTTGAAAAAGGGGAACCGTGAAACGAACATTCGCCATCCTGCATAGGATGGAAAACCCATTGATACTACTAACACCGTTAGGTGCTATTTGTGCAACACCAATCTTGTAGTATCTTAGCATATCCAGAAATGCAGGGCACCAGGGTATCCATAATCCACCCTTCAATTGGCCCTCATAGAAAGCTCTAAATCCCTCTGGAGGATGGCAGGCACATGGCCAAGGCTCTACCGGAAGCATGGGAGTATAGATCCCCCAGTTTATGTTATATTCCTAGTATATGTAGTCCAGGCTTCGCTCAACAAGAACAAAGGCTTTCCCAAAGCTACCCATAAGGTGTTGAGCTCTCTCCTGGATCCGTAAACATGTTTTTGCGTTAATGTCTCAGAGTAACGACGAGAGGAATCACCGGCACAATTGGTTGGAACGCTCTCTACCTCCAGATCATTCTCCATTTCTACGGATTCCACCTAAACACTTGTAAGAGTTGAAGCTCTAGCTCTCATAGTTGAAAGAAAATGAAAGGAAAGCGAAGTTTAAATAGGAAAGAAGATAAGGGAGACTTACACTCAAAACCGTCAGGGTAACATAAGTTCTCTTCGCCTGACAAAAATTGTGGAGATGGTTGATATGATTAAGGGGTATAAGAACCAGCCTATTCTTGAAAACCGCCCCCTATTTTGGGCGGAAAACGCCTCATTTCTCAAAAAACATTAAGGCAGACATTATGGTGTGACCGTGCCACCTGGCATAGTTGACTATATTAACCCTGTTAAAACAGGGACCGAGCTCCGGCATGAACAAGCCGAACAAACCTAGGAGTAGCGGGATACCTAACTCAGATCCAACATGACCTCAAGAGCTCAGTTGGATCTGGGGGGCTTATGACAATACTGGATTTCACCACCCCACAGGTCAAGCACGTGACACCCAAATGAAAACAAGAAGGGACCTAACACATTAACTATAAGGGCCAGGAGCTTCATAATAGGTCTAAGGGCCTAACTGAATCCCCAGGAAGATTGTTCAGGCCGACCCCCGATCCACCGCAAGCCGGGACAGAGTGGGGGTAGACCTACGCAGCTTGGTCGTGTGGAGCTTAGCGTCTCGCCGCAGGTCAGCTAGAGAGTATAATACTACTAATAACAATTATACGATAATTATGGAAAGAATCCTATGTCTTTAAGGCTCTAATCCTCGCTATTTAATACGAAAAACTCAGTATCATAATTATCTCCTAAAATCACGATATAATCCTTGGATTATCTCTAATTTGAATAACACGAAAATAGAGTCCACATTGGGCACGGCCCATGCAGGCCTAGGGCACAATCGCCCATATATAAACATCCACAAAGAACTACGGCAGATTTGATTCCAAGATACGCTTTGGATACGTAGGCACTCTGGAGAAAATCCCAGGCTCAGTCTAAATTCTCCCAAAAAACCATCCCTTGTTCTTATCTTGCCACCTTCAACCAATTACCACTAGATTAAACGGCCCGTATTTGACACCCGATGAATTTTGTTTCGTCATGAGCCTATACCAAGTCTGGGCCAATATGACACACAAATACATATAAAGGGTCCAAAGGGCAACAAAAAGATCCAACACTTCATGATATAAATAGGAAGACAGTATTGACAACAAGGATTTATTCCATGACCTCCCGTTCTGATACCATGTTGATTTAATTACCATCTTTCCCCAATCCCATCGGCTATAAACATATATAGATTTAATTTGTATGTATATATATTTGTGTTTGTACATGAAAAAATAAGAGCAGCCTTATTTTCATTTGAGTTTATGCTGTAATTAAATTCATTATAAGTTATAATTTCAACCCATGACAACTTGCAGGGGCGGGTGATCTTTATCAAGTGAAAACAACTAGGCTTCTCCCGCAAGAAGAATGTGGCATCTATGAATGCCGACGTAGTGATTCTAAGCATAAGGTTGTCTGCATTAAGCCTTGCATGTGCCCGATTGACAATGATCCTTGTCATGATTCTGAGAAGGAAGATAACTGGCCATATTCTGATTGCAAGTGCTTTTTAATCTATGATGAAGAATTTGAATCCGATTAACTGTAGGCTCTATTTATCAGAGGATGAAGCATTTAAATCCAATTGGTTGCCGTGAGTCGGAGGAGTTACATAGAAGGATGACTTTCCTTCTAGTTGGAGAAGACTGAATACTTACATCTAGTGATGTTCAATGTGTGTGTGTTTTTTTTTCCCCAAAATAATATATATATATATATATATATATATATATATATATATATATATATATATTTGTGTAATGTCCTTAATGGAATGATGCTCGTAATGAACAATTATTGAATTAAAGGCACATGAATGTGCCTACTTATCCGTGTGATTTTCTTTTGTGTTGTTTATGAACAACCATGAAACATATACATATTTAATATATATAATCGTGTGTGAAATTATTAATATATGAACTTATGAGATTTTACGTGAAGTATACAATGGCTCATTCACCTCGGTTCAGGACATATCCCTCCACTAACCCTACTCCCCTTACCCTATGTCTTCTAAAACTGCAATGTTTTCATTCAGTTTCCTTTTCCTTTTCTTTTTAATCTTTTTTTCTACATCCAAATATACATTTAATAAATAATTCAAAATAACATGTATCAACTGATTATACATTTCAATTAATCGTCCAAATCATCGGAGAGATCCATATTTTATTGGGTTTTCCATTTTTTTATTTTCAATTAATAGTCAGAATCATTATATATATATATATATATATATATATATATATATATATATATATATATATATATATATATATATATATATATATATGATTTAGATTACATATGATTGCCAGAGTGTTTCTATTTTATTGAGTTTTAGTTTTTTTATTTAAGGAAAAAGGGAGGAATGGAGAGTATTACGGAAAAATGAAAGAAAGAAAAAATATATATTGATACCAAAGAATTAATATTAAGTCGTTTTGATGGGTGTAGGGAAGAGGTGTTGGGTAAGTGGTGTAGTAGACCCATCCGATCTTAGGCATATTAACACAGCTGGGGAAAGTTGGCTCACTGTTTTCTAGACCCTTAAGAAGGCGTTGGGCCTTGTTCTTGGTTTTACTATGATAGTATTTGTGGCATTTTTGACAGAGTTTTCAACTAAAATATTGATCAAATGTAGCAGAACTGGAACTCGTGGACCGAGTTCTTATGGGGCGGTAATGAAGGATGCATTTGAAAAGTTTAAAGGAAAAAAACATAAAAGAGCCTTTAGCTAGGGATTCCGAATAGATTAAACATGATATGCTATTTATTTTCTAATGGGGTGATTTTCTTTGATTATGTAAAATCAAAGGAGAATCTAGCGGATCTGCTTACAAAAGACTTTTCCAGAGATGATAAGTCAATATTTACGACCGGAATGGGATTGAGTCCTATAAGATAGGACCATATTGACTAGAGTTTCCAATATAATGCTTCAAAAAAGACAACTAAGTTACAAAGGTTCAATAATCACTTACCTCTTATGATAAGAAAAATGTTGCAATCGTGTTTGTTATTACCGTAAGAAATGTCTAATTTTAAGGTAACATTTTAATTAAATATAATTTATTATGGCTATTAATTAGACATTATTTATGGCCCGATCTTATGATCTGTCATTAATGTGGGCATTATCTCCCATTAATACATATCTTATCTCTTATTAATACAGTAAATCGTTTACACATTGGTTTATTAAATATGAGTTAAAACTAATTTCCTTGATGGGTGTAAATTAACCGCGGTTACTAAAATTGCACTTGGGTCCCTGGTCTAGCCTATTTAAGCCTGTGATACCATCGGTTTAGGGCATCCTGAAAGGAATTGACTAGAAGACTCAATGAGCACTACACTTTTCTTAATTCATTTGGGTGTTTGTATTTCGGCATGAAGATGGAGGCATGAACATGTGATGGAGATATAACGGTGTTCAACATACATGGTAAATCTGAATAATGATGGATATAGGTATGTTCCTTTCCGCTGTGCTTATTTTGTTGTGTACTCTGATAATGGATTCACTACAAGAAATTTGACATTTTGTGACGACCAATGTTCGTCACATAATTAGTAAATTTCGTCACATTTGGTTATCTGTGACGAAATTCGTGCGTCACTAAGGTCGTCACCTATCATAAGTCACGAAAAGTATTTTGTGACGAATTTATTATTCCTCACGTTTTTGTTGCAAATGTGACGAACACTTCATCACGTATTACATTATACACCTGGTCATTTTATATCCATTAGTGATGTCAAAGTCGTCACTAATTTCTTAAATGAGTGAAGGCACGTCTTCCTCGCGTATTATACATTTAAGTGACGACTAATTAGTCACCAAATCTATGAGAAAAATACAAAAATTATGCAATAGGCGACCCTCCGTCTGTCACATACTTATATTATAGGTGATGAGAACTTCATCACTTATTGTGGTTACATGTGATACAACTTACATTACCCAATGTTCTAAATTTTAAACTCTAAATTCGTCACATATTCATATGATACTTGATAAAATTTGTTTTATGCCATATTATATATGATTAATTTGAAGTCATTTATATGGTTATGTATGGTGAATTTTGCATCATTTATTGAATACAATGACCAATAATAGCTTGATAAAGAAAATGTTCGTCAACCATGCATAAATTCCAAAATACAAACATAAAAGATTATTATCACAAGTTGAGTAAAACAAAATTTACTAAGTTCTAATAATTCTAGGTATGAGATTCCTTATGCTTTTTTATTTTCGGGACTTTGGTACTTTCTCTTCTGGTCATTGGCTTCTGCTGTCATATTAATGGACGTCTTTTCCATGTGAGTTTCCATTCTTCATTTTCCTTCCTGAAAAGTGATAAGCCTCTACAACACCAAATCTTCATTTTTTAACTTCTAACCAGCAAAAAAAAGAGCTACACAAGGAAACACACAGCCATGTAATAATTTTCTCCCAAACAGCAACAAAAAGAAAGAACAAAGAAAAGAAACATTTGCATAGTTACAAGCCTTTACAGCTAAAATGTAGAAAAATGTAGTCACAAGCCAATAGCTCTCAAGTTACCTAGGCACTTAACCATGATCCATTCAACACATTCATAGCTCATTACCTTGTCTGGATCGACATTCATGCATAAGAGGAATCAAAAGAGCAAGAATATAACACAGTGAAACTGATCCTATATCCAATGTCCTAAAACAGATTTAAAAATAAAAAGTGCAATTTCCCTTTGTCACGCAATCGATTTATGCATATATATGTAAAGAGAGAGATGGCACATACCTTCAGTTTGTGAACATCATGTTTCTACGATTTTCTTGGTTACATAGTTCAATTCTTCATCATATTTCTGCAACCAAAATATGAAGATTAATAGTAGCATTAATGATGAAAGAACAGAAAGCAGAACTCAATATAAGAATCATAAAAAATAAAAATAAAACAAATATGATGAAGAAAAAATGCAATATGTTGTGCTTCAAAATAATATTTTCCATCAAAGCTAAGTATCCAAGTGGTAAGCTACATTTAAGTCGTAATTTACTACAAGTATGTAGATGCATTCTAAGAGTTTCTTGCATTTAGATGCAGATAAACTCACATACATGGTATCGAATATGCACTAGAAGAATGGCTGAAACAAATATATATGCACTAGAAGAATGGCTGAAATAATTAACGAACTCCACTAGATATACCTACCATATATTTCATAAGCTCATCACAAAAGGATTGTGTTAAATAAAGGAATACAAGAAACAGAGCTCTAAAACAAGTGGAAATAACAAAAAAAAAACATACAAAACGCTTGCTCCTGGCAACAAGTAACAATGTGACTGCCATGACTGACTGTGGCTGAATTCGAAACAGAAAAATTCAAATAGACAATAGAGTACCTTTGAGTTCCTTCGTCCGTCCACCCTTTTAGCAATTTCAATGATAAACAAGCAATCAAGTATTCCAAAATTCAACCATCAAAACATCTCGACAAAATCAATGTATGGAAACAGATTAACAACTTCCAAAAGAACTATTGAAATGTATATGTGCTTCTTTAATATGACAAGAATTGCAGCTACCTATGTGCATCGATGTTCCTTTTCTTCTTCTTCTGTTTATTTGCCCGTTTTTTTTGCTTAAAATCTCATTTTTCATTCTGAAATGAACAAATAGTGTAGAGAAATGCCACCTTCCAAAACATTTGAGATAAATGAAGAGGTAAGGATTGACGAAAGCAAATTTATTCTAGCAGAACCACCAGGGTCATAGGAAATTCCATAGAGTGATAAAGCAATAACCTATACCATAGAGAATAAAATGGAATGAATACAGATGTGCAGTACCATGGAAACATAAATTGTTCCCACATTGCTCCCAGCAAATCTCAATTGTAAAATGAAGACTCTTTTGAATACATGTGCAGAAGCTGGTTTTTAGGACCCTGTAGGGCAAAGAATGAACCACCCATAGTGAAGAGCGAATTTTTTAGGAGTTATAACTATAACAAGGAGAAAAAATGAAAACGAAACTATGATAATAACCACTCCTGTAGCAATAAACGCAAAAAGGTAGCAGAAAGATATCTGGATCTCTGCTTGTAGAACATGAATGAAAACTAGAAAAACTTCAAAGAAAGAGACACATACCTACTTACGGACTTTAAAGGCCTCATCCATATCAAGTGACTAGCGCCAAAATCCCAACTTTAATCCATTGGCAGCTGTAAATTAAAATCGTCTTTTTATCAAATTTCAGAAGGAAAAAAACAAGACCTTTGAAGATCTAGACAATGGTGGTATCGATAATCGGTTACGATTTACCGCTCAAGAGACATAGTAGTGCCGAAAATTGATTTTAGTCCTGCCAGATGAACAATCCCTGAACAAGCCTGAGAAAAACAACACCCAAATTGAAATCCATATGCCCTAAAATTCCTTGGACTGATAAATCTTGAAAGATTATTTGAGAAAATCAATAACAAAACAAGATTTACCTTTCTGTTTGAATAAAAAGATAGAATTTCATAACAAAAAGATCGCTGGATTGAATCGAAAAAAATTTGAGAGGAAAATTGTGAACGTGTTTAGTCGTGGCGGTAGTTGATATTTATATATTTATTTTTCTTTTTGTAGGTGAGTTGATAATTTATTTTTAATGACCGAAATTAACGCTGATCCAGAGGAGACTAAAGAGACGTAAATGCATATAATTTTCTTTAGATAATGTGACACAAATTTTTCATCACATATATTTTTATGCTCATCACGTTAAATTTTTTTTGGTGACAATTTGTTACATTCCTCACAAATAAAAATAAATAAGGCGCCAAAGTTTTCCCGCAAATTAATTTGTGATGAAAAGGAAAATTTATGTGACGAATTGGATTTTCAAATATTCAAAAGCTCATAAATTACACATTTGTGACGACTTTAAAAAATTCCTCACACAATATATGAATGTGTGACGAATTTCTAAGCGTCATATTTTATTTCGTCACAAAATCTCAATTTTCTTGTAGTGTTCTAACATGTGGTATCAAATCCTGCCTATTTTCCGTGTTATTCGATTGTCATTAGATTGTTGATTCTGTAATGAAAATAAGGGTGTAAGTCATCGGTTGAAAATACAGAATTCATGTATGTCCTTTCTTTTATTTTCTCAATCGCCCAAATGCTATAGGGGTTACATTTGATTTTCCATCTTTTGACCGGACGAGTGAGCACTATGCTTTTGCGTCAGAAAATATATTTTTTTGGTTTCGCTCAATAGTGGTAGTGCTAGTGAAATGTACAATTAATGATCTAGGTTTTGAGTTTGGGCTGAATATATATACTCTATTTGGTTTTGGTCATCTACATACGCTGAACATATATATATTTTCTGTTCAAACACAATTCTTTTGTCATTAGAATTCTTGCATTGAAACAATAGGTGTTTCAATTTATGATAGATGGTTAAGATTAAGATAAAATCCCTGCGAAAATTTCCTGGCGTGTTTGAATATATATGTTTTTAGTATTATTAATTATAATTTAATTGGGTAACTGCATGAAGTACGTGAAGATAATACTTCAAATTGTGAATATATATATATACTAGTGGGGGCCATCGTGCGATGCACGATGTGCCCTCACTTTTTTTATGCACCGATTATAGTTTTTATGTCTGCAATAAATTTACTTTAGCAAAAATAAAGAAGATATCAACCTACTTCAATGCTTAGAAAAACATTTAAACCATCCTCTAGAGGTGACAATATGCCTGCGTGTTGCAGCAAGAAAGGTTACATGTGGGGAAAAAATCCTGAAGATCAAAATGCACCTTCGTGCAAAAAAAGTCAAACCAGAGTTTCTGTGAACCAATAAAAACTACATAATAACAAAATTAAAATTTCCCAAACTTGAATAAATGAATTGTTAGTCGTAGAATATTATTCATGTCAGACTTAACCCTAACTAATACTAATAAAAAGAAATAAAAAAGAAAAGGTTCGGTACATTTTCATTTTCTTATCTTTTATCGATGTAAATTAACCGAAGGATAATTAAGATAAATGGGAGTTGGATCTCGTTTTTTATTTTTATGTATCTTTTATGTATCATAGATCGAATGAACATTCTCATTCCTTGTCTAATTTTTACAATATTTTATTTTCTAGTAGTTTTTGTGGCACCGTACCAAATCATACTACTTTGTTTTACTTAACCAAAAAATTCTGAAGATCGAAATGCACCTTCGTGCACAAAAAGTCAAACCAGAGTTTCAGTGTACCAATAGAAACTACATAAGAACACAATTAAAATTTCCGAAACTCGAATCAGAGAATTGAATGCTTCAAATAAAAACCCTAGTGATAAACACGTTGATGTGATAACACTGTACCAAATCATACGACTTCGTTTTACCTAACCAAAAAAAAAGGGAGGGGGGAAAGACAAAAATTTTGGTATAACGACGACCAAAACGTCGCTAAAGCCGGACGACCAAAAAGTCGCAAAAAGCCATACTACCAAAGATGCAAATTTAAATAGTATACTACTATATATGATATATGTGAATCTCGTAGTTTAATTTTGGTGATTTCTTCTATGGGTAACTCTATATTCCTCTTATATTTGATCTTATAAGTTTAATTTCATGTTTCTTGTTTCTTGCATTATAATGTGTTGCTAAACATTTTCATAGCTAAATCATGTAAAGATTGAAGAAATCTCCCTCTAATTGATGAAATTTGGAATGGGTAGTGCTTAATTGATTTAATATCGACGAATTCGTGTCTTAAAACTTGTTCATAATGCTTGAATTAGCCTGTACACCTAGTTAATGAACCCACACACCACTTTTATAAATGTATGTTATGTAGAGGTGTGAGAAAAGGGGTTTTAAGACCGTTTCTTATAATTGACTGAGTTGTTTAGAATCAATTAGGGAACGAGGTTTATCAGTTGATTAAACAAGCACCTCTAGAGCGTTAATCTTGTTTTGGTCAAATAAATTCTTAAAGGTGGACTATTGAACCGGGAAAAAGGTACTAGGTTGTTGCATGGCGTCTAGTACCATCTTAGGAGTTTGCACCCACAAATGAGTCGATATAATCGTAAGGTTGGGTGGTTGGTTGAACTCATTCCCGAATAATCGATTACAGGGGCGAAATTATTCAATTGGATCATGGTTTGGCTATGTTTCTCTCTCACTCTTATTATCTCTAGTTTAAACGTCGTTGTAGTATAATTAAACTGTGAACAAATTTGATTGACCTAAACTGTGTACAAAAACGACTTTGGACTCGATTATTCTCCGTAGGATATGACATTGCTCACCTCTATAGTACATCCGACCCGGTATATTGCCGGTTAATCTAAGGTTGGATCATCACTATTTTGGTCATCATGAATCATCAAATTTCCAATCTAGGTAGTCACCAACTCTATCATCAATATCCATCTCTAGGATATCTTCTTCTTTCTAAATTTCTTTTTCATGAAGTTCTTGCTCCAGTTCTTGTTCCTCCTCTCTCTCTCTTCTTCATCCTCAACTATTTCAATTTTTTTTCCCTTTCATGAGCCTCTGTTCCTTCAATGACTTGGGATTGTTGCTCAGCCTCTCTTTGCAGATATGCAGCTGAAAATTCACTCCATTTTCTTTTCTAGACTCCCTTTGAATTCTTTATGCAGGTGAACATCACCTTTTCATGGTGCAGATTGTGTGATTGAATAGGGTTCTGCTCCAATAAATAGTGAAGGGGAATCCCATAGAATTTCTTCACCCAGAAAGGTCCAGTTTTCTTCAATCCTTTCTGTGCAGCCTTCTTTCCTGCATCAATTTCTCTTCAATTTTCTCTTTGAGCCTGTAGAAATTGTATGTTGCCCAGTCAAAATCCAATTATTCATAAATTATTGTCATTAGCCTGGTTCTAACTTCTGTCATGGCATTCAACGATCCTAGCATTCCTTTAATACATTTCCCTATCAATAGGCTAAAAAGATTGCAGCCGGTTTGATAATGGTCGAGTGACATTGCTTCTTTAGCCTGAAACGAGGAATCTCTTATATATGATGCAAAACGGATCTTGTTCTATCCTTAATCAGAGATTTCTCTATGAAAACTACGAATCGGAATTTGAAGAGGGGGAGGGAGAAGGACGCCTTGACCCGCAACAGATAATTCCTCAAACGGTTTCTTTAAGGCCGTTCTCAAACAATTGGACTTTTTGTTTTCAAGGGTTGCATCCTGCCCAATATCCAACCAGAATGCATCAGTCTCCATAACCACCTTCTCTAATCTTGTAGGGTCATTCCTGGAAAGTTTAAGATGTTTGTTGAGTAGATTGGCCGTTATTGCCAATTTCTGTCCATTAATAGTTGTTGTAATCTTATCAGGGATCAATTGACCATCCTCAGTTATTCGTCCTTCTGTAAATTTAGCATTTTTCAAGAAAGATATAAGATTCTCATAACAAACAATCTTGTTGGGTGGGTTAAGAAATGTCATTAACCCTACATTGGTACACCCATCTACCAATCATTGTGCTTGAGCATTACTATCGCACAAACTCAGATAATGTATAGGTCGGAAGAAAGAACCACTGGCTATGATGTTTTCATATTGTTTTGCAGACATAACGGTTGAAGAAGACGAATCAATCGTAAGAGTTAAAGAAATTTGAGAGAGTAAAAATGTATGAAATTTCTAGAAATATAGAGGTTGAGTATTATGAAAGCGTAAAGCTTGTGAAAATGGGCAAGTGTGGTTTATGTAGTAGGACTTTTGTAGTGTGAACAGAGATGAATATGAGAGGATTTAGTGGGATCAATGCATGATTCTTTGTATATAAATCACGGTAATTGAGGTAGTGGGATAGTGGATCGAGGGTTGTAATGATGAATCCCGATAAACGAGGCGTTGTCATCTTCTCTAATATAAACCTCGGTATTTTAGTCCTCGTATCTTATTAAACTATGTAATATCCATGTGTGTAATATCAAATAATAAATGCTCCATAATTCTCTGATTTTCCATATTTGTAAATTAATTTATCCATTTCACATATCCCTTAGCTGATCACTACCATGGTGATCTGAGTAGTTGAGTAACTTTGCTGGTCACTCAGCTGATGTATCAGTTGGTTGGTTTTCTACTGCTTACCAGATGATCCTTGTTTACTGTTGCTTCATCAAAACAATTGCTCCTAACAATCAGTTAAATAAACTTCGTTAATCCAGTGGTTGGCCTCCTAAGTTAGCTCACCCAAAATGGCAAAGGTCAACTCAAGTGGTGAAGTCACTCAGCTGGTTACTCCAGTTAGCTGGTCCATTTAATTTAGTCAATTTCAATCATTCCCAACTCAGTTCTTAATTTGCAAAATCTTTCATGACTGAGTGGCTTTGTGAATATGTCTGGTAGTTCATCTTTAGTAGATATATAGTTCAAACTGACATCTCTCTTTTCCACATGATCTCTAATGAAATGATGTCTTACATCAATATGCTTGGTTCTTGAGTGGAGTACTGGATTTTCTATAAGTGAGATAGCACTTGTGTTATCACGCATGATTGGAATTGTCTTTTCTTCTATTCCATAGTCTCTTAGCTGCTGTCTAATCCATAGTACTTGTGAACAACAACTACCAGCTGCTATATATTCTGCCTCAGTTGTTGAAGAAGATATAGAGTTTTGCTTTTTATGGAACCATGATACTAGTATGCAAACTAGCATTTGACAAGTTCCTGAAGTGCTTTTTCTATCCACTTTGCATCCAGCATAATCTGAATCAGAATAGGATATTAACTTGAATCATCCATATCTTGGATATCAAATTCCTAAATTCAATGTATGCTTTAGATACTTA
This sequence comes from Gentiana dahurica var. dahurica, assembly GCA_024500145.1. Taxonomy (NCBI): domain Eukaryota; kingdom Viridiplantae; phylum Streptophyta; class Magnoliopsida; order Gentianales; family Gentianaceae; genus Gentiana; species Gentiana dahurica. The sequence goes on from CM044900.1 coordinate 74,288,127, forward strand.
ATGATCCTCTTAGCTGCTAAGTAAATTAGATTCCTTTGGTTAAGATTGGAATCTTGCACGTACTCCTACTGCAAATGCTATATCTGGTCTGCTAGTAGCTAAGTACAATAATGAGCCAATTATGCCTCTGTAAATTTTCTGATCAACATCCTTTCCATTTTCATTTTCCCAAGAATGACTCTTGCCCACAGTGGTGTCTCTAATACTCCACTGGTATCCATACCATACTTGTCTATCAAGTCCTTTGTATATTTTTATTTATTTATGAAAATTCCATCTTTTACCTGTTTAACTTATAATCCAATAAAGTAGTTGAGTTCTCCCATCATACTTATTTGGAATTTTATCTTCATTAAATTTGAAAACTTTCCACATATATTCTCATCTTCTGATCCAAGTATGATATCATCCACATACTTTTGGACAATTAAAGTGCTTGATCCATCTTCTAACTTGAAGAGTGTCTTGTCAATGGTTCCTTTTTGATGAATTCCTTTCCAATCAAGAATTGTGATAAAGTCTCATACCAGGCTCTTGGTGCCTATTTGAGTCCATATAAGGACTTCTTGAGTTTGTACACTTTATCTTCCTTTCCTTTGATCTGAAATCTAGGGGTTGCTCCACATAGACTTCTTCTTCTAGTAGTCGATTTGGGAATGCACTCTTTACATCCATTTGATAGATTTTGTAATCTCTGTGAGTTGTAAATGCTAGAAACAGTATGATTGCCTCCAATCCAGCCACTGGTGCAAATGTCTCATCATAATCTATGCCTTCTTCTTATGAGTGTCTTTTTTGCCACCAGTCTTGCTTTGATTTTGACAATTTCTCCTTGTCCATCCATCATGTTTCTGAATACCCATTTTGTACCAATGATGTTTGCTAAATCTAGTCTATCCACTAGTTCACAGACTATATTTCTGTGAAACTCATTGAGTTCTTCTTGCATTGTTGTTATCCAATCTACATCTAGGATTGCAGCATCTATTGTTTTGGATTCAACATGTGACATAAAACAATTCAACATTCTCTCCAATTACCTTCTGGTTATGACACATGTAGTAACAACTCCGATGACTTGCTCATATAAATGGTCTTTGAGCGAGTTGATATCTGGTTGAAATTGTGTCCATGTTACCTGCTCTGCCGGTGTATCATCTGGTATATCTTCTTGTTCATCAACTGTTTCATCCAGTAGTGTAGTTGGTGTCTCTGCTTCTATATAAGCTAGTTCTGATTCTCGTTTTCTTGTCTCAACTTCATCTAGAGTTGTTAGATCTTCACAACAAGTGTTTGGTTCATCAAACACTACATGAATAGATTTTTCAATCACCCAGGTTCTAATAATTAACACTCTTAATGCCTTGATAGTGTCTGAGTATCCCATGAATATTGCTCATTTTCATCAAAAGTACTCAGCTAGTTCATGTTCAAGACAAAAAATTTTGCTCCAAACATGTGCAATTGTGATATGTTTTGTTTTCTTCCATTCCATACTTCATATGGTGTTTTTCCATGGTGCTTGTTGATGATTGATCTATTTTGTATATAGCAAGATGTGTTAGCTGCTTCAGCCCTGAACCTCTTTGGTAAACTTGCCTCAGCTCTCATTGTTATGATAGCTTCTTTTAGGGTTATGTTTCTTCTTTCTGCTACTCCATTCTGTTTTCCAGTTGCAGATAGTTGATGCATGACTCCATTTTCATGACAGTAGGTTCTAATTGATTCATTTAGAAAATATATTCCTCTATCTGATCTAATCTTCATAATATTCAACTCCTTCTCATTTTTCAATCTCCTGAGTGGATCTGGTAATTTCTTGAGTGTCTCTTTCTTATTATTTAAAAATACCATCCAAGTGTATTTGGATAAGTCATCAACCACCACTAGGGTGTACTTCATTCCACTTACACTTAATGGTGTGACTGGATGATGACGCTTAAAATAGTCTATCCTACGACATCAACATTTTGTCCATTATGACCTAAAAATAGTTGTTTCGACCTATAAATATGAACCATTTGAGTTGAATATCATATGTCGGTTTCACGAGTTTAGAAAGTTGCACTTAACGTTTATTTTCCTTATTTCGATATTATTTCGTGCATTATTTGATTATTTTCAGGATACGAAATATTGGGCTGAACATCGTGGACGAATCTAGAGTGGAGTGAATGAAAGGATTGGGCCTAGGGTATTCCAGAACCTTCCAAGCTAAGCCGGCAGAGGAAAAAAAGACCAAAATACCCTCGGTTTACCGAGAGCTGTCGCCGACTTACCGAGGATCCCGAATCTTTTGAAACACATTTTCATGGAAGAAAGGTAGATCTAGGTGTTTCTAAGTCAGTTTATGTAGCTATAAATAAGAGGCCTCGCCTCAGAGTTCAATGTACACAAATTTTCAAGACAAATTATGCAATAAAAGTTCTTTATTCTTTATTTTATTATTTTATGAGTTCTGGGTGGAGAGACGACATAGTCGCCGCCTAGGGAGAGATCCGAGGGAGATCTACGCTCGTCTTCGAGGGTATGATTTTCTATCTTTTCCAAGATGTAGATATGTCGTTGTTCTATTCAACTAGTATGTGTTAATTGCTTAATTAGTTTAATTATGTAGTAATTAGTTTATTTTACCCCATGTGTTATAGATCTAATTCGATTGTGAAGAAATCATGAAATAGTGATTGCGTTCTTCATATTTGTGATGGTCTATATCGCTAGATCTGAATACCTAGTAAATTACTAATTCATGATAATCGGCGCCAGCTACGTTGATCGATAGATTTAATTTACATGTTAGTAGCCTGATCAACTATTTGCATGTCTTCGTAAATTAGCATGAAGTATTGATAGTGAAGTGCTAGTTTGGACCTTATCTTGATGGACCCTAAGAACGTGCTAATTAGTGTCGATAGTTGTCTAGGCGGGTTTGCTGTATGGGTTAGCACTCAATACCGACAACTCTAGTTCTTTATACGATGGGCTATTACGGACCAATTAAGATGGGTAGCTTGCATATAGATTGTCTACTACCATGGTCGGAGTAGATAGGGTTAGGATTTGTACCCGTAGCTGAACAATGAATTAAAATTCAACAAAGGGGAGGACTATTACATGTGTGGGGGGACTAACTAATTACTAATGCTTGAACTAATACATTAGAAACTCTTGTTTACATCCTTCTGAACTACCATAATATTGTTAATTTGTGGCACCAAATTTACTACTCTTTATATTATAGTTGGTCGTAGACCGTTAATTGTGACAAGATGGATCTTTATAATTGGACGTTATTACGAGACTCTGTGGGATCGACCTTGACTCGCCAGTACTCTACTTCGATAGACCTAGTCCTATTGCTAGTAAGTGCTTTGCACCCGATCAAGATTTAATGGCACCGTTGCCATTAAACCTGCTGTAGAAGTTTATGAACAAGTATACCTTTTTATTTAAGATTCAGTGTCTTTTTATATTCGAGTCTATTTCATGGCACCGATCTGCTGTAGAAGTTTATGAACAAGTACTGCCCACCTGGGAAGGCATTACAGATGAGACAAGACATTGTGAATTTCAAGCAGAAATCCACTGAGACCTTTGAAGAAGCTTGGGTAAGGTTTAAGGAGGCACAACGGGGATGCCCTCACCATGATATCACTCTGCCCATACGAATGCATAGTTTCTATCACAGATTGCGGCCAAGTGAGTAGATGAGGGTAGATGCATCAAGCAATGGATGTTTTGCAATGCTATCACCTGAAGAAGCTGAAGAGAAATTGGAGCAAATAGCACTGACAAGGCAATGGGGAACACATCAAATTGAAACCGCCAATGTAGCTGAAGGCGTATTTGAAGAAGATACTTCTCAAAAGATCTTATACCAGCTAATGGCAATGAACGAGAAGATAGATGGCATGCAAGATCGCATAGCCAAGGTTGAGAAGGTACAAGATATCGAAGCAACCAACACCGAAGATGTGAACTATATAGGGAGGCAAAGAAATCCTTATGAGGGCGGATATCGCCCAGGTTCTCATGACCACCCTAGTTTTTAACTGAGTGACCCTACTGGGGGTTTTCGACTAAGTGATCATAACGGTGGAGAGAGACCAAGACAAACTGGTGGATTCGTGCCTCAATTCAACAAGTCCGGTGGTTAGGAAGCAGCCATGGATAAAATGAGCTCAACTGTGACCGACACGGTCATTCAACTTACAAAATCCATGACTGAGCTGAATACAAACTTCACCATATATTTTCAGAAGAATGATACAAGATTGACCAATCAAGAAGTCTTAGTGCAGAATGTGTCGTACAAAATGGGGCAGATCATCGAACAAGTGTCAGCCCGTCCTCTGGGAGGATTTCCATGTAATACGGAGAAAAACCCAAAGGACATGAATGAAATCATGACTAGAAGTTGAAAGGAATTGCCTGGACCAGTTATACCAACAATCCAGGAAGAATCAAGAAGCAGACAACAGCAGAACGCAGTGGAATCTGAAGAAAAAGAGGGGCCATTAAACCGGGACACTACTCCAGTAAACCGGGAGTCTGAAAACATAGCGGACAAGTAGGTAGAGCAGTAGCAGTCATCAGGTAAGTCTTCACAAACTATAACTATTAATCCTGATACTTTACCCTATCCCCCTAGGAAAAATAAACCGAATAATGATGATGCTCGTTATAAAAAGTTCATAGAAATGTTTAAGAAGGTGCAAGTGAATATACCATTGGTAGAAGCTCTGGACGGAATGCCAGAGTACGCAAAGTTCTTGAAAGAAGCAATCTCTACCAAAAGGATATTGTTAGACCTTGAGACCATATGCCTTAACGAGGAATGCTCGGTAGTTTTTCAACTCAAACTGCCTCCTAAGTGTAAATATCCTGGGAGCTTCCTCATACCTTGCACAATTGGAGGAGTGTGCCTAAATAAATCATTGTATGATCTTGGAGCCAGTGTCAATTTAATGCCACACTTCATCTTTCATAAGTTAGGCATGAAAGAGTTGAACAAAACATCTATAACCCTTCAATTGGTGGATATGTCTATGAACCAACCTTGTGGAGTGGTGGAGGATGTTTTGGTAAAAGTTGATAAGTTTGTATTCCCCGTAGACTTTGTGGTGCTAGACATGGAGGCTAACCACGACGTTCCATTAATCTTAGGAAGACCTTTCCTAGCAACGAGTAAGACATGGATAGATGTTCATAAGGGTGATCTCATTCTGAGAGTGAAGGAGGATAGAGTAGTATTCAATGTGATGAATTCAATGAGGTATACACAAGATGTAGGAGAAGCATGCTACATGCTAGATTCCATAGACGAGCTTGTTTTGGAATTATATCAGCAAGTGGTATTAGACCCTGAAGTAGTAGAGACTTTGCTCCTAAAGGATGAAGAAAGTAATAAGGAAACATGGCCTTGGTGTAGCAAAGGTCACATGCGAGAAGTGGAGCCTATATCTTCTGTGGATTTAGGAGGAACAAATCATAGACCTTCATGGCACAAGTTCTTGGACTTACAATTGACTGGTAAGCTGTTAAGGTCATCATTAGAAGAGCCACCAAGGAACTTAACGTTGAAACCTTTGCCATCTCACCTGATGTACGTGTATTTACAAGATGATACTCTTCCCCTCATAATTTCATCGTTACTATCACCTTAAGAGGAAGAGAAACTTTTAAGAGTACCGAGAGAGCATAAAGGAGCGTTCGGGTGGACGATTATGGTGTCCATGCATAAGATCTCTATAGACCCTGAGAAGAAAGCGGTAGCACAACCTCAACGGAGGCTGACGCCACAACTGAAAGATGTTGTTATGGAAGAGATCATAAAGATGTTGGAGATGGGAATCATTTTCCCAATTGCAGAGAGTGAATAGGTAAGCCCGATTCATGTGGTGCCCAAGAAAGGGGGATTCATTGTACAACCTAATGAGTTTGATAAGTTAATCCATGTGAGATTAATTACTGGACATCGAGTTTGCATTGATTTCAGGATACTGAATGATGCAACTCGTAAAGATCATTTTCTCCTACCATTCATTGACCAAATGCTAGAGAGATTAAGCGGTCATGTATTTTATTGTTTCTTAGATGGATATTCTGGTTACTATCAGATCTTATTGCCACAGAGGACCAAGAGAAAACAACTTTCACATGCCCCTATGAAACCTTTGTGTACAATCACTTGCCTTTTGGACTTTGTAATGCACCAGCAACTTTCCAGGTGCATGATGTAATTATTTGCGGACATGGTGGAGGATTTTCTAGAGATTTTCATGGATGATTTCTCTGTATTTTGAGATAGCTTTGATAAATGCTTGGACAGCTTGAGTAGAGTGCTAAAGAGATGTGAAGAGACCAACCTTTTACTTAATTGAGAGAAATGCCATTTCATGGTAACAGAAGGAATAGTGTTGGGTCATAAGATTTCAAAGGAAGGAATGGAAGTTGATAAGGCAAAGGTAGAGGTAATAGAGAAGTTACAACCTCCAACGAACTTAAAGACGTTGCGAGCCTTTCTAGGCCACACAAGAATTTTATTGGAGGTTTATCAAGGACTTCTCTAAAGTTTCTAGACCTTTGGCGGAATTACTTGCAAAGGATGTTCCTTTTGTATTTGGAGAAGAATGCAAGCAAGCATACAACACATTTAAACAAATGGTTACAACCGCCCTAATTCTGGTAGCACCTGATTGGAACAAACCTTTTGAGCTTATGTGTAATGAAAACGACACGGCCGTTGGAGCAGCCCTAGGACAAAAAGAGGATAAAATCTTTAAACCTGTCTATTATGCCAGTCATACCCTTTACAGTGCCCAGAGGAATTATACGACTACATAGAAGGAACTCTTAGTTGTCATCTTTGGATTTGACAAGTTTTGACCATGCCTGATAGGATCGAAAGTCACTGTATTCACTGACCATGCAGCTCTGAAATACCTTCTAACCAAGAAAGACTCCAAGCCAGGATTGTTGAGATGGATTCTACACTTACAAGAGTTTGATGTTGAGATTAAAGATAGAAAGGGATCTGAGAACCAGGTGGCTGATCACCTGTCGAGATTAACTTTGCTGGAAGAAGAGCAACCGACTGAGATCAGGGAGAGCTTTCCCGATGAACAATTTTTCGCCTCTCAGTGGTAGCTCGATTTGAATCTCAAACCCGACAAAGTACATCAAGAGTGGGCAAGGTGTACCCTTGGTTTGCTAACATTGTCAATTATCTAGCAGGAAGGTACCTACCACCGGAATTCACAAATGCAGATAAGACGAAGTTCTTTACGGATCTGAAGCATTATCATTGGGATGATCTCTACCTATACAAATTGTGCCCTGATGCATTATTAGGATATGCATCCACGATGATGAGCTTCCAAGTATTTTGCACCTATGTCATTCTAAGGAAGCTGGAAGTAACTATGAGCCGGACAAGACAGCAGCAAAGGTACTGCAGTATGGATTATATTGGCCACCAATTCATAAATCTGCTTACGAGTTTACAAGAACCTGTCATTCTTGCCAAATAACCGGTAATATTTCTAAGCGGAATGAGATGCCACTGTAGAGTATCTTAGAAGTGGAGTTATCCGATGTTTGGGGAATTTATTTTGTTGGGCCTTTCACATCGTCAGAATCAAATTGTTATATCCTAGTTGCGGTTGATTATGTTTCCAAATGGGTGGAGGCAGTGGCCTCACCTACTATTGACGCCAGGGTTTTCCTGAGGTTTATTAAGAAGAACATTTTGACGAGGTTTGGAGTTCCCAGAGCCATAATTAGTGACGGAGGGAGTCATTTGTGTAATAGGTTGTTTGAGAAATTGATGTTGAGATAGGGGGTTGGACATAAGATTGCAGTAGCATATCACCCCTAGACGAGTGGACAAGTAGAATTCACGAACACAGAAATTAAGAGGATCTTGTAGAACAATGTGAATCCTACGAGGAAAGATTGGTCTTTGAAATTAGATGACGCTCTTTGGGAGTACAGAACTGCTTATAGGACCACAATTGGGATGTCACCTTACATGATAGTGTTTGGAAAAGTGTGTCATTTACCAGTAGAACTCGATCACCGAGTGCTATGGGCTATGAAATTTATAAACATGGATGAGAATTTAGCTGGTGAAAAGAGATTGTTGGAATTGAATAGATTGGAAGAGTTTAGACTTCAAGCTTATGAGAATGCAAAGATTTATAAGGAAAGAACGGAATGCCTGCACGATAAAAGGATTCTCAACCGCACATTTCAAGTTGGAGATAAGGTGATGGTATATAATTCGCGTCTTCGTCCTTTTTCTGGGAATTTGTAGTCTAGATGGTATGGACCATAAGTAGTCACAAAAGTTTTCAATTCAGGCGAGCGTGAAGTTAGAAATGAATACTCTAGGAAGGCGTTGATAGTTAATGGCCATAGGCTGAAGCATTACCTAGAGCATAAGTATAACCCTGAGTTGGAAGTCTTTATGTTGACGGATCCAAAGTACGAATAAAGGAGCCCTATTAGTACAGTCGAGCTGGCGACTGTAAACTCAGAACTATTCCTAAACCCTTATTTATTGCTTTTTTTATTTTGAGTCAATAAAGTAGCATGACAATCGCAAGGTTTTTTTCATCACATATATCTTCAGTCATATGGCTAGACATATATGTGGGTTTTTCCTTCACGGTCCTCATGTGATACCCTCATAAAAATTTTCACGTCTTGCTTAGGAAAAATAAAGAATAAAGTGGCTTAAACCGTTTTTGGGCATTCCTCCGGTATGCGCATTTACCACCACCTTATTTTCTTATTGCCCTTCACATGTTACTCAAAGTTTTCGGAAGTATTTTGGAAAGTAGGTAACAACTTGGAAGAGGAATGACCTAGGAGCTAATGGTTCTGCTCCGGGATTCACTTTGACTCAGCAGACCAATTACAGAGCTATGTGCATGTCCTTCTCTTTATTATTAATCATTGGGGACAATGCCTATAATGAGTGGGGGTAGACAGTCTTAGCTGGGTAATCGAAAAAAGGGAATAATTTTGAAATTTTGAAATTTTAACATTGTTTTTAGCTTTCTTATTGCACGTTTTCGAGTAAGGAATCGGTAGAAAAGGAGCCCAAGTTCAATTTGAAGTTATCTATAGCACATTCATTTTAGTATGGAAGAATGAGCATATGTTATGTTGCATTAAGTAGTTACTTATTAGCTATTATTCTATCATTGCACTCAATATCTGAGCACATAATCTGAGTGAGAAGTGTTTAAGATTAGATGATGAGCTGTTTTAATAGGGAATCATTATTTGTCTGTCTATATACTTTAAAAAATTGTTGTAAGACTTGGGAAGCAACTTGAATGCCATAAGAGGTTAACTGGGACAAAACGGTCTTGTGAGAAAAAATGTGATGAAATCTGCCAAAGAAAAAAGAAAAAAAATGAAAAAAATGCAATAAACGCAGCGAGGGAAGCAAACTCGTGTAAAAAGGCCGCGACCCTCACATAAAAAGAAACAAACGAGGACTTAAGAGCAAGACTCAGTCCCCGAGTCCGCCCGGCCCGATTAAGGTACCATGCTATGCAACCTAGTCTGAAGGCAAGATGAGCGAGTGGATGCGCAGGTAAGTTAAGATTGTGGGGTTAATACAACTTGATTCTCCTCACGAATGCACTATCACGACTGATTCATCACACGACACATTGATGCATGATAAGTAGTGATTAATGTGAAGCTTATAGATTGTGGCTTAATGTGTGTTTCTGCCGAAAATCATTATTGAATATGTGGTAGTTGGTGGAGATTATTCTTGGGGGTACATTCCGCCTTGATACTCTGCTCGAGGATGATCAGAAGGCTAGTGGGGGGTAGTTGATGACGCTTAAAACAGTCTATCCTACGGCATCAACATTCTGTCCATTATGAGCTAAAAATAGTTGTTTCGACCTATAAATATGAACCATTTGAGTTGATTTTCACGAGTCGAGAAAGTTGTACTTAACAATTATTTTCCTTATTTCGATATTATTTCGTGCATTATTTGATTATTTTCAGGATACGAAATATTGGGTTGGGCATCTTGCACGAATCTGGAGTGGACTGAATGAAAGGATTGGGCCTAGGGTATTCCAGAACCTTCCAAGCTAAGTCGGTAGAGGAAAAAAGACAAAAATACCCTCGGTACCAAGAGCTGCCGCCGACATACCGAGGATCCCAAATCTTCTGAAACGCAATTTCTTGGACGAAGGGTAGATCTAGGTGTTTCTAAGTCGGTTTATGTAGCAATAAATAAGAGGCCTCGCCTCAGAATTCAATGTACACAAATTGTCAAGACAAATTAAGCAATAAAAGTTCTTTCTTCTTTATTTTGTTATTTTATGAGTTCTGGTCAGAGAGAGATTCAAGGGAGATCTACGCTCGTCTTTGAGGGTATGATTTTTTGTCTTTTCTAAAATGTAGATATGTCGTTGTTCTATTCAACTAGTATGTGTTAATTGCTTATTTAGTTTAATTATATAGTAGTTAGTTTATTTTACCCCATGTGTTATAGATCTAATTCATTGGTGAAGAAATCATGAAATAGTGATTGCGTTCTTCAGATATGCGTCGTCTATATCGCTAGATCTGAATACCTTGTAAATTACTAATTCATGATAATCGGCGCCAGCTACGTTGATCGATAGATTTAATTTACATGTTGGTAGCCTGATCAACTATTTGCATGTCTTCATAAATTAGCATGAAGTACTGATAGTGAGGTGCTAGTTTGGATCTTATCTTGATTGACCCTAGGAACGTGCTAATCAGTGTCAATAGTTGTCTAGGCGGGTTTGCGGTATGAGTTAGCGCTCAATATCGACAGCTCTAGTTCTTTATGTGTATGGACTATTACGGACCAATTAAGGAGGGTAGCTTGCGTATAGATTGTCTACAACCATGGTGGGAGTAGATAGGGTTAGGAGTTGTACCGTAGCTGAACAATGAATTAAAATTCACCAAAGGGGATGACTATTGCATTGTGGGGGGAATAACTAATTACTCATAATTGAACTAATACATTCGAAATTTATTGTTTACATCCGTGTGAACTAGTGTAATATTGTTAATTTGTGGCACCAAATTTACTACTATTTATAGATGGTCGTAGACCGTTAATTGTGACAAGCTCAATCTTCATAATTGGACGTTCTTACGAGTCTCTATGGGATCGACCTTGACTCGCCAGTACTCTACTATGATAGACCTAGTCCTATTGCTAGTAAGTGCTTTGCACGCGATCACTGGACCAAATAGATCCATGTGCAACAGTAGCAGGATTCTAGTTGTTGATTGGTGTGGCTTTGATTTGAATGAACTCTTAATCTGTTTACTTTTTTATGCCAAGCATCCTATAAGCTTTATTTCTTGAATGGGACTTTAGGTAGGCCTTCCAGAAGTTTTCTTTTTCCTTGATAGGTGACTTACCATCATTTTCTTCTTCAGTAAGGTCAGCTTTGGCGTGGTCAGCCACAACTTTTTCTATTTCAAGTACACCTTTGTCAGTCGGAGACTGATATCCTTCTTTCTCTTCATTATCTGATTCAGACTGAGTTTAAGAGTCTGAATCTCCACTACTATCTCCAGAGATATCTTCACCAGAGCTCTCAGCAACATATTTTTCTGCTTCCTTTTCCTGAAGTGAAGCAAGAATTCCTTTCTGCAAATCAGGATCACCCTGAGAATCATCATCATCGTCATCATCTTTCTTAGACTTAAAGGATTCCTTTTCAGCTTCCTTCTTCCAGTAATTATCTCTAATCAGTGAATAACCCGTGCTCAGAAATTCATCAGGGCTGAACAGTTGAGATAATGAGTGATGGTAAATAGGTCAAAAACCCATTGCTCTGTGATTTCCATTTCCTCTAGTTGATTTCTCTGATTTGGGATTGAACTAAAATTCCAATGTTGATAAGCATCAAGTCTCATGCAGTCAGCTTCAATGTGTTTCCCAATATCAGCAGATGGATCAAGCTGTGTTGCGACCTCTTCAGTTTCTCTAGGAATCTTTGGATTTGAGTCAGCTAGAGTCTCAACTTTAGTTTTGCTGGATTCCCCCTCAGCAACAACTGGGATGATGGATGATTCAACTTCAATTTCTGGGATTGAGTTTATTTGCTCAGTTTCCAGTTTCTCTTCAGCAACAACTTTCTTTTCTTGTAATGTCTCAATTTCAGCTGCTGGTTCAGTAACCTGTTCAGTATCGTTTCTAGATTCAGTTGCCTGAGGCTCAATTAATTTGGCAACAGGTTCTTTGACAGGTTCAGTTTTCAGTTCAGCAGCTGGTTCCCTTTCTTTTTCATTATCACCAGCTTCTTCTTCAACTTCTCATTAACAGGTTCATCTAGAGGGATGACTTGTACTGGTCTAGATTAAACTTCAACAACTACTCTTTCTTGCGACTTAGAAGCCTCCAATTCCTTGATCGACTCTTCATACTCAAGTCTAGATGCTGATTTTTGTGGAGTTGATCTAGACTTAGAAATTAAGTTGAGCATGGTTAACACTTGTAATCCAATCAGCTATTCCTCACTGTCAGTTTCTTCATTATCAAGATAAGTTCTCAAAGTTTGTTCCTCCTGAGTGTTAGCTTCTGGAAGTGACGGAACAAATTCTTGCATTTCTCTCGCTGATTCTTGAATGGGCACTTCTTCAGCAATAGACTCGATTTCAGCAAGAACTGGTTTTGTAGGGGTTTCCTCAGTTCTAATTTTCTTTGCTTGACTTTCAGCAACTGAGGTAGCGGATTTTGCTGGTAAAGGCTCTATTAATTTCTCAGCAACTGGACCAGTTCTGACTTTTCCCAGCTCTTCCAGTTTTCTTTCTTTTCTTTTAGCCTCTCAAGATCCTTCAAAGCTTCCCCGGTTGTCATTTTCTTGGAAGATCTTTTTCTCTTCTTCTTAGGTTCAGTTTCAGAACCTTCAGCTTTCCTCTTTCCAGATTTTTCTTCTTTAGCTGCAATCTTGCCGTCAACAATTACAGTTTCCCTTCTCCTTGCTATTCCAAAGTGATAGATGATTCTTTGATCCAAAAGTGCAATGGTCTTCTTATGATAAAGTATCCCTTTCTTCTCGTTAGTTTTCTTCTTGGGCACATCAGAGGATTGTGCTATCAATTGGTCCAAAATGTATCTCTGCCAATTGAAGTCCTCTCCGAACCAAATCACATACAACAAATCAATTTTGGTACCAGAGAGATTGTTGAAATAGCCAGCATTTCCAATAATACAGATTGCGAGCATCTTGGTCAGATAATTAAACTCTGGTTTGAGAAGTCATGTACTTCAAGATAACAGCACATTCGAATCTTCTTTGATTGCAATGATTTTCCACAACTTTTCCCTTTGTTCTTTGGTCACCTTCAAGACTTAAGTAAACCCAGATTTTTCAAAACCAAAGATATCTGCAATAAGATCCCCAGTGGCCTTGATTTCTTTCTCATTGACCTTGGTAGTGTAAGTAAAAATTCTTTCATCTTCTATGATTTTGCTCCCAAACTCATAGAAGCCACCGATGCTGTCCAGAAAAACACTCTTCAAATTCATGTTGAACACATGTTCCAGTCCTTTGATTTTCCTGATTTTCTCTGCAATTTTCTGCGCTAGTGTTCGATCTGTATATCTTGCAACAAATTGATCGAGTGAGATGATCATGCCAGGTTCTACTCTTGTAAAAGTCATGATATCTGAAGGTTGAATGGATTTAGAATTAGTTAAGGTTGGAGACGAAGTTTGATAGAGGGATTGTGCAAAAACTGAGTGTAAAGAATTAATGTGGAAAACATGAGGGTATTTATAGATTGTAGATGAGGCATTTAGAAAACTTTGAGTGGGTCTTAAAACGTCTTGTCATAAGTCACATCTGGAGTTGAGATTGTGAAAAAGGTGGTGAGTGGAGAAGATGGACGGTTGAGATTAAGGTAGGTCAAATCTTCTCTATCATTCATAGCTTGTATCAGTAATTGTAGTAGATACGGTGTATCTCCAGCTGTAAAGTTCTAGCTTTGAACTTATCCAAAACTTGAATCTTTTTTTATCAGTTCCAAAACATGATTCAGATTTGAGAATTACTGGTTCTCAGTTTTCTCAGCTTTTGATTTCCTATAAAACAAATTGAGAAATTTTTGGTACCCATATATGTTTGGGTCCTTTTTTTATTAGTTTTTGGTTTTCTGGAGTTCTTTGATAATGGCTTGTTGATCTTAGCCTTGACCTCCATATTCTTTGTATGCCTTTCTTGATATTTTGACTGAGTAAAGCCTGTTTGCACAAAATTTTGCTTTTTCGACTTGAACGTCTTATTCTTGAAAATTTAGTGTGACTGAGTGATCAGTGGTCCATTCCAGTCGTCATCAGTGGGAAAAAGTCTTCCTTTTCCCCTGAATCTGGTATTCCATGAATGATTATCATTCTTTGATGGATATGACTTGAATGTCCTTTTAACGGATCTCTGATCAGTTCTGCCCTACCCAGCCTTCTGATTCTTTCTGTAGAATCTGTCAGTTTGTGAATTGTCTCTAAATGATTTTACAGTTTTGTCAGTTTTTGTTCGATGCTGTGATGAGTTTTTGTCAGTTCTAACAGTTTTCTAAGTTCCTGACATTTGTGCAGCAACAAACTTAGGTGCAGCTGAACTAGGTCTGAACTTAGAATTATGTTGATTGTCAAACCCTGAACGTGTTCTGTCTCCAAATGGTTTTCCTGGTTTGAACTGAACACTAGGAATTGGATCAACTGATGATTCTGTGATGTTTATTACCTATGTTAATTCATCAGTTGAGCAATTCTCCTTGGTTTCATTGTTAGCCTTGATAAAATTGATCTCAGCATTCAATCTTAGAACTGCAGCTTTCCACAATTCTTTTTCCTTTTTGACATTCTCATAATTCTTTTGAATTTCCTCTCATTCCTTTATGAGTATGTCCAAGGTTTCATTGAAATCTGTATTTCTGTGATTGTTTATGAAAGTGTGACGATTGGATGTGGAAACATTTACTTCTTGATGGTTAATCGATAAATTTTCAGTTGTGGCTTCTTTATATTCCATTATTTGCTTGCCTTTATCTGATCCAGTAGTGTTGCTTATCAGATTTGTTCCAAAAAGTATGATTTCTTCATCACTTTCTCCATGATCATTTCCTCCAAAGCTTATGGGTAAAATTTTAGCATTTCCTTCATTGTTTGTAATGGATGGATCTTCAATGATTGTCTCAATCATCTTTTCTTGAGTATCAGCAACAAGAGCTTGCAATTTGCTTTTGCATTCATCAAATCTTAAAAATGAGTATTTAATTAAACTTCTAAGGTGATGATGTGTATCCATGATGCATTTTTGAAAATCCTTATGAAAATAGATATTTGAAAAACCTTCGTAACAAGGATTCAGCTTCTGATACTAATTGTTGATATCGGAAATAACTGATGCTTAGTTATCTCAAAATGATAAAGCTCAAACGGAGATCACTTCAGAGTAGAAGATTCACTCTGATACCAATTGTTGGTCCTTTGGAAAGGCTGACACAACTTTAGAGGGGGATGAATAAACTTGTCCCTAAAAACTGGATCTTGAACCAGATTGAGTTCAGCTTTAAACTTGTGCGGAGTTAAGCTAACTTAGCTGAGTATAAGTCAAGACCGACTTATGCTGAACTGAGTTAACTGGAAATGGATTAAATTAAGCCTTTATATAAAACTGGAGTTTATCAGTTTGTTTAGATAAAATGCAATGTTGTGCTGACTCAGTTTCTTATGTTTGCTAAGTGTGATCAGGTGCAGTATAAACTTAGATGCAGTAAGTAATTGCGTAAAGTAAGTAAGTAAATAAGACATAATTTATAGAGGTTCCAGGTGGTGTAATCCTGCCAGTCCTCTCTTCCCTATGATGTAGGAAGCCAAATTCACTGTGTTCTTGAGGTTTACAGTTACAAGACACAAAGTAAATTTAAACACTGATTGTCCTTCACTAATCCCAAGCTTCACAATCTTCCAGCTTCAGTCTTCAAATGGTGAGATTGTTGTTTAGACTAAGCTTGCTCCACTAGTCCTTGAAGGGTAGAATTGCCTCTTCACCAGCTCAACACAAACACAGTATTCCTGACTGCATTCAACTGTCCTTAACACCTTCTTGGTGTTTCAAGCCTAAACCTTTGATAAAATCAAAGTTGAGACTGGAATCTATGATGATGCTGGAAACTGACCTTACCCACGTGTCGCCTCCACATCAGCACAATAATAAATAAAGATAGAGAAAAGACTCCATCAAGGGCAGAACCCACAGTACTCGAGCCGCATGAGCTTGGTTAACATCCTTCGACCCCTCGAAGTCGGACGGTACTTGTGATCAAACCTGCCTCTGCCCGGCCCTATAAGTCAGCCTAAGTCCTTCTCGGACCAAACCACTTATACACACAAGAATCCGAGTTGAACCCAGCTCGGCTATCTCCCCCGACCTCTGTAGGTCAGTCCAAACACAGAAAGGCCTGGCCGTTTTAGTTCGGCCCAGCTAGGTCGGCCAAAGTTAATCTCTAATCGTATTTCCAACGTGTGTGATCATCAGATAAATATGGGAAGAATCCCTCGTATTTACTACTCTAATATTGGCATTCAAATATGCACGCAATTATCTCCTACAATTAAGGAGATTCAATCATAGTTATCTTTTCCTTAGGGAACATGAAAATCCAAGCCCAACAAGGACAAGGCCCACGCCGCCTTAGGGCACAACTCTCCTCTATATAAACCATCCATAAGGAACTACAGAGACTTGATTCCAATACACGCATTGGGTACGTAGGTAGCTTGAGAAATAACATCTCAAGTCCAGTCTAAACCACCACAAAAAAACCCCCTATTTTCTATCGTTTATGTTGATCTTAGAGCTTTTGCAGCTGGTCTTTAGGAGAACGGCCCTGGATTTATCATCGACGATTTTTGGTTCATCAAATGGAGCTAGAAGGAGGGCTTCCTACCGGCAACTTTGTTAAAAGTCCACTAGCAAAAACGCAGTCAGATCTATGGCCTTCCGGAGATTGAGCCGTCATAAACATAATTCCACCGTTCATATTGAAGAAGATGGTGGTAGGAAGAAGGCCTCCAAATTTCATTCCGATAGGATTTCGTTTCGATGCCCGATTGTCCCCAAAAAGTTGTTGTTGCTACTGTCACCAAAAAAGCACAGTAGCTAGATCGCTGGTTTATTGCCAGAGATTGAGACGTTGAATCACAAATTCCACCATTCACATATAATACGAATGAGGTACGAACAAGTTCTCCAAATTTCGTGTTGATCGGAGTTCGTTTGATACCCGATCATCACCGTAAAGTTGCTGCTGCTGCTGTATCACCAAAAAACACAGCAGTCACATCAGCGGCCGATTGCCAAAGGTTGAGCCGCTGAAAAAATATTTCCACCATCCATATTGAAGAAGAAGGAGGTACGAACAAGACCTCCAAATTTTGATACCCGATCGTCGCCGGAAAGTTGCTGCAGTAACACCAAAATAAGCTGCGAGTTTTATTCCTTATTCTCCACAATCCCGGCTTGGTGCTCTCCATGATCTGAACCGAGCTCCCCCAGATCTCCATGAATCGATCCGAGCTCCCCAGCTCTCCAAATCCGAGCTCTTTTGATACAATCTCTTACCGGGTTTTTCTATAACTTAAATGATCAAACAATCTTATTCTTGGAACTCACCTTCGGGCGAGCCTTCTATAAGTCCGATTTAGTTCGGCTTCATGTTTGGAACTCGCCCTCGGGTGAACCTTCTATAAGTCAGACTTCAGGTCGGCGCCATATTTGTAACTCACCCTCAAACGAGCCTTCTGTAAGTCCGGCTTCAGGTCGACGCCATATTTGGAACTCGCCCTTAGGTGAGCCTTCTGTAAGTCCGGCTTCAGGTCGGCATCATGATTGGAATTCGCCTTCGGGCGAGCCTTCTATATGTCCGATTTAGTTCGGCATCATATTTGGAACTCGCCTGTGAGCGAGCCTTCTATAAGACCGACTTCAGGTCGGCACCGACATATCACACGAATAAGCAAACGGTACGTTAATTTACTCTTATTTTGTTCTCCATTATGCATGGTCTTTATTAATTTTATAGTATAAACACATGTGCAACTCTTTCACGCGAGAAGTCAACACTAGCCTGGCCCTGCTCGTCGTGATTTAAAACGAGAAGTCAGCACTAGCCTGGCCCCACTTGTCCAATACTTTCACGCGATAAGTCAGCACTAGCCTGGACCTGCTCGCCGTGCTTTTATTCATTAAAGACTAACTCAATTTATATTAAATACGGTCAGACTTACTCCTGCTCGTCGTAAGCTAACATATAACTAAAGCTAATGTGACTTGTGGAAACTCAGTACCTAACTTGTAGTTACCCGAGCTCACGAATAGAGCTCGGCCCTACATACAAACATAAGTGTGCACTCTGAAAACTTAGAGTTGCATATTGGGCAGTGCACCCCTTGAATAATTTTATTAAACGCTGATACAATTTAACCCAAGCACTAAGCTAGACGTTATACGTAGTGCATTACGTATGGGGACATACCCCTCTCCAACAATAACAAACACATAGTCTAAACAAGTATGCCATCCAAAAGTTGAGACTAATAAATGGCATACTGAGGGGAATACTCCTCCAACAATATAACAAAAACAAATACAAAAAAAAATAACACCTTTAATAAAATCATAGTACAAAATTTTCAAATTAAAAACAAACAAACGCCTAAAAACATTAAGAGTCTGGAGTAGGACTCTTTTGAGGCTCTGATGAAGGAGCCGAACCAGAAGTAGCAGTCGGTTGGACAACATACTTGGATACGATGTCCACCCCGACCATAAAATCCGGGACACACTTGGTGTAGACCGCACACATTCCCTGCTTATAATAAACCTTCTTAGGAAGGTCCTCCAGCACAAGGGAAGGATATTGGATCCTCGCCTCGTCCACTCCTTGGGTATAACCATAGTTGAGGACAGGGATCAGCAATACCTTCAAGGCCTCGGCAAATTCCGCCGAAGCCTTGTACTCTTGAATGGCCCCGGCACACCGAGCCGGGATTGTAGCTTCCAGACCGGCCACCTTGTTAGGTGTGATGCCCGAAAGACAATTTTGTAATTGTTTTATTTAATAAATGAAATGATATTGTTATTCATATTTATTATTCTCATAATCACCGATGTGACAATAGTATTTACACTACAGAAAACCCTAAGTATATCGTTTATGTAATCACTTAACTCAGTGTATGGTATATACACGGGAGGATTGAGTTAGTGAAGATGTACTTAAAATACAATTAGCCCGTAGTGAAGTTAATCGAGAGTATCGGGTCTCTCCTTTAACGTGCTATTAATGCGCCCAGAACACAATAGGTGTGATAGTCCTATCCGGACTTTCGGTTAAGAGAACCTAATGGGGCATTTATATATGATAGATATATCATATAGGGCTGGACCGATTTGATTAGAGTTCTCGATATAATTCCGTAATCAAGAAGTCTTATCGAATCAATGGATGATCATATTTATGGATATATCTTAATCCTGAGGTGATCACGGTCAACTGCTTGAATCAGTATGAAGTTTGACTTGACGGTTAAGGATTACACTGAGTCTGTGGTCTGAATTACCCCATCTTGGCATTGTACTAGATTGAGTGAGTAGTCTGTGTTATCACAGATACGGAATCCATTCCTTCCATTTATGGAAGTAGATAGACAGTTCCCTTATTTGTTGATCCTAGAAAATGATCGATCGCGCGAGTTCATATCACACTGATTGATCACCAGTGAGTTGTATGAATTAATTGATCACTAGGGGGTTAATGGTAAATAAGGATAAGAGGTTCTAAAAAGGGTTAACGGTAACTTCCCGATTTAGAATGAACAGTCTATGGAGGATTAATCCATATGTAATGATTATATCAATGGACGCTTATTATTATTCTCGTGAGGAGATAAATATAATCTCATAATCGGAGGAGTGCAGTCACGGGATTATGGTGGCATATTCCTGTGATTGATTTATCGAATATAATTATTCTATAATTATTTATTTGATTTATCGGAGCCGCTGATTATTAGTCCATGGTCCCCGACGTGCCTCCTAATATAGCATAGCTATTCTCGGACGTCGAATCCTAATAATATTAATTTAGTTCTTATTGGACTTTATTAAAACGATATGTGAATTAATTGTTTAGTGGACTATTAAATTAGTTGGGCTAAATAATTAAATATGTGAAAAAGACATTTTTCATAATCTTGGCAAAATTAGTGTGTTAGCCGAAAATAACATTGACTAGGTCAATGATGATGAATTTCGCCATGGCATATTTTTAAGAAACAAGAAATTAGTTTTCTTGTGATTAATAAGACATGTGCATAAAATATTTATTGGATAAATATTTATGGTAAGAAATAAAGATAAATATTATTCTAGATTTGTTCTAGAATATTTTGGGATTATCTTTTATTTAATAGGATTATCATAATTGATTTTGTATTAATTATAAAATCCTTGGGGCTTAAGTTTTACTCTCCTATATAAAGAGAGTTCTCCCAAGCCAAATAACACACTACAATTTTCGACTTTCACCTCTTAGAGAGGAGAAGGAAAATTTCGGCCAAGGGGAGAATAAGGGAAAATCTTGGAGATTTTTCCGGGTAGCATATCGGAAGGGTTCGAGTCGAGAATTTCCTTCCACCGGGAGTTGCTTGGATCACACGTACGGAAGATCGTGGTGCTCTTCACATCTTCGTTCTTTCCATTGCGGTTCTCCATCTTGGATTTTGAGATCCAAGAGGTATGTTCTACAACCCCCTTGTAGATATAGATCTAGTTGTTTTATTACGTATATATTATAGATCTAGATCCATTAAATCGCTTCCGCTGCGGATGGTATTACTAACAGTGGTATCAGTCGCCATGGTGATCTATATTTATACGTATAAAATATTAGATCTAGGAGTGGTAAAACATGTAGATTTTTTTGTCCCAATTTTTTTGGGGGCCGATGCATATGTTTAATTTTTATGCTTATGAATGTCGTGGTTGAAGAGATGGATTGGGGTTGGCACTGTTTACCCGTTAGATCTATTGTAAACTCATATAAACGATGAAAATTCGTCTATATGAGTATAGGAAATTATGTAATTCTTTTTTATTGCAATTTTAATTTCCAGAAAATAGATCTGTTTAGTAGCTGTTTAGTATTTTTTCTTTTCCCGTTGATCGAACCGTTGAAACGAAGATCCCTCCGGTCAGAATCGAGATTAGAAGATGATGATCAACTCCACAAATTTTGGCGTCGATCAGAGTCCGTTTCGATATCCGTTTGATGCTGCGAAGAGGCTGTTGTAACAGAAAAACACAGGATTCACAGAAACACTATCTGTGACTTCCTCGATTTTCTGGGAGAGGTTGGACCGTTGAAAATCAAATCCGACCGTTCAGATTTATCAACGTGGAGTTTTTGACGTACCATAAAAATTTCAGGTCGATCGGGATTCATCTCGATTCCCGATCTGCCTCAGGAAGTCCTTGATGCAGTGCAGTTAAAGTCAGATTCAGTAGCAAGTTTGGAGGTTTACTGGAGAAAATTGGTAAGTCAAAGCACCGATCCAACCGTCCATATTGAAGTTCAAGGAGTGAAGAAAAGATCTGGAAATTTTCGTCCCGATCCGAGTTCGTTTGGTTTCCCGATCATCGAAGAGTTCGTACAGCTGCAGATTTAGTTAGAAAGTAGTAAACCCTAGTTAGGGTTTTGGTTTTTATTTTGTAATAGATTAGATACGGGGGTGCCAACGATCCATCTCGGTGTTTAAATTTTCCGCATTTATTTTTTATGTGTTTGATCATAAAATAGATATAAAACCGGAATTGCCATGACATGCATCATATCATAAATCCACTCCATGCATACATGTAGAATTTTAATTTTGGTAATTAAAATAGGCATGTATACAAACTCGTGTAATTAGTTGAAATTTAATTAATACGTGGTAATTAATAAATTTAGTAACTAATTAATGATCCGAGGACGGGTTATGAAATCGTTAGGCCTTTCGGTGTGTGTTCTCGGTGAACCGCCTTAAAGCCCAAACGAGATCACGTTTTCAATTCGTAGTGTCTACGAGATTGAATGATGGTAAAAGAACAATAAATCTTGGATAAAAAGCGGTTCGCCTATAGGTTGGGTGGTCAACTGAGCTAGGCTCGACCGACTTAACCCTCCTAGTGTGATGTATGCACGGGGTCCGGCAAGACTAAGCTACACCGGAGAGCGGAGGGGTGATTCCTTCTTATCTCAATGGGGCTCTCTTGACCCGATTTCGTCCGACTGTCACATATGTTCCAACGAATAGGACGGGTAGGCTTGCCTACATTACCGACACCATTCGGAATCCTTGATTTGATGTGCTTTTATGTTAACATCAAAAAGACGTGGTTAGTTAACCCACCACCACTTCCAAATTATTGAGTGGGAGCGGGGGAGGCGACAGCCAACCCCACGGCCTCTACTATAGATACAAGTAAGTGAGAGAAGGGTGACGCCTCGCGGCGCTTTGATTTCGTCCCCTACGGATGGTGTTCACCCCTATCAACATTCATGGCTTGGTCTCCGAAAGGATAGGATTTCTGGGTACTCGTCGGGTCACTGACCTATCCTACGACGGCACACTCGGGGCGTACCTAAGAGATCCGATATAGTAGGTCACACTCATAAAGGATATTTTTGGTAATATCTAGGCTAAAAAAGGAAGGTAGTCAATGGATAAAGGGATGTTCGATTCTCGTGGGATGTTCGATTCTCACAAGTTATTCATTGATGAGATTGTCTCGATTTAACCGTCATCTCTTGGACCTACCCTACGGCGGCACTGAGATGCGAGGTTAAAACCTTGGAATGGTAGAGTAGACTTAATTTTAGTTTACAATTCCTAAAATAAAATATAGTAGTGTTAAACTTGAATTAATACATGTCATTTTATCTACAGCATTATACCCCTTACTAAATTGCTTAAAAAAATTAATTGACTAGTATTGACTTTGTTAAAAAGTGGAAAGTAACTAGGACGTTGAACTAGTTAATCGATAATGTAATTAATTTTCGAAAGAGATATTTTCTCTTAAGCCTTTTAAAAACCAGTGACATATAGGTATGTCACAAGTGTCATTCCTGTCAAACGGAAGACAAACTTTGTTTAAAGGTGACTTTGGACTTTGAAATTCTTCTAGTGAATTTTGAGTATGTAGTAATTACACGAGTAATTTTCTAATTGAAAAATTGGAAAATCATGAAGTGTTACTAGTTGGACGATATTTGGAATCGATGAACTAGTGGGAGCTTTATGATTTGTTGTTTTTCTAGAACATTAGAAAAGTGTAACTGACTACACACGTAACCGTTCTAATTGAAAAACCGGAAAGTCATGAAATGTTGCTAGTTAGACGATATTTGGAATCGATGAACTAGTGGGAGTTTCTATGATTTGGTGTTTTTCTGGAAACAATAGAACTATGTACGAAAGATTTTCTAATCGAAAAAATCGGAAATTCATAAAAATAAAGCATTGCTCGTTAGACGGTATTTGGAACCGATAAACTAGTGGGAGCTTTAATGTTATGATTTGTTGTTTTTTCTGGTATATTAGAAAATCCGAGAAGTCTCGACGAGTAACACTCGAAATAGACATCCCACGGTTCAAGAGTAGTGTCTACTCAAACGAACCGCTGGTTCAAGACTGTTTCCATTCACGGAAAGTCAAGAATGGGTGAATATGTCTAAAAGTGTTAGTCACCTAAACTGAGAAAATTTTAAGGCTGAACCGAAAATTAATTAACTGAAAATCATAGGATAAGGACAGTGATTTTGGATCACCAACCTATGAATCCTTGGCGATTTTCTTGAGCTAAGTTCTTTGGAAGAACAATGTAGCAGTGCATTTAACGATTAAAAGAGTAAACAACGGGCAGTTAATTTTAGCTAGAAAAGTGGGAGTGATATAAGGAAATGAATCTCGGATTCAATCCTTGGATATCGCGGAAAATTTATTTTCTATTTAAGATTCGTTGGAACGAATGGATTTACCTTCTATTCGATAATTTGTTTGTCGTATAGAAAGTGAATATACCATTTGTAGTACGAATCTAAGACTCGGACTTTTGTTTGATAAAGTCAAAACCACTTAGAACTGCTGAAATATGTATATAAAACACATCTTAAGAACTATTAAAAGCAATTGGTTTCTATATTTTGATAAACACTTCTTCATATTCCATAGTTAGTGCATAGTCCCTAAAAGACAAGACCTGAAGACTGGCTCAGGGTGATTCATTTCTCCCAGTCTGGTTATATTGTCTCAAAGGTTCAATGACTAAGTTTCCTTTCAATCGGGAAAGGATAATGGATATAAAGAAGTAACATAGCTTGTTCATGACGACCTTCGGGGTCTGATGAAAGATACGAGCTAGTAGGAGTTTCCGAGTAGTGACTTCTTGTCTGATAACTATTCAAACACTCCGTTAAGTTTATCCAAAATATTTTGAGGTTTCTCTATTTTCAACAGAGATAGAGTATTCTATACTCAGAAATGGGCCATCACATAGTCCTAGGGACTGATGCTCGGCCTGCCTCATAGTGAAATGCTTTCACTAAGTGAGAAACCGTTAAATTGCCTTACATAGTTTTGGATGTGCTACAATACACTGCTTAACTCAATAAAGATATTGGAAGCGAAATAACGGTTTACATTGAAATGTAAGACCGAGAAGTCTACCTAGAATATGCTTTGGAATTTACGGATAAGGTGTGGATTCGGTTCACCCCACTTCCATAAATATAAGCATTTAGCACACGGTGCTTGAAGGTAGGTCTGGAAATTTCGCAAACACGTTCGGTCAGTGACCAATCGTTATATATCTTGTAGCATTGAGAAAAAGGTGTGTTATCAGATTCTTGAAATCGGGAAGGGACAGTTATACTGTTGCGTCCTTTCCGATAGAGTCTATGAACAAGTAAAACCTTAAACCTTGCAGTACGTTTACTCAAGGTAGTTACTAACCGATTAAAATCAGACCACATCCAACATCGGTTGTTGGTGATAACACTAAATACTACTAAACTAGATCAGAATTTCAATCCACCCAGAATGTAGTGGGAGTATGGTTTATCCATTACCCATTACGGGTTCGGCGGACTTTGTAGTCTGAGGATCGATTGATGACCTATGGCTCTTTTGTGAGCAGTATAGGATTCTGATAATAGAGGTTGGTTTAATAGCCATAACCCTGTGAATGGAGTTCGGTACTCCAGTTCTGTTCATGCTCTTGTAGAACCACCTGAGCGTCTCAGGCCCAATGGGAGTAATTGGATCTACACGGAAAAGAGTAGAATGAGTTCGGTATTGCATGATTTCGTTCAAAAGCAGAAAATAGGGGTGATTCCCTAAGACTTTCTTGCCAAACAAACGGAGTCTGGATTCATTCAAAACAGAAGGGTATTGACTTATGAACTTATGACAGGATGACTGTCAAGGCTTATGTCCTTTGTGGATAAAAAGCAAACCTCTCGGTCATTGGAAGTCATATATTTCTACAATATGTGGATTTGACCAAAATATTGATAAGTCTTTTGTAGACTGGATGTCAATTTTAGTACAGTAGTGAATATATACATACATATATTAGTGTTTGTAAAGGATAACACTGCACCAGTTGGAATCAACATGGGTGTGTTATCTGAAGTCAGAATCTGACAATACCACAATTCTCTGCAACAGAGATTTGGACAACATTCTTAAGAGTTTGACTCGGTCGAATTCATTAGAATCAGTCACTGGTTTCCCATCCATCTTATTGGTTAAGATGATGCATCCGTGTATGCAACATTCAACGAGGAAGTTCTACCCTATGCCTCAGGAATGACTCTCTAAATCTTTGGATCAAGAGAAATGGGATAGATTCTCTTTCTAGTAAGAGATGGTCAGGTTATTGAACGTCAACTTTGATCGAATCTTAGATTCGGCGGTTAACAAAGCAAGTTTAGTATGTCCTTTAGTATCTTGAAGAGAACGAGGAACAATATGCGGACATATTCATGTGTGAACTTGGATATGTGTGATACACTGATTTTGACTTTAAGTCAGATTGAGGATGATCGTTAGGTCGATCTCGGGCTCAGTGTTTACTCAGTACCACATGATTTGATGGACCGGTAACGTTTCGATTCTACGGATCGTCTCGAGCCGACAACCTGACTAATCATTAAGACCCATGACATTTAGATGTAGGTACTCACCGAGTCATTGACCTATCCTACGACGGCATACTCGGAGTGTACTTTGGAATCTGAAATGGTTATGATATGCTTAATGGGTACTAGAATACGGGATGGGTCTCCATTGCTTTAGAGCAAGTGGGAGATGTAGTTTGTTGTAGTTTAAATAATAGGGTGTGCTCTAAAACAATTAATCACATGCTTTCGTGCAAGTGGGAGATTGTTAGGTGTGATGCCCGAAAGACAATTTTGTAATTGTTTTATTTAATAAATGAATTGACGTTATTATTCATATTTATTATTCTCATAATCACCGATGTGACAATAGTATTTACACTACAGAAAACCCTAAGTATATCGTTTATGTAATCACTTAACTTAGTGTATGGGATATACACGGGAGGATTGAGTTAGTGAAGATGCACTTAAAATACAATTAGCCCGTAGTGAAGTTAATCGAGAGTATCGGGTCTCTCCTTTAACGTGCTATTAATGCGCCCATAACACAATAGGTGTGATTGTCTTATCCGGACTTTCGGTTAAGAGAACCTAATGGGGCATTTATATATGATAGATATATCATATAGGGCTGGACCGATTTGATTAGAGTTCTCGATATAATTCCGTAATCGAGAAGTCTTATCGAATCAATGGATGATCATATTTATGGATATATCTTAATCCTGAGGTGATCACAGTCAACTGCTTGAATCAGTATGAAGTTTGACTTGACGGTTAAGGATTACACTGAGTCTGTGGTCTGAATTACCCCATCTTGGCATTGTACTGGATTGAGTGAGTAGTCCGTGTTATCACAGATACGGAATCCATTCCTTCCATTTATGGAAGTAGATAGACAGTTCCCTTATTTGTTAATCCTAGAAACCGATCGATCGCGCGAGTTCATATCACACTGATTGATAACCAGTGAGTTGTATGAATTAATTGATCACTAGGGGGTTAATGGTAAATAAGGATAAGAGGTTCTAAAAAGGGTTAACGGTAACTTCCCGATTTAGAATGAGCAGTCTATGGAGGATTAATCCATATGTAATGATTATATCAATGGACGCTTATTATTATTCTCGTGAGGAGATAAATATAATCTCATAATCGGAGGAGTGCAATCACGGGATTATGGTGGCATATTCCTGTGATTGATTTATCGAATATAATTATTCTATAATTATTTATTTGATTTATCGGAGCCGCTGATTATTAGTCCATGGTTCCCGACGTGCCTCCTAATATAGCATAGCTATTCTCGGACGTCGAATCCTAATAATATTAATTTAGTTCTTATCGGACTTTATTAAAACGATATGTGAATTAATTGTTTAGTGGACTATTAAATTAGTTGGGCTAAATAATTAAATATGTGAAAAAGACATTTTTCATAATCTTGGCAAAATTAGTGTGTTAGCCGAAAATAACATTGACTAGGTCAATGATGATGAATTTCGGCCATGGCATATTTTTAAGAAACAAGAAATTAGTTTTCTTGTGTATTAATAAGACATATGCACAAAATATTTATTGGATAAATATTTATGGTAAGAAATAAAGATAAAGATTATTCTAGATTTGTTCTAGAATATTTTGGGATTATCTTTTATTTAATAGGATTATCATAATTGATTTTGTATTAATTATAAAATCCTTGGGGCTTAAGTTTTACTCTCCTATATAAAGAGAGTTCTCCCAAGCCAAATAACACACTACAATTTTCGACTTTCACCTCTTAGAGAGGAGAAGGAAAATTTCGGCCAAGGGGAGAATAAGGGGAAAATCTTGGAGATTTTTCCGGGTAGCATATCGGAAGGGTTCGAGTCGAGAATTTCCTTCCACCGGGAGTTGCTTGGATCACACGTACGGAAGATCGTGGTGCTCTTCACATCTTCGTTCTTTCCATTGCGGTTCTCCAACTTGGATTTTGAGATCCAAGAAGTATGTTCTACAACCCCCTTGTAGATATAGATCTAGTTGTTTTATTACGTATATATTATAGATCTAGATCCATTAAATCGCTTCCGCTGCGGATGGTATTACTAACACACCCTTGCCTGGAGGTCCCCGACCTCCCGCTCCTTTGCATTCTTTTCCTCAGCAAGTTCACTCGTTAAAGACTTTGGCTCACCCTCTTGAGCTAGGAGTTGGGCTTGCACAGACTTCATCTCTGTATCCTTAAGGCAAGCAGCCGCCTTGACTTCAGGTCCGCCTCTTTGACCAAAAGATGATCCTGGAAAGCCTTTATCTCCTTGTCTCCGAGCTCGACGGCATCCCCTAACTTCCTTCTGGTTTACCTTAACTCGGAAATCTTCTTCTTTTTGACATTAGACTCCTTGAAGGCCTCCCCCAACCTCCGGGAAACCTCCTGACCAACTAAGGTCCCCTACATAATCCAAATTAAAAAGGTTAGTGAGACTACCAAAAACATAGCATCAAAATAAAAAGGATAAATTCTAAGTCTGCAGGACAGACTCGAACTGAACTTCGTAGGACAAACTCAGAAAAGTTTGTCGGACAATCTCATTAGGTCCTCAAGTCGGACTCGAACCAAAGTCCGTGGGTTGGACTCAATTAAACTCCGCATATCGGACTCAATGAGTTTGTAAACCGACCTCTTTCAGTCTGTAAGTCGGACTTAACAGCATTCATTGCCTGTAGGACAAACCCGAACAAAAACATTACAAAACCCTTAATATACCATCCAAAACCACAAGTTAATGCATGGTATACTTGGGGGAAAAATACCTCTATTATAATCAAGTACTTAAAATAGTGCTCGGAATAAAGTTATGGCTGAGAACTTAACGAAATACTCCTTCTAGTATCAAATTGTACATATGACAATTTCAGAGCAAAAACTACAAGTCCACAAGCCTTCTGACCTAGGAACCGGGGGCTGGACTCCACGGTGGCTCGGAAGAAGCAAGAGCCAAGGTAAGAGAAACCACAGCACGGCAGGAGTACTCGGACACTATGTCCACTCCCTCCGAGAAGTACTTCAAATGGTTTTCATAGACCGCACCCATGCCTATCTTATAATAGCCTTGCTAGGAAGGTTGTCCACGACAAAGTCGGCAACCCTCTGCCTTATCCACCCTCAAAGTGTAGACATGGTTAGTCCGGCCTTGCCTCAGGTCGGAAATCTTCTTCAAATCTCCAGTAAACTTTTTCCCAGCCCGGGGAAAATGTCTTGGCCAATCCAGGTTCCCTGCAAGTAAGAAACACTATCAAAGTACAACACTCGAGTAAGAAAAGAATGCTTGCCTATTCCATGGCCTTGAAGCCAACGTCAGCTAGCTCCATATCAGTCCTCTTAGAGACCGGCTTCTGTTCCACAGGCCGGGCTCAAAAAAGTCTGCAGGACACACAATCAGAGCTTTACATGTCCGGTTCAGCAAGCATATGTCAACTAAAAAGTACATTGAGTCCGCTTAATAGAGTGTCATCATAGCATGTCTGCTTAATAATGCGAGAAGTCAGTCCGACCTAGCCCAACTTGCCATGTTTTTAAAAGAGAAGTCAGCACTAGCATGGCCCTGCTCGTCTAATACTTTCAAGCCAGAGATCCATCCGACCTGACCCTGCTCGCCGAGAAGCTTAACGCTATAAGTCATTCTGATAAGCCCTCGAGCAAATCTTTATACGCCTGAGTCCACCTTGACACTGTTTTTAAAGCTCGCCCCCGAGCGAATCTTCTCAAAATTGTGTCCTTACGCTCTCAAGCCTGATGCGCTTAAAACCGGTGGCTATCTAAGCACAACACCGGTGCACTATGCTATATGAGCCTTACGTTATCTCAGTAGATCACTCTAGAAAAAATCACCTCAACAAACGGTGTATCAAGTTATTACAACTTTACGCCATGTCCATCAATTACACGGTAGAAAGCTCAAAGAGTAGGGGGACATTGATATATCGAGCTAGGCCAAGTTCCCAGTTCCGGAAATAATCCCATGGATCTGAACCTGGCCCATACGTAAGCCCAGAAACATATAGACCCTTCAGCCTAGCCAGTCAGCCCCTTAATAGGCCGGACCAACCCAAGCACAATCAAGCCCGCCTCGGACCATCATGATTATATCGTGATCCAGGGCAATAGGAATTAAGTAACCAGCAGCTAGCTTGATACAAAGCACTGAGGGCTCAACCCGCTCGCCCCTCAAGTCCGCCATCCTTCAACGCGAACAAAGACAATCCAACTAGGCAACAAAGTTCATAAAAAATGCTCTCATTCCTCAAATCTCCCAGTTTCGCCAAGAGCTCTCAACTCGCCATCTCTTCAGCTCGTCACTCTCAGACCGATCTCAGTTCGGCAACGTCCCAGTTTGCCATCTCATCCAACAACTTGGTGACAGCCAACTCAAGGCACTATAAATAACCGCACACCCTTGACGAAAAAGGGGCTCTCATTTTCGAAGAACTATGCAAATTGGGCTTGATCCCTTAGAAACTAAGGGTACGTAGGCAGCCACATACGGCTCAGCTCATGATCGCAAACACAACCGTTCTCCTGTCTCTAAGCATAGTCACGCAACCACCATCATGGGCTAAAACGCCTCGCATCCAGCAAAGTCATAGTAGAACTCTATCAGATTGGCTAAGTAAGCTGTGTATCAACTCTTCAAGTCTAGAGTACCATGGCCAGCTACCTTATGCAGATCCGAGCTGACCCTAAGGGCTCAGCTGGATCTGAGGGGCTTAGACGATGCCAGAAACTGACCTTACCCACGTGTCGTCTCCACATCAGCACAATAATAAATAAAGATAGAGAAAAGGCTCAATCAAGGGCAGAACCCCCAGTACCCGAGCCTCATGACCTCGGTTACCATCCTCCGACCCCTCCAAGCCAGCCGGTACTTGTAAACCTGCCCCTGCCCGACACTATAAGTCGGCCTAAGTCCCTCTCAGACCAAACCACTTATACACACAAGAATCCGTGCTGATCCCAGCTCGGCTATCTCGCCCGACCTCCGTAGGTCGGCCCAAACACAGAAAGGCCCGGCCGCTTTAGTTCGGCTCAGCTAGGTCGGCCAGAGTTAATCTCTAATCGTATTTCCCACATGTGTGATCATCATATAAATATGGGATGAATCCCTCGTATTTACTACTCTAATCCTGAAATTCAAATATACACTCAATTATCTCCTACAATTAAGGAGATTAAATCGTAGTTATCTTTTTCTTAGGGAACACGGAAATCCAAGCCCAACAAGGATAAGGCCCATGCCACTATAGGGCACAACTCTCCACTATATAAACCATCCCTAAGGAACTACGGAGACTTGATTCCAATACACGCATTGGATACGTAGGCAGCTTGGGAAATAACATCTCAAGTCCAGTCTAAACCGCCACCAAAACACCCCTTCTTTTCTATCGTTTATGTTGTTCTTGGAGCTTTTGCAGGTTGTCTTTAGGAGAACGGCCCCGGATTTATCATCGACGGTTTTTGGTTTGTCAATCAATAACTATGATTCAACTTTGTGATTTGAGCTTCTTCTTCTAGATGTATATAATAAGCTCATGCTCTATCTTTCCTCAAATGTTTGATCTTGATATTTCTTTGAATGCTTAAGAACACTTTGAAGATTTCTTGATCTTGCAATAACGTATTTAGCAGGAATTCTTTTGACTTGCTTTCCTCCTTAGTAGGATCTTTCTTGACTAGATCAATTCTTAGAATTTTGCACTTCTTTTTGTGATAGAAGTAATCTATTTATAGGGGTTTCTCCAATGGTTAGATGAATTTGAACGTTTGAATTTGAGCCCTTGTATCCGTTGGTGGTTCTGCTCAATCTGATGAATGTTAGTGTCCTTTCTGACATTTCTATGCAACCAATACAATTTCCTGCTTTATAACTGTCAGATCCTCTTCAGTTTTTCTTGACCTCAGCATGAAAACTGGTCTTATTGAAATTAGTCAGTTTTCAGCTTAAGAGCATTAACTGAGTTTTACTATTCTTTAAAAAGCTCAGTACTCTATTTTTCATCTGATTATTATTAACTTAATCAGAGTACACCATTCCAAAAATCAACTCAGATATCATTGTCCTTATGTATCTTAGATCTTCCTACAAGATCCATTAAGTCAGTTCAGGCCATCACAGACTTTCTTGAATTCTAACTTTACAGTCTCAGCCTTTAATCTTCATAACTGAGTTTGAACCCTCAGTTCTTCAATCTTCAATAACTGAGTTTGGATCCATCAGTTCTTCAACCACTGAGTTTGTTCCCTCAGCCTTTTGCTTCTAGATAAGTCAACCGAGTCTGTGTCCCTCAGTGAACTTACCTTCTTCAGTTCTAAGTCAGTTGGTGTGCTCTGAGTCAGTTTTCTAAACTGATTGATCTTCAGTTGTAAACTCAGCACTTTTAAAGTCATCAAATCAGTTTCTCGTTTTCTCAGTTCTGACCCTAGAAATATTACAGTACTTGTCTGATTTACTTATACAATTGTCAGACTCTAATAAATCCCCTTACATTGATTTCTAGACATCTTTTTGCTTTGCACTACAACAGCTTGTTTTGACACTTCATCAAGGGGGTTAAGAATAATGATTAAAATAACTTATGAATTGTCATCAAAACATAAATTTTATTTCCAACAATAATGCATGTCAGAATAACTTCTATTTGATTTACTAAAAGTATTCTTATACACTTTCATACCTTTTGCTGTTATGGCATATTGTTTCACTCTCCAGTATAAAGGAGGTGAACATTGCTCATATTGTCTTTTGTACCTAGGGCTAGGCCTATGCTGTTTTTTTCTGAATGCATTTGACTGTTTATGAGCTAGTTTTCTTCTGTATGCTGGTGGGGGAACATTCCAATCATCTTCTGATAGGTAAAGTCTTCCCTTACCTTTCACCATACCATTGACTTTAGTAGGCTAGTAGTAAGATGATTTACTTTGTTGTTTCACTGCACTGGTCTTTCACTTCATTGGTGCAGGATGAGTAATTGACTCAATGGTTTGTCCATTTCTAAATTTTTGACTAGTTTTGATCTTTAATTCAGAATTGTTTTGACCATTCTGTCACTTCTCATCTTGACTATTGTAGCCAATACCAGATCTGGATTCAAAGATTTTGGGTGTTTGTAGGCTGGTGCAATAATAGCCTCAGATGATGCAGAAATCTTCTCTCCTGGTAAAGCTATTTCCTTAGCTGGTCTGTCAATACCAGATTACTGATCATCTGATAATTGTTGAACACTAAGTGGTTTTCTTAACTAGCTGAGTAAGATTTTTGCTTATCCAGTTCTTTCTTCAATTTTTTATTTTCCTTTCTTAGATTGATGAGGACCGGCTAGGCCTCACTCCATATTACTTTGCTCGTATTTTCATGATTTGTGTATAGCTTGTTGTCATTATTTCATCACTGTTTTTATTATTTTTATTTGAATTTTTATTTCATTATAGATAGTTTAAATAAGGGCCACATTATGCCCAACGGAGTCCTTTATTATTTTAGGTCTTTTAGTACTTATTTTCTTTTTCAGCCCATTAAAATCTCATTTTCTTTTGTAGTAAAATGGAAGCCCTAGGAGGCAACCCTAGCTGACATTACCTATATAAAGGCTTGATCATTGTAATTTACAAGCAGACTTGGATGAATAATCAAATTGACTTCCGTGATGGCGTTTTTCAAGTATATCTCGTTGATTCGAGAATTGGGTTTATCAAATCTGTTGAGCTGCAGATTTGTGAATGACCTTCATTTTGTAGGTTCTTTATCACATGTTGATTTTGGGTCTACAAACAACCCGAGGTTCTTGATCACACCTTGATTTTGGGTCAATGGAAGCTCAATTATCCGTTTATTCGTTGTCCTTCATGTCAAACATCAAAGTGATTACCTTTAACGATCATTCTGCATCCCGTGCATACATCATTTTGCATCAGTGCTTTGACCGAAGGTAATCCGATCAAAACCATAATTTTGTATTTCATACCATAAATGTTCGTCATATTAAAATAAAAATACAGTCATTCCATCTGAATTCCTATCGTGCCTTCATTTATCATCCCAACCGGCATCCTTGCATTGATCACACCACGTCATTGCATATTTTCAAAATAAAAAAATTTCTCATCCAAAGTCGATTCTTACCCAGCCGCAAAGTCCGACTTTGTAATACCAATCATATCTACTGCAACCGCCCGTGGATTTGTATGTGAGTTGTCAATTGACGATGGTAGAAATAGACCTGACTACGTATCATTCTTATAACCTCCGAAGATTGAGAGAGAAAGATAAGAAGGAAGCATTTAGGGCCAGGGGCCCACACCAGTAAAACCTTACCCCAGGAGGGAAGTCTGTGCATGACCTTCCCGACTACCGCACTGCAGTGCAGCTCGGTCTAGTCTGGAGGCAGGTTACGCAGCTCAGGTCGAGCTGGCCTGAGGAGCCCGTCGAAGGCCGACTGGCTCTTTCCTTAAGTGATAAATAACACGTGTGCCTGTATTAGAGGAGAATTCCTGGATTACCGGAAGGAAATCCCATAATTCGAATATAATCATAATTATCTTTTGTGAGAGATAAACACGTGACGATCCTTAGGGTTTAAGGATTATACGACTTGTTTAACAAGAAAAGGGGTGAGACGCCTCCCTATATAAACAACCTTAAGGAACTACGAATGACTTGATTCCAATTTAGCTATTGGATACGTAGGCAACTTGAGAGAAGCTAACTCTCAGGCTCAGTCTTAAACACACAAAATCACCATCCCTATTATCTCTATTCTTGTTTGAATCGTCCTAGAGGTTATTTGGATCCCTAGGTGATATCTGACATCATCAATTGGCGCTAGAAGGAGGGCCTTCTTTTGTGGCGATTTGATCAAGAAACAGCGATGGTACCACCAAAAAATACCGGAAAAAGGACCCAAACCGCGGCAGCTAGAGATACTGGAGACATAGACCCCACGGCTACTGCTAGCCAGCCGCAAACCAATCCGGAGGAAACATTGGCAGATCCAGCACAGCAGGCCTTGTTGGAGGCGCTACGCAATTTGGACGTACCAGCGTTCAAAAGTGTACTAGGATTGGCCCTAAAGGGGCGAGAAGAAGAAGCTCCACAAAACGTGGACCCGAAAGACAACGCAGCACATAAAGAGGACAGAGGAGAAACTCTCTCCTCTACCTCTCAAACGCAGCACAGACAGGTTAAGGCTCAGGCCCAGGAGGCAGCCAGGGCGGAACTAGATGGGATCCTGGGAAAGAAAACGAACGATCTCTCTATCGAATCACCGTTCTCAGAACAGATTTTGAACTACCCACGCCCTGAGAGATTTAAGATCCCAAAACTAGAAGCATATGACGGAACGAAAGATCCCCAGGACCACCTCTTTCAGTATCTGACACACATGAATTTAGATTGTGCACCCGAGGAGATGAAGTGCAAAGCCTTCCCGGCCTTACTCACGGGCGGGGCTCGTGAGTGGTTCCGAAAATTACCACCTCGGTCTATTGAGAATTTTGAAACCCTGGCAAGAAAATTTTTGCAGGCTTTTGTCACCGCTAAACCCTTCCAGAGGAATGTCACATACCTCCTCACAATTCGTCAGAAAAAAGAAGAAACGGTGCTGCAATACCTGAAAAGATTCAATGAGGAATCTAGGCAGGTCGGGAATGCTGATGAACACCTCCTGATCACCTCTTTCGTAGCAGGTCTGCGAGAAGGTAGATTATATGCAAAGCTCAATGGTCGACTTCCGAAATCTATGGATGAGTGTATGGATCTGGCATATAAACACTGTCAAGGTGAAGAGGCCAACCGTTTAAAGAGGGAGTCGGAAGCCCCTAAGAAAGAGAAGGCAGAGGACAGATCTGATAGAAAGCGCAAACCAGTATGGGACCGAGTAGCTGCGCCCATAACTGACCGACTTGGAAAGAAAGGGGCCCTGCAAGAGAGGGACTTTATCCCTTTGAATCGATCACGCGAGCAGGGTCCTTTATATCACCTTGGCTTAGGTGTGCTACCCAGGAGGAAGGAAATTATCTGCTCAGGGAAATCCACCTCGGCATTTGTGGAAACCACGCAGGAGCCCGGACTCTAGCACGTAAATGCCGTTTGTTCGGGTATTATTGGCCAACCATGCAAGCTGATGCAGACGATCTAGTAATGAGATGTAGGTCATGCCAGGTGCATGATAATTTGTTTCACCAACCAACCCAGAACATGATTCCCTTGGTTTCCCCTTGGCCCTTTTATCAATGGGGGGCAGATCTGGTTGGACCCCTTCCCCGAGCTCCAGGTAACCTACAGTACCTAGTCGTGGCCATCGATTACTTTACTAAGTGGGTAGAGGCTGAAGCCTTGACCACTATCACGGGGAAAGCAATACAGAAATTTTTATGGAAGAATATTATCTGTCGTTTTGGAATACCCAAGATCCTGGTATCAGACAATGGAACGCAATTTGAAGATAGAGCAGTCAAGTCATGGTGTGCCGAGCTGGGTATAGTCCAACATTTCACCTCTGTCGGGTACCCTCAAGCCAACGGCCAGGTGGAGCAAACAAACCGGCAGCTCAAGGTTGGGTTGAAAAAGAGGTTGGAAGAAGAGGGACAAGCGTGGGTCGAGCATTTACCTAACGTTCTTTGGGCATACAGAACGACTCCAAATTCGGCTACTGGGGAAACTCCCTTTGCCTTAGCTTATGGTTGTGAAGCAGTCATTCCAGCTGAAGTGGGGCTACCTTCTCCAAGGACTGAGCTCCATGCAAGTACTGACCAGGATACAGAGCTCAGACATGCCAAGGATAACTTGGAAGAAGCTAGGGAAATAGCCTACATCCGGATGGCAAAGTACAAGCAAAAGATATCCCAGTATTACAACTCTAAAGTGAAGCATTCATACTTCAGGGAAGGAGACTTGGTGTTGAGGAAAAACGAGGTCAGCAAGCAACTTCCCCAGGGGAAGCTTAACCCGAACTGGGAAGGTCCGTACAGGGTAGTAAAGGTTCATGGCAAAGGTGCTTACCAGCTAGCTGACGCCAGCGGACAGACCATACCGAGAAGCTGGAATGCTAGCAACCTTAGGAAGTTTTATGTCTGAGATGAATCCAGGCTTGATTCTATCTTTTCATTTTATGTTGTCTTTTTTCAATAAAAGTGTTATCAAACACCTTTGAGTTTTAATAAAATATATGATTCTTTCATGTTATAAAATATTATGATGTGTACTGTGATTATTTTTTATTAACTGAGTCCTGCAGGTCAGACCCAGACAGCTTGAATACCACAAGCTTCCCGAGTCCTCAAGCCAGGACAGGGATTTAACTGAGTCAGGTCATACTCAGAAGGTTTGCAAAAGTCAAACCTCCTAAGTCTGCAGGTCAGGCCAGAATTTAACTGAGTCCTGCAGGTCAGACTCAGAAAGCTTGAATACCACAAGCTTCCCGAGTCCTCAAGCCAGGACAGGGATTTAACTGAGTCAGGTCATACTCAGAAGGTTTGCAAAAGTCAAACCTCCTAAGTCTGCAGGTCAGAACAGAATTTAACTGAGTCCTGCAGGTCAGACTCAGAAAGCTTGAATACCACAAGCTTCCCGAGTCCTCAAGCCAGGACAGGGATTTAACTGAGTCAGGTCATACTCAGAAGGTTTGCAAAAGTCAAACCTCCTAAGTCTGCAGGTCAGGACAAAGTTTTATCAAGATTTAGTATGTCATCCAAACCATCAGTAATGCAAGCCATACTGGGGGGGAAGGGGGCATCCATAAGACAAAAGTCAAGCACAAAATAAACCAAGTGAATTCAAAGTACAAAATACAGTGGGCAGGCCACCATAAAGTATGAAATAAAGTACACAAACTTGGATAACAAAAATTTCAAAGTTTTCAAAAAAAAAAAAAAAAAAAAAAAAAAACAGTAACAAGGATAAACACTCAGGTCTGGAAACAATCAGGTCTGGGTCCTTGGAGCCTGCTCTGACGAAGATGGGTTTGGACCAGCACTTTGAGAAGCAGGACGACGTCTGGCATACTTTGACCCGATGTCTTCACCTGCCCTGAACTCTCTCAAACGATCGTCATAGATCCGACCTGCCCCTTCTTTGTACATAGAGCGGTAATGTCTAAGGTCTGAAAGAACCAGCTCAGGGCGCTGTTCTTTTGCCTCGTCCACACCAGTCGTGTACCCATGTTGCATGACAGGGTTCAGTAAGACCTTCAGAGCTCCAGCTAGATGATCGGAAGATTTGTACTCATACACAACTCGGGCATCCCGAGCAGGAAGAGACGCTTCCAGAGTAGTGAGTTCAGCCCGGACCTTGGCCAGCGCCTGCCCGAGCTCAGAGTTCTCCGCCACGTACTCGTCGTGTTTGGCCTGGAGTTCAGCAGTGCACCTGGCCCTAGTCTCGACCAGTTCCTTCTTCAGGGCCGCAATCTCCTGATCTTTAGTCTTGGAGGCTTCTCTATGCCTATCACGTGCAGCCCGGAGCTCCTCGATCGTCCCCTGTAAAGCCTCCTTACTCGCTGCAGATTCGGCAAGGCGGTCCAGGAATTCCTGACCGACCTGGGCACCCTGGAAAAGACGAAGGAAAGGTGAGAAGGAAACAATATGCATAGGAATAACTGGCATATGTACAATAGAGCTTACCACAGCGGCGAGGTCCTGATCAGACAGCTCGTACAACCGGTTGTGTCCAGGGGAAGTTTGCTCCTCAGGAGAGTCCTCAACGTTCTCTACGGTCCGTCGACCCGCTTTCCTTTTCTTAGATCGACCCTTCCGAGTCGAAGAAGAGGCTATCTTCTTCTTCCGGCTGGGCTCGATCGCATCCTCTCTGGCCTCCTGATCTTCATCCACATCTATCCTCTCCACTTCCCCAGATGAGTCGTCTGGTTGCTCGGATAGGAGATGGGTTGAGGTGGGGGTCAGGACGGTCCCAGCAGCTCGGAGAGGCTCCGGCTGTATGTGCTCCTGCTGCTCAGGCTCCGGGATAGGCTCGTCGGTGTTAACAAGAGGAACCGCTTCATCATTCACGTCCTCCAAGAGATCAGCAAAGGAAGACACCGCCAATGTAAATAATAAGAAATGTTAGAGGATGTTTTACAAATAGCAAAATACGATAAGGAACAGACTTTAAAGTCCTACACATCTTGTACTCTTCCTTGGTTAACTCCTTGTAGGGGTTAGGGCCCTCGGTAGGCAACTGGGCAGCCAGAATCAACTCGAAGAATACTTTTTCTCTCTGATATAAACCCCACTTTTGCGAATGTCGTCTAGCAGTTTCTGGTCCACGTCGGTTGGTCGCGGATCGCTGTCCATGTCGGAGGAGTTCCACCTGCCTAGGTTCCGAGCCACCTCCGGACATATGAAGAAGAATCTGGTCTTCCAACCTTTGTATGAGGTATCTCCCGGCTCCGTAAATTGAACATCGGGCATAAAGTCCCCCCGGCGAGGGAAGCAATAGTACCCAGCCTGCCCAGGCACTTGTTTGCGTTGAAAGAACAATCGAAATGTTTGAACTTTGAAGGGGATGCAGGCACATCTACACCAAATGGCAAAACCCACTATTGCCCTTATACCGTTGGGCACGATCTGGGCTAACCCTAGGTTGTAATGCTCCAGGACAGACAAAATGGCCGGGCAGATAGGGAATCGTAAACCGCATAAAAGCTGCTCCATGTACACGGCGCAGTACCCTGCCGGAGCTTGATAAGCGTAAACACCGGGAGCCGGGATAATGGGTTTGAAAAGTGGATTTGTTAAGTTGTATTGTTTACAGATGCGGGTCAAATCTGTAGGGGTTATTTTGGTATCAATGCCATGGCAGGCCGCCTGTGATTTCAAAGCCATAAAGGCTTTAAGGGAAAGGACAAACCTAGAGGATGAGGAAGAAGGGGGAGGATTGAAAAAAGAAAGGACAGGTCTCTCAGTATCGACCCTGGTAGTGGTGATTTCTCCTTCTAATTCCGGCTCCGATTCAAACAACGCCTCGATGGAACTATCAGTAAGAATTATAGGTTCGCTCATTAACAACGGAAAAGACTCAGAGAAATGAGAGAAGAAAGAAAACTTACTTGAGAAATCGAAGGAATGGAAGAATAGAATGGCAACCGTCCCGACTTCACACTTGATTTAAAGAGTAACGTCTGAAAAGATTGATGAGACTAGGGGTTATAAAACCCCAAAAAGAAGTCTTGGAATAACCGTCCCATTATTGCGTCACGACGCTTCGTTTCACGCACTTAATACGGCAGTCTAAACGGTAGCAAGGACACGTGTCAAGGTAAGCATATTACTTTGAGGCGTCCGAGCTGATCTCAGGTCTACCCAGCTCCTAGGCAGTCTGGCCAGACCTGGGGGGCTTATGACGATGGTAGAAATAGACCTGACTACGTATCATTCTTATAACCTCCGAAGATTGAGAGAGAAAGATAAGAAGGAAGCATTTAGGGCCAGGGGCCCACACCAGTAAAACCTTACCCCAGGAGGGAAGTCTGTGCATGACCTTCCCGACTACCGCACTGCAGTGCAGCTCGGTCTAGTCTGGAGGCAGGTTACGCAGCTCAGGTCGAGCTGGCCTGAGGAGCCCGTCGAAGGCCGACTGGCTCTTTCCTTAAGTGATAAATAACACGTGTGCCTGTATTAGAGGAGAATTCCTGGATTACCGGAAGGAAATCCCATAATTCGAATATAATCATAATTATCTTTTGTGAGAGATAAACACGTGACGATCCTTAGGGTTTAAGGATTATACGACTTGTTTAACAAGAAAAGGGGTGAGACGCCTCCCTATATAAACAACCCTAAGGAACTACGAATGACTTGATTCCAATTTAGCTATTGGATACGTAGGCAACTTGAGAGAAGCTAACTCTCAGGCTCAGTCTTAAACACACAAAATCACCATCCCTATTATCTCTATTCTTGTTTGAATCGTCCTAGAGGTTATTTGGATCCCTAGGTGATATCTGACATCATCATCAATATATGTCTCCAATCAAGTATGTGAAATTTGTTTGATTTGTTGGAGGAATTTTGTCCCATTTTGGAAAAAATAATAATAATAACAATTGTGTTGCTGATTTTGTGGATTGTTCGTCCTTGAAGTGTGGGATTAGCAATTGATTGGAGCAAAATTTCTAGTGATATTTGGCTAAGAAAAATAAATAAATCTGTGTTGGTAAAAAAAAAAAAAACAAAAACAAAAAAAAACAAAAAAGTCAAATACTTTGTTTGGTAGAAAGACTCCAGCAATTTTGTTTAAAAATACTATAAGTTGCTTTGTGAGTTTTTCTTTTGGGACAATAATATAAGTTATGCAACATAGATCACATGGAAAAAGAGAATATAGTTAGCAAGAAAGTGGTTAATAAGTTGAACTTTCCGACGAAAAAACATCCACATTCTTACTACATTGTTGATGGAAGGCATCGGGTTTGAGTTACGAGACAAACATGGATTCATTTTTGTATTGAAAGTTATAGAGCTATTATATTGTGCGATGTGGTGCCACTGAAAGATGAACATTTCATATTAGGGAAGCCATTGATATGTTTGTATAATATACGTTACTGTGCATCCCGAAATCGCAATTATTTTTATTATTGTGGCAAGAGTTATGTCCTTGAATCTCTACCCCATACACAAGATAATGATTTGCAGATCGAGGAATCAAAAGTCATGGTAACGGAAAGGAGTGAGTGCCAGGCTATGAATTTGCAGGAAGAAGAAAATATTGAGGTGGAGTTGAAAAGGGAGGAAAATGAGAGTGTGGCGGATAATGAGACTATGACATCTTTTCAGTAAAATTTCTATTTTAACAGCTATTGAAAAGTCAAACCAATAACAGGTGGCCATGTGTGAAAAAATGTCAGTGGCAAAATTGCACAACGACTGATGCTTATCATCCCAACCGGCATCCTTGTATTGATCACATCACGTCATTGTATATTTGAAAAAAAATCTCTTCCGAAGTCCATTCTTACCCAGCCGCAAAGTCCGACTTCGTAATACGATTCATATCTACTTCTTTTTTTTTTTTGTTATAGATTCATATCTACTTCAACCGCCCGTGGATTTGTATGTGAGTTGTCAAATATATGTCTCGAAGCAAGTATGTGAAATTTGTTTGATTTGTTGGAGGATTTTTTAGAAAATTGGAAATTCAGGTTTTGTCTCCGTTCCCCACTTGGAATTAAAATTGCAATGTAGACCAAATTCGTTTTTAGGTAACACACCGTTAATAGTGGAGTAAAAAAATATTGGAGTTAAACTGATTTTACTACAATAATAATGGAGTTAAATAGATTTTACGACAATAATAGTGAAGTTTAAGTTTCTACGACGTTATTATTGAAGTAAAAAATATTTGTATTCTACTATTAACGACGTGTTATTTAAAATCGAATTTGGTCTAAATTGCAACTTTAATTCCAAAAGTAGGGGGACAAGACCAGAATTTCCAATTTCTCGGACTTTTGTCCCATTGTAATAACAATTGTGTTGCTGATTTTGTGGATTGTTCGTCCTTGAAGTGTGGGACTAGCAATTGATTGGAGCAAAATTTCTAGTGATATTTGGCTAAGAAAAATAAATAAATCTTTTTTGTTAAGAAAAAAAGTCAAATAATTTGTTTGGTAGTAATTGCTGAGTTACTATTTTTGGGGTGCTAACTTAATTCCAATATTTGAACATAAGAACAACTCCAGCAATTTTGTTTAAAAATACTATAAGTTGCTTTGTGAGATTTTTTTGGGGGCAAATTTGGTAATGGATAACTACATATTTCATACACATTGTTTAATTCGAGAAAAAGAATATAAATTGTGCATAGATCACATGGAAGAAGAGAATCTAATTAGCACGCTTAATAAGTTGAACTTGTCGACGGAAAAACATCCACATCCTTACTACATTGTTGAGGGAAGTCATCGGGTTCGAGTAACGAGACAAACATGGATTCCTTTTTCCATTGGAAGTTACAGAGCTATTATATTGTGCAATGTGGTGCTACTGAAAGATGAAAAGGGGCGCCCCTGTGGGGGGGCCAAGGGGGCCATGGCCCGGAGCCCCCCCGAAAATCAATGAATTTAAGGGCCCTACAAAATTCTGACCTGATATTATATATATACTGTATTTATATAAGCAAGGAATGTATTATCTTAATGGTTAGCACTCAAGTATACTAGACATGAGACTTGGTTTCGAATCTTGCAAGCTACAA
This sequence comes from Gentiana dahurica var. dahurica, assembly GCA_024500145.1. Classification (NCBI taxonomy): domain Eukaryota; kingdom Viridiplantae; phylum Streptophyta; class Magnoliopsida; order Gentianales; family Gentianaceae; genus Gentiana; species Gentiana dahurica. The sequence goes on from CM044900.1 coordinate 74,331,626, forward strand.
TAATTTTTGTTTTTTTAAACTAGGAGCCAAATAAGTAGGTTTTTTTTTCTTCCAAACCATGACTATCACACGCAGTTTTTTTGTTTTATTTTTTTATATATATGTTGGTTATTGTTTTTTTTCGAAGACCGAGGGCCTAAATTTTTTTTTTGGCACCGAGCCTAAATTTGGACAGGGACGCTCCTGAAGATGAACATTTCATATTAGAGAGCCATGGATATGTTTGTATAATGTACGTTACAATGCATCCCGAATTAGCTATTCTTTTTATGATTGTGGCAAGAGTTATGTCCTTGAATTGCTACCCCATACACAAGAGAATGATTTGCAGATCGAGGAATCAAAAGTAATGGAAACAGAAAGGAGTGAGAGCAATGCTATGAATTTGCAAGAAGAAGAAGAAAATATTGAGGTGGAGTTGAAAAGGGAGGAAAGTGAGAGTGTGGCGGATAATGAGGATGAAAATAAGCCTAAATTTGTGGATGAGAAAGTGGAGAAGATTGAAGAATCTGATTCTGCCTCACTGACCAATTATTGGAGCACTATTTTAGCTTCTTTGTAGGTACATGATGATCATCCATTTGAGGAGAAATCATGATTACTGGATACACCCAATGCAGCCCATATATTGCATATGGATTTTTTTTCATTCAATTGACATGGGGGGAAAACCGAAGCACAATTTCGACGATCCAATTTTTGAACATACAGGTGTCCATTCAGTTTTGAATTTCTATAACAATATTTTGGCACAGAGGGCTTCACCCATATCTTTATCTGTAACGCCCCCAGACCCCGGGCCTGGTAGCGCTAAATGAGTCATAAATGTCCGGTCAACTGTTTACACCGCCGTCCTCGCTTGGTCTAAAAGGGCTAACCCGAGTTGACAAGACCTTTATGTCTCACACTTATATGGGGGTGAGCATTCTCTTATTTTACCGATGTTGGACTTTACATTCTCCCTCCTTATAAGGGACTAGCGTCCACGCCAGGACGGCCGAGACTGTTCCCGGATCGTCCCTACCAGAGGTAACTAGAGGCCATCCTTACACCGTCTTCTTGTACGGTGCAGCGCATAGTTCCGTCTGATAGTCGGCTTTGATACCATTCTGTAACGCCCCCAGACCCCGGGCCTGGTAGCGCTAAATGAGTCATAAATGTCCGGTCAACTGCTTAGACCGCCGTCCTCGCTTGGTCTAAAAGGGCTAACCCGAGTTGACAAGACCTTTATGTCTCACACTTATACGGGGGTGAGCATTCTCTTATTTTACCGATGTGGGACTTTACATTCTCTTTAATGTAACATCCCGACTTTTCGGAAAAGGGTAAAATAGTCATTGGGTGTATTTACTACGACCTAATTATTATTTGTCCCATTTATTTAAGTGAAAAGGAATTAATTAAAGGATTTAGTTATTTAATTAAGGGAATTAATTAAATGGCTATAAAAAGAAATAATCCCAATTATTTCTCATAAGTTACACACGCAATTTCTGAAAAGAAAAAAAAAAGAGAGGAACGGCGCTGAAGAAGAAAGCAACACAGAAGCAAAGACGAATTAAAAGGAAGAACCGTGTGATCAATCCGTTCACCTGATCAAGATGCCGCATGAGAGAAAAGTGATCAGCGCGAGGAGACGCAACTTTGGAAAATAACATCTCTCGATTTCGTAAGTTTTCAGTTTAGCCCTAGTTTTCGGTATTCGTAGAGTTCGATTCTGAAAATTCGTATCTTGTGATCCGTAGCTCTGTTTCGCAGCTATGAGTAGTCGAAACGATCATCTTGAAGCGTAGAATAATATAAAAATAGTTTCACAGCAGTAAACCTAGGTAATCTTCAGTTTTACAGGCTTTTTCAGTTTCGGTTTTCTGCAAAGAAATAGGATTTTAAGGTTTCTGGTTGATCACATAGGTTTTGGGGTTGAGGATAAACAGTTGTTGCAGTTGCTTGGTGTTTTGCTGTCAGTTTTGCAAGAAAATAAGGTAAGAGGCTCTTCCTATGATTCCAATTATCGTTTATAAGGTTTAGATCAAGTTTTAGGGTGTTTAGATGATAGAAAGATGTGTCTTTTCGTTGATCAATGATCCTCGATGCTATGATAAGATTAGATATAATTTTCTGTGTTTTACTGGGTTTAATTCGATGTTAATTAGGTTAGAAACGGTTTAGAGATCGTGTTTTGAAGATTTTAGCGTTTTGGGAAAAACCCAGGCAGACGGGCGTCTGAGACCCTAGTAGCTCAAACGGGCGTTTGCACAAGGCAGACGGGCGTTTGAGGTTAGACTTTTGATTCAGGATGTAGCTGTTTTTGGTAAACGGGCGTTTGAGGTTTAGCGGACGGGCATTTGGGTACGGACGGGCATCCATAGGAGGTCGGACGGGCGTCTGGCCTGTTTTACCTCATTTTTACGGTTTTATCGTTCTAGTTTGGTTTCGGGTTTCATAATCATGTTATTACTGTTTTAAACCCTTATTTATGATATGATAACACTGGATAACTTAAACAAGCCTAAATTGAACTTCTGATTCGTTCAGTTAAAACACCGAATGTACTCTTAAATGGAGTTGAAGTTCGGATCCGTCGGGAGAGCATGATAAGCTTGTGCTTTGATGAATTAGCATTCATCAATGTCTGTGTGATTGCTAGGCCTTGTCCGTGTCTAGTGGTCTAGGAAGAGAGTAGTACTTGCGAGGGAGATTAATTGAAAACACTTAGGTGGTTAGTTAATCATCTTAATAAATACGTACTTGACTAGTAAAAGATTAAACAACATGTCTCTCTTGGATAGGAACTAGTCTATATCGCGATGTGTGTGCTACCTCTGAAGGTTTAAGAACTCCGTAGGTCAAAAAAACCTAAGTACGGAGGGACTCCGCTGAGGTGTGCGTACTATCGGAGTTTACCTCTTCTAGACTCCGTGGATATTGGTGTGATCCACTAATATGTTGCCAAGAGTATCCCAAAAGTGGATACGCGTAGTGCCCTTGAGTGCGGTTGTAACATAGATAAGTTAAGTAGAAACGTCTAGTCATTTCATGTTGATGGACATGAAATGAACCCCAGATTGAGTCGGTCACACATAAATAACTAAATGATTAAATATATTTTCTTTATCAATTTTAATTGTTGTCATAGCTTCTCACTTTTACTAAGTACTTTGTACTTACCTCCTTTGCATTTTCTTTTGTGTGCAATGTGGGGTGAGAAGACGAACAGGTTGATCAAGTGTAGACGACGGCTTTTGAAGACTTAAAGTCTTGACGAAGCTTCTAGATTATTTTCTTTGTAAAGGTTGTATTAGACTGGTTTTATATCTTCTCTTAGATTTGTTGTACTTCTACTTTTAAGGCATCGTATTGTGTGAGTCTTTGGGTTTTTCATCGTTGTAATCTTAACTATCCATCTTTAGCATGGTTACTTTCTATTCATAGTAGCATTTATGTTTTTACCCGAGTCTTTTTAGCTTCCGTTTGCTTTTATTTGATACGACGACGTAAAGGCTTGCGTATAATATTAGATTTATTTAATGCTATACGCGCCGAACGTTTCTTCCGGATAAGGGCTCGGTATCCGGGAGCGGGGCGTTACAGTTGGTATCAGAGTGAAGCGTCCTTCTGTCCTAGGCTTCTCTTCCTTTAAGATAAGATTCCTTTAGACCTTTTAGAACTTGAGCTTGGTGGTAATCCTCGTATGACTAAGAATCCTTAAACCGTGGTTAAGTTCCACTAGGACCAAGTGAAGAGTCGTCTTAGACGGAGGTTAAGTCGAGTTCTCAGTTCACATCATTCATGTGATCACCTCAGGTTTTGCTCCTTCTAGTATCCTTAGTAGAAACTCTTTCTTCTTTTGAAGTTCCAAACCGTAGCTTGTCGCATAGGGTTAAGTGAAACCCCTTAAGTAAAGCTTTGGGATCGGAGTCTTACGCCTACAACTTAAAGTCGAGGTCCTTTTTGGTTGATTTCCTTTTTCCTTTCTTTCCCTATTGAAATCTCTTCACCTTCTCTACACATGAATATCTAAGTTTACTTTTATCTTGACCTAACTTTGTAGAGAATGATATTTGATTTAGCTCTACAAGTCCTCCACTTTCTCATTTCACTATCACTTGGTTTGATTTCATCAACATTCTTTGACCTTTGCTTTGCTTGAGATGGTTCTACACGAACTCCATGTGTAACTCTATTATATCCAAGTACTCCTCAGTCGTTTCAACTCATAGTGTTAAAGGTCTCTTACTTTGGCACATACTTTTCATTGTCCTTGTGTTTGGATTTACCCAACATGAGTGAATGTTTTTGTTTCCGTGTTTTCCCACTAACATAAGACTGTCTTCCCCTACTCTAAAAATTCTGCAAATTTTCAGCAAAGTGGATTACTGTCTTATCTACAATTTCTCTTTTTACATCAACTCATCAATCATTATGGATTGTTCAGAAAATTCATGTTTATACCGGACACTCTGTCCAGAAAATCTGCAGCAGCACCTTCACTTCTTCTTCTGTTTTGAACAGGTTAAACATCTTCAAATGACCTGAATTTTTGATATGTTTCAGATAACAATTTTATCTACAGTTTTTATTTTTGAATTAAGTTCAGATTCTTTTCGTTTGATTTCGATTTGCAATTCAACACAGTGTTTATTAATCTGGAAATTCTGGCAGCTTGGGCAATCATCAGAAATAACTGTTTTTGACCAACTTATCTTCATTCAAAAATTCTAATATTTTTACATCACCTGGAAAACTCCGGTATCTAGATCTTTTCTCTTTGGATCGTGCTCAATTTCTTCTTCGTTTGTTCTGTACAAATTGATAATGTCAGATCCAGAGTAAATATCATACGCAACAACCTAAAAGGAATTTTCACCTCCTTGACTTAGAGTTTGGGCTAAGAGGGTAGTAAGTTATGATTGTCATGTTTAGGAGTTCCCTGAATTCTGATCTCCTTATGAGATAAACCTTTTAGTAGGAGTTTGTAAAGCTAATGTTGTAGTTTCTTTTGCAGTTGTAAACGAGAACCAAGATGCTATCCTCCAGAATGCCATGTTTGATTTTCAGACACTTTTCGTGCCCTTTTGTAATTATACCTTATCTGGTATTTTATTTCTCATATAATTACTCACTTGAGATCTTAAAACGCAACAAATCCTCTCTGCTTTGTGTCATGAATTATCTCCGAAACATATCTCCATAAGCCCTTCTTTTGAACAAATTCATTCCTTCTTACTTTTCAAATCAAGAAACAAATTCTCTTCAAAGTTCTAAATTGTTGCACTCCCATCAATCATGCAAATTCAAAGTTTGCTGAACCTTTTAATGTCAGAACATTCTTTTTACTTGTGTTTATTCTCAGCTCCCCTCCTAAGGGTAGTGTCGATATTGTAACTATTTCACCTAATGCTGCCAGTTCCTTTAAGGTATGCATATCTTCTTCTGCTGGTCAAATTTTTAAGCCTATCATGACATTCCTCTTCAGTTACTTATCTTTAACCTTCTAGCAATTTATGCTAAGCTAGTTTCAAGCAGAAGGCATAATTTTTCAAGATGCCTTACGAACCCAACTAGCCAACCGACTTTTGAGTTCCTAAACTTTTGATCTCCATTTCAGGTTATTGCACCTTGTACGCTTCAGTTTTAAATCTCTTTCGGGCCATTTAGAGCCATGAACCGCCATATACATCATTTTGACTTTCCACTTTCTGTTTTGGCTTTTCTACTACAATTTTGTTACACCGGTTGAAAGTCTATTTTATTTTAACCGTTTCATTTCCACACGGGGAATAACCTTGAGCATTTATTCCTTGGCAGTGTACTATTCCTCTCGAGTAGTGCAACCTTGAACCTTTTATTTGAGTCGTCAATGACCATTTAAAATTCCTTTGAAGGTTTGAATTAATTCTTTGAAATCAAACCTTACCCGACAATTCTAAAGTGTCATTTCCTCTTCACTCAAAATCTTGTTTGCCGCTTACTTATCCAAACTTTGGATATTCCCTTACAATTTCTTGGGGAAAATTTCTATTTCTTTTAAATCTCGTAATAACCTCTCTTTGACTATTGCAAACTTGGACACTTCTTGACAAGTGTTTATCTTATTCTGAGACCTTTTGGTGTACTCGTTCTGTCTCCATGGCTCCTTCATGTTGAGATTCTTGCTCTATTTTGATTTTTAAATTCTTTCTAGTCCTTCTGGTGCTCGACCCTGCACCTTTACTTTGATTTTCTGTTTACGAAACTCATGTGAACTGAAGATTTTTTCTAGTTCGCCAACATCCATCTTTGTTAACCAAGTTTTAAACAATCAAGGTCATCTGCCTAATGTTCTCAAGTCCAGTATTTCCTTCCTTCGCAGTTAATGTTTCCAATTCCATCAGGTGATGTTTCCTTTAACGTCTCCACTTTCAAAAGGTTTATATGAAAGCCTATTACCATTCTTCCAAGTTGCCTCTGAAGTCTTTGTAGACCACCGTGTCTTGTGGAATTCCACTCTCTCAAAAAAAATTCATCTGCAAGGTGTTCTTTTGTTTTCCTTCTTGTGGCTATCTTTTGTATTACGATACAATGCCTCATTCTTCATTTTGGAACCAACTTCAACTTTTCTCAACACGGATTTTTCGTGGTTTGCTTGTAACTCAAGCAACCTTCCTTATTTCAAGTGCATTGTACCCTTCCTTGGCTTACCTAGTTGACATACCACCCTGGTACTCAACTTGTCACTTTTCAACTTCATTTATTTTCCAAGCTAACCCTAATTGGCACGAGGATTGGATCAGATCGTCAGAGAGAGAGGATGGCAGATGCATGTTCCCCATCCTCAAGAAGTCTCAGAAGTCCTTCAACTAGGATCATTGCAGTTCTTCAGCAAGCTCGTGGTGCCTGTTAGGTGCAGTGCCCGAAAGACAATTATGTAATTGTTTTAGGACAGAATTAATAATTCATCTTATTATATGCATGTATGCTAATAAATAAGATACTAGTGAAAACCCTAAGTACCTCGTTTATGTAATCACATAACTCACTGTATGGCTATGCACAAGAGGATTGAGTTAGTGAGATGTACTTAAAATTAACTTAGTCCGTAGCGTTGATTAATCTGAGTACGGGTCTCATGATTAATATGCTAATAATGCGCCCAGAACACTTTAGGTGTGACAGTCTTATCCGGACTGTCGATAATAGGGTACCTGGTGGGGCATTTATATATGATGATAATCATATAGGGCTGGACCGATTTGATTTGAGTTCTCGATATAATTCCGTGATCGAGAAGTCTTATCGAATCACAAGGTGATCATATATGGATCAATCTCAATCCTGAGGTGATCACAGACAACTGCTTAAACTAAGGTAGAGTTTGATGTGTTAGTAAGGATCACTTCGAAGTATGTGGTCTAACACTTCTCGTTGGCTCTATTCTGGAATGAGTGAGTAGTCTATGCTATCACAGATATGGAATCCATTCCTTCCCTCGGGAAGTAGACAGACAGTTCCCTTATTTGTTAATTCTAGAAACTGATCGATCCGCGGAGTTCATGTTAGACTAATTAGCTACTAGTCTGGTATGTGAACTAATTGATCACTAGGGGTTAATGGTAAATAAGGATAATATGTTTCGAGGATTTATCCGTATGTAATGATTATATCAGTGGACACTATATCAACTCATGGTTGAGTGTAAGTTATCTATATTCGGCAGAGTTCAGTTTCAGGTTTATGGTGGTGTAATCCCGGAATTAATAGATTGAATATTATTGTTCGGTCTGACGGATAATATTATTTAATTTATTGTAGCTACTGAATATGGGTCCATGGTCCCCGACGTGGCTCCTAATATAGCATATAGGTTTTCTCGTCGTTTCACCTCAATTATAATTAAATAGTTGGATTGGACTATTTAATTGATATGTGGATTAATTGTTTAGTTGGACTAGATGATTAAATACATGGAAAAGATATTTTTCGTGGACTCGGCCCAATGTGTCAAAAATGTGTGTGGACCTTTATTTAATTAAAGGGGCGCATTTTATTATTATTTAACTAGAGAGAAATTAGTTTTCTTGGATAATTATTTAATGTATGATTTAATCATTTATTTGTTAAGTGATAAATCATGGAATATTAGATAATATATTTATTTATCCTAATTTGTTTGGGATATATATTATATTTATCTTTTATTGGAATAAGGATTATTATAATTATTTTGTATTAATTATTAAATCCTTGGAGGACAAGGATTACTCTCTATATAAAGAGAGTTCTCCCAAGCCTTATTGACACACATAAATTTCGAGTTATTGGTAGTATAGTGGCTTGGATATTTCGGCCATTATACTACGGTTTCGAGTTGGAATAATCTTCGGGATTATTCCGGTAGCATATCGAGGAGGTCCGGCGGCTTGAAACACCATCCACCTGGTGGTGCTTGGAGACACACGTTGGAAGACTTTGGCTTCTAAACTAGGCTCTCAACATGTTCTTGACGTTTTTCACCATAAAAAGGTTGGTGATCTAACCCCCTCGTAGGTTAGATCTATTTATTTATGTATTTTGGTTGACTAGATCTAGATCTTGTAGTTTCCGCTGCGTAATCGGGTGGACATTTGATCCATCCGGAGATATTACATCCTACAAGTGGTATCAGAGCCTTTGATCTGTCAATCAAAGTACATGAATTTTAGATCTAAGGAGTGGAATAGCATGTGTAGATTGCTTTATTTTCTTTTTTTTTGAATCGATAATATCATGTATGTATGCCTTTGTGATTGTTGTGGTTGATGAGATGGATTGGGGTTGCTAGTGTTTACTCGTTAGATCTATTGTAAACTCATATAAATTCGTTTATATGAGTATAGGAAATTTTGTAAGTTTAATTTCCTAGAAGTATATCTGTTTTGTTGTTGTTCCGTTTTTTATTTTTTCCCAGAGTTTGAGCCGTTGAAACGACAATCCCTATGGTCAGAATGAAGAATAAAAGATGAAGAACATGCCCTCAAAATTTCGTGACGATCGGAGTCTATCTCGATGTCCGATCTCTGCTATACAGTTGCTGCTGTAACAGAAAAGCACAGCAGGCATTAAAACCCTAGCTGTGAGTTAGTCGAATTTCTGGAAGAGATTGAACCGTCAAAACGAAGATCCGACCGTTCAGATTTATTAAAATGGAGTTATGATCAAGCCCTAAAATTTTCAGGTCGATCGGGTTTTGTCTCGATGCCCGATCGTCCCAGGGAAGACATTGTTGCGCCGCAGTTATAAACAGATGCAACAGTTAGATCGGCGGATTGCTGGAGAAAATTGGACCATTGAAACGAAGATCCAACCGTTCAGATTGAAGTAGGAGGCATGAAGAACAGGTCCATAAAGTTTCGTGACGATCAAGGTTCGTTTGGATGTCCGATCATCGATAAAACGCAGCAGCGGCAGATTAGAAAATAGTAAACCCTAGTTAAGTTTTGTGTTTTTTTTTAATAGGTTAGATACGGGGGTACCAACGATCCATCTCGGTGTTTAATTTTTCCGTTTATTTTTTCGAGTATGATCGAAATTATGTGATAAAAACCGGAAAATTGCCATGACATGCATCATATCATGATTCGACTCAAATGCATACATGTAGCTAGTTTATTTCGAATAAATTAGGCATGTATAACTCGAATAATTAGTATGAATGCTTATTAATTTAATATGTGGTAGTTAATTAATTAAGTAACTAATTATTAAAACCGAGGAACCGGGTTTTTGTCAACCGTTACGATTTTAGTGATGGATTCTCGGTGAATCCCACTTGGATAAATCGTTGAGCTTTTCGGTGATGGCTTCTCAGTGAACCCACCTTAAACAGAAACTAGATTACGCTTTGGGTGACAATTTAAAAATCGGAGAATCTTAGTACATGGGTTCGGAAATGGTCTAACCATGGTTGGGCGAGTTCAACCGAGCTTCGGCTCAATCGACTCCCCTCCACGTGTGATGTATGTTACAGCAGTTCGACAGGACTTAGCATAGCCGATAAGCCTTCGGGCTAAACGGGGCTTCTCTTGGCAGATTGACCTGAACTGTCACACATGTTCCAACGAATAAGACGGCGTAGGCTTGCCTACATAGCCGACCCTGTTCGGAGTACATTGATTTATTGTTTCCTATTGTCAAGGCCGAAACTGTAATTAGTAAACCCACCACTTTTTCAAAATACTGAGTGGGAGCAGGGAAGACGACAGCCGACCCCACGGCCTCTACTATAGGTTCAAGCACGTGAGAGAAGGGTGACGCCTCGAGCCGCTTTGATTTCGGCCTCCTACGGATGGTGTTCACCCCTATCAAAATTCAAGGCTTGATCTCCGAAAGGATATGATTTTGGGTACTCGTTGAGTCACTGACCGACCCTACGGCGGCATACTCGGGGCGTACTTTGAGATCTGATATAGTAGGTCACACTCAGTGTGGATATTTTCGAAATATCTAGGCTAGAAAAGGAAGGTAATCAGTGATTAAGGTCCGGGATGTCTGATTCCCGTGAGATGTTTGATTCTCGAAGATTAATCACTGAGAGAGATTGTCTCAGTTTAACTATCACCTCTTTGACCTACCCTACGGCGGCACTGAGGTGCGAGGTTAAATCCTTTGAATGGCAGGATAGACTTCTTATAGTTTATTATTCCTAAAATAAATCTAGTAGTGAAAATTTTATTTTTGAATTTAACTTTCTGTCATTTTATTTACAACTAAATATCTAGGTTACTAAACTGTTAGTAATAGGACTTCAATAAAAATGTGGAAAGTAACAAGTACGTTGTAATTATCAATAAATGCAGTTAACTTTTCGGAAGAGATTTCTTTCTCTTGAGCCTTTAAAAACTTAAGTGACATAGTACAGGTATGTCACGGGTGTCACTTGTGTTGAACGAGAGACGACCATACTTAGTTTACAAAAGATGACATAGGACTATCAGATAAAATTCATTTAGTGAATTTTAAAAGTGTAATTACACATCAAATTTCTAATTGAAAAATTGGAAAATCATATACATAAGGCGTTGTTAGTTAGACGGTATTTGGAACCGATAAACTAGTGGGAGCCTTAGTCTTATGATTTGTTGTTTTTCTGAATAATTAGAAATGTGTAATGGAATGCACAAGAGTTTCTCCATTCATTGGAAAAACAAGAATAAGCGTTACTAGTCAGACAGTATTTGTAACTGATAAACTAGTGGGAGCTTAGTTCTGGAGATTTTATAATCTTTGAAACATCATGAACACAGCATTGCTAGTTAGACAGTATTTGGAACTGATAAACTAGTGAGAGCTTAGTTCTAGGTGATGTTCTAATCTTTGAAAAATCATAAAAACAAAGTGTTGCTAGTTAGACGGTATTTGGAACCGATAAACTAGTAGGAGCTTTGGTCTTATGATTTATCGATTAGAAAAAATCGAATAGTCCAAGCCAGGAACACATCATTAGACATCCCACAGTTCAAGAGTAGCTGTTAGGTGTAATGCCCGAAAGACAATTTTTGTAATTGTTTTATTTAATAAATGAAATGATATTGTTATTCATATTTATTATTCTCATATTCACCGATGTGACAATAGTAATTACACTACAGAAAACCCTAAAGTATATCGTTTATGTAATCACTTAACTCAGTGTATGGTATATACACGGGAGGATTGAGTTAGTGAAGATGTACTTAAAATACAATTAGCCCGTAGTGAAGTTAATCGAGAGTATCGGGTCTCTCCTTTAACGTGCTATTAATGCGCCCAGAACACAATAAGTGTGATTGTCTTATCCGGACTTTCGGTTAAGAGAACCTAATGGGGCATTAAATATGATAGATATATCATATAGGGCTGGACCGATTTGATTAGAGTTCACGATATAATTCCGTAATCGAGAATTCTTATCGAATCAATGGATGATCATATTTATGGATATATTTTAATCCTGAGGTGATCACAGTCAACTGCTTGAATCAGTATGAAGTTTGACTTGACGGTTAAGGATTACACTGAGTCTGTGGTCTGAATTACCCCATCTTGGCATTGTACTGGATTGAGTGAGTAGTCCGTGTTATCACAGATACGGAATCCATTCCTTCCATTTATGGAAGTAGATAGACAGTTCCCTTATTTGTTAATCCTAGAAACTGATCGATCGTACGAGTTCATATTACACTGATTAGCTACCAGTGAGTTGTATGAATTAATTGATCACTAGGGGGTTAATGGTAAATAAGGATAAGAGGTTCTAAAAAGGGTTAACGGTAACTTCCCGATTTAGAATGAACAATCTATGGAGGATTAATCCATATGTAATGATTATATCAATGGACGCTTATTATTATTCTCGTGAGGAGATAAATATAATCTCATAATCAGAGGAGTGCAGTCACAGGATTATGGTGGCATATTCCTGTGATTGATTTATCGAATATAATTATTCTGTTCGTAAGATAATTATTTATTTGATTTATCGGAGCCGCTGATTATTAGTCCATGGTCCCCGACGTGCCTCCTAATTATATAGCATAGCTATTCTCGGATGTCGAATCCTAGTAATATTAATTTAGTTCTTGTTGGACTTTATTAAAACGATATCTGAATTAATTGTTTAGTGGAATATTAAATTAGTTGGGATAAATAATTAAATATGTGGAAATGACATTTTTCATAATCTTGGCCCAAAAGTGTGTTAGTCGAAAATTGTGACTAGGTCACAAGCTTATGTAATTTTCGCCCCATGCTTATGTTTTTAGGAAACAAGAAATTGTTTTAAGACATGTGCATAAAATATTTATTGGATAAATATTTATGGAAAGAAATAAAGATAAATATTATTCTAGATTTGTTCTAGAATATTATGGAATTATCTTTTATTTAATGAGATTATTATAATTTATTTTGTATTAATTATTAAATCCTTGGAGGCTAAGTTTTACTCTCCTATATAAAGAGAGTTCTCCCAAGCCTTAGACACACAATAAATTTCGACTTCTCTTAGAGAGAAGGAGCAAAAATTCGGCCAAGGGGTTTAGAGGGAAAATCTTGGAGGTTTTTCCGGGTAGCATATCGGAAGGATTCGAGACGAGGATTTCCTTCCACCGGGAGTTGCTTGGATCACACGTACGGAAGATCGTGGTGCTCTTCACGCTTTCCTTCGTTCATCCTATTGCGGTTCTTCAACTTGGATTTTGAGATCCAAGAGGTATGTTCTACAACCCCCTTGTAGATGTAGATCTAGTTATTTTATTACGTGTAATTTCTAGATCTAGATCCTTAAATCGGTTACGCTGCGGATGATATTACTAACAGTGGTATCAGAGACCATGGTGATCTATATTTATACGTATAAAATATTAGATCTAGGAGTGGTAAAACATGTAGATTTTTTGTCCCATTTTTTTTTAAAAATGGGCCGATGCATGCTTAATTAATTTTTATGTTATGAATGTCTTGGTTGAAGAGATGGATTGGGCTTGGTACTGTTTACTCGTTAGATCTATTGTAGCTCCTTTGTTTAGCTAGCAACAATTGAACATAGGAATTGTATTTATTTTATGTCAATTTTCGAAATTTATTTGTAAAAGTACCATCTTTTATTGTAATTTTGAATATCCGGGCTGGAAAAGATGAAGATCTTGCTGGAAAATTGAAGATCAAGGCGAAACCCAAGGTATGAACGAGGAGAAACGGATAAAATTTTATTAAAAACTGCTACAGGACTTTCTACGACGCTGAAAAGCGTCGCTATAAGTCCCGTTTAATAAAAACTTGTCCCGGATTTTATCAATACAAAACAACAAGTAATAAACCGGTTAACCTCAAGTGCAAGGATCGTAGTATGGAGGCTAATGCCGGGTCGATCTTACGGGGAACTAGACGAATGTGAATCCTAGCTTTTGTTTAAACTAACCTATGTCACGAAACTAACGAAGAACTAAACTACCAAATATGCAGAAAAATTAACTAGGCAGAGGATTGCTCCAATGCTAGGCAAGATTGAAAGCGATAAAAACTAAACTAAAGTGCAGAAAAGTAAACTAAAGCTAAACAATTCAAGTTTAAAGGATTAAAATCAATTTATAACGAACGAACAAGCAATTGATCCACCTATCCTATCAACATTCAATTCCAATTCGGATTATTTCGTGATCTCTACTCAAGTCGTGATTCACCTAATCGAAGGCATAAACTCCTACTCTCGTAGACGAGTTCGTTTTCTAATCTTTTATCTTTCGATGTTAAAGATTACGTCTTTCTAACCTAGGCGTGAAATCTTTCAATTTCTAATCTAGAGATTTAATCTAATAACTTTCGTTGTGATTAGATTAAAGGTCTAAACTTTTATCATGGTGTTCTAACATTAACATGACTCTCATCAAGTTAAAACAATCATAAAAGCAACGATCTTTCGATGTAATTGCAATACATAATGATAAACAATGATAAAAGAAACAACTTCGAAGTAGAAACTCACGAATTAATCACGAACAAAACTGAATTGTTGAATTGGACGGCTTCACAACGCTTGTTCAAAGAGGGATTAGCCTCTTAGCATCCTTTGAAAGCTTGAAATTGATGAAATAAAGAACATAAATCTAACTATCTAATCTAGATGTTTTATTGCATAAAAACTGGAAAATAAAGGAGTAAAAACGCAGCCAAGCTGCTCCCTAGGGTTTAGGGATCGAATTACGTGTTTAGGGTTTGGTGAAACGCGCCTATTTATAGATTTTTAGGTCGGTTTCGTTGAGTCGGTGCCGTGGACGCCCGTCCACTATCTTGGACGCTCGTCCAGCCTCTATGAACGGAGAATGAACGCTCGTTCAGAACGCGTCTGAACTCTCTGAATGTAAAATACGATTCCGGACGCCAGTTCACTTTTATGGACGCCCGTCCACTACTCAGCTCCAGTATTTTGCTCATAACTTCACTTCTAGGGCTCCAAATGAGGTGATTCAACATGCGTTGGAAAGCTATTTCAATCCTCTACAACTTTCATCAAGACAACTTTCCCTGAAAGTGCCTACAAGTGTGGACAAAATCCCCATGAAGTGCCTGGTTCCGGTTTCTTCAATGATTCTTCACTTAAACATCTTTCAACTCTTCCATCTTCATGTGATCATCGTTTAAGCTCCTTACTCATCATGAAAACGTACCTAACAACATGATAGAAACATGCAAAATGTAACATCATACGAATAAACATAAAACACCGATAAAATCACGTAAATATCTCGATTTTGCATTTAAACACATTTAAAACTCGTTTGCTCAATAATTCGATAAAACCAACACTTTTCTATAAAAAGTACTAAAATACCAAGGATATTGTTATGGGAATAACGTCATATAAATCATAAATTTCACCCTTAACAACTCCCCCACACTTAAACTTTGCTCGTCGAGCAAAACAAAACAAGATAAAGGCTCGGAAGGAATATAGACATCTCAACACATATACCACATGGTCAATAAATTAGAAGTTCACCGTCGTGTGTGTGCATAGCCATAGAAAACTTCCACTAAATCCAAACTTGAGGAACTCAAAGCAAAACTAGCTAATACCCCCTCGTGGACTAGTAATAAATGACACTCATAAGATGCACCCTACAAACGTGACATATCCCGAAAAGAATGATCGAATGAATCTAGGGCCTTTCTGAAATACTCAGAGGACAATCCCTACAACATATCCATCGGTTTATACTGGGGATAAGATTAACGAAAACTAAGCCTTATATTCAATTTCGTACCGATTCTTTAGTTGATTTAACTATTTCACTTTAAACACACATTAGAAGAAGCTATTGCCCTCATAGCAGAATAGGACATTTCGAGATAATACCCTACCTTACTCCAATCATAAGGCAGCTTTTTCTAACTGTCGTGAGCTTTTAGTCATCATAGTGATATAGGACATACGTGGTATACCCTACCTCACTCAAATCATCGACTAGCTTCCGACACACCCAATAATTCATTTAATTCAACTTCTTCAATTTGACAATAGCTACGTGTTACTTATCACATTCAAACGTCTAGATATTCACAGTATATCATACTTGAACTAAATACAAACTATCATAAATCCCAAGATATATACGTAGCACTAAGCACATGACTTATAAGAAAATCAAAAACTACTAATCCAAAACGGGGTATAACTTTATAAAAATAGCTCATCATTCACTATGGCTCGTGAAAAATAGATCAGGTGAAACAACTAACTTATCAAACATATGACATAAAGCATCGATGAATATAACAAACCGAACAAAAACATGCATTGCTCACTCGAGACAAAACAAAAATTTCAAAAATTCAGCTCATTTAGCATAGAAAATAATAATATCATGTAATAAGCAAATGGTCGATACATAGCGACCATTCCCCTCCCCCACACTTAAATGACAACATGTCCTCATGGTGTGCAAAATAAAAGAAAAGAGAACTTAGCTGATTGTAGTTCTAAAGAGGGCAACACTGGAAGTGGCGTACGTCCAATCCAGAAATGCTCGAAGACATCAGTAGATTGTGGACCATCCACCGGAAAACTGACATCGTCTGAAACTCACAAACGCTATCAAGACTATCCTGCACACTTGACAAACACGAAAAGTATCTCGGGGATAGGGGGAATTATATCATATGAAACACAAGAGAGAATCGTATTAGATGGAAAAATCATCGTCCAAGGAAAAGTGCAGAGCATCCAACCGTCAACTACAAATACAGAGCAGATTCACACAAAACCCTAACTAGACTAAAACTAAACGAAGACACACAAAAGAAAAACAAAAGAAAATAAACAAGAGAAAAACAGATATCTAGGGTGCCCCCTAGTAGCGCTTTTGGTTTATGTCGTTAGCTCGACACCATTAAAGCTCAGCCTGGATCAGGCCATTTGACTTTTCTTCCAGCCACTACATCGTGTAAGCTCGAATCAGTAGTGTGGCCGCGGAAACAGCAGCGAACACATGGGGTTAAATCTTTGAAAGCTCTCCACACCTTTTCAAGTTTCCCCATGGTTGTATTCTTTCTTCTCCGGTTCCTCTGATGACGTTTAAGTTGTCGCTCCCTTTCAAACTCTTCCATATCAGCACTACCTGCTAGAACATCTTCAGATTTAACACAACCGTCATCCTCAGAAAACAAATCGGGTGAAAACTCGTCAAAGTGGTTGACTTCGGAAGTCCCACACCCGAGGATTTCGAGGAATTTAACAATCAAAGGCTTTTCTTTACGTTCACCTATATAGTGCTTGCACCTCTGACCATTAACTCGGAACGGTTGATCACCATAACCTCGTAATTCTAGCACACCTCCAGGAATGATTTGGAGAATCTCGAAAGGACCGGACCAACGTGTCCTCAACTTGCCAGGAAACAAATGCAACCTGGAATTGTAGAGTAACACTTGCTCACCGACCTTGAATTCTCTCTTCTTTATCTTGGCATCGTGGAGGAGTTTCATCTTCTCCTTACTAATCCTGGCGCTTTCGTAAGCTTGGAGTCTGAATTCATCCAGCTCATGCAACTGCTGCAGGCGGTGTTTGCCACAGGATTGGGAATCGAAGTTAAGAAACTTCGTAGCCCAGTACGCCCTGTGCTCTAGCTCGACAGGCAGATGACATGGTTTCCCGTAGACCATTTGATATGGCGATGTACCCATAGGGGTCTTATAGGCAGTCCTATATGCCCAAAGTACATCGTCCAACTTCAGACTCCAGTCTTTTCTATGACTATTCACCGTCTTCTCCAGGATTTTCTTAAGACTCTGGTTGCTTCGCTCAACCTGACCACTAGTCATCGGATGATATGGTGTGCCAGTTTTATGGCGAACGCCATACTTCTCGAGGACTTTTTCCAAAGGTCGGTTGCAAAAGTGTGTCCCTTCATCACTGATCAAGGCACGTGGACATCCAAACCTCACAAAGATGTTCTTCTTCAGAAATTTCATGACCGTTTTATGATCATTGTGAGGAGTGGCAATTGCCTCCACCCATTTCGAAACATAGTCAACGCAGACTAAGATGTATTTGTTGCCGCAAGATGATGGGAATGGTCCCATAAAATCGATGCCCCAAACATCAAAGACTTCGCATTCAAGGATGGGTTTCAAAGGCATGTCAAATCGCCTTGTCAAAGCTCCGGTTCTTTGACAACGATCACAAGCTTTACTGAAAGCTTCCGTGTCTTTAAAGATCGTTGGCCAATAAAAACCGGATTGAAAGATCTTCGCAACTGTTTTCCAAGGACCAAAGTGACCACCTGTGGGTCCACTATGGCATTGCTCGATTATATCGCGTTGCTCAGATTCGGGAACACACCTCCTCAACAAACCATCTTTGCAAATCTTGAAAAGGTAAGGTTCATCCCAAACGAAATATTTCATATCAGAGAAGAACTTCTTCTTCTCTTGATAAGACATTTCAGGATCAAGGTATTTGGCATGAAGGTAGTTCACAATGGAGGAGTACCATGGAACATCAGGAGAGCGGCCATCGATCAACATGATGTTTTCCAGAGGAAAGTAAAGATCTATATCTTCAGGATCACCCTTTTCCTCACTTATCATCCTAGAGACATGATCCGCCACTACATTCTCACTGCCCTTCTTATCTTTGATTTGAACGTCAAATTCTTGGAGGGTCAGTATCCAACGCAGTAAGCGCGGTTTAGCTTCCTTTTTGGTCATGAGATATCGCAAAGCAGCGTGGTCAGTCCACACAATCACTTGAGCACCCAGCAAGTAACTACGAAACTTATCCATAGCAAAGACTACGGCTAATAATTCCTTTTCAGTGGTTGTGTAGTTAACTTGAGAAGGATTCAGTGTGTGACTGGCATAATAGATAGGCTGGAACTTTCCATTAAGCTTTTGCCCTAA
Source organism: Gentiana dahurica var. dahurica (assembly GCA_024500145.1). Taxonomy (NCBI): domain Eukaryota; kingdom Viridiplantae; phylum Streptophyta; class Magnoliopsida; order Gentianales; family Gentianaceae; genus Gentiana; species Gentiana dahurica. Next base: position 74,350,520 of record CM044900.1, read on the forward strand.
GACTGCACCAACAGCATAGTTTGATGCGTCGCACATAAGCTCAAATGGTAGGTTCCAGTCAGGCGATATAAGAATCGGAGCAGATATTAAACGATCCTTAAGCTCCTCAAACGCTTGCTTGCAGCTCTCATCAAAATTAAACTCAACGTCTTCCTTTAGTAAAGTGGACAGGGGCTTGGCTATCTTGGAGAAATCTTGAATGAACCTCCTATAGAAGCCGACATGTCCGAGAAAACCTCGGACTTCCCGAACATTCTTAGGGTGACTCATCTTCTCAATAGCTTCTACCTTGGCCCTATCTACTTCTATACCTTTGGCGGAGATCTTGTGGCCAAGAACTATTCCTTCATCTACCATGAAATGGCATTTTTCCCAATTAAGTACTAGGTTCTTTTCCACACATCTGGATAACACCTGATCAAGATTGTCAAGGCAATCATCAAAAGACTGACCAAAAACCGAAAAATCGTCCATAAAAATCTCCATACACTTTTCTACAAGCCCGTCAAAGATGGCCAGCATACATCGCTGAAATGTAGCTGGGGCATTGCAGAGACCGAACGGCATCCGTCTGTAGGCGAATGTACCATAAGGGCAGGTGAAGGTGGTCTTTTCTTGGTCAGCTGGATCAATGGGTATCTGGAAATATCCTGAATATCCATCTAGGAAGCGATAAAATCGTGCCCGCCAGACGCTCGAGCATCTGGTCAATGAATGGAAGGGGAAAGTGATCTTTCATGGTTACCTCATTGAGCTTTCGATAATCGATGCAGACTCTGTAACCAGTAACAAGCCTCAATGCAATTTCCTCTCCCTTCTCATTCTTTTCAATTGTAATTCCACCCTTTTTGGGAACTACTTGAGTCGGGGAAACCCATTCACTATCCGCGATGGCATAAATGATTCCCATGTCCAGAAGTTTAATGATTTCCTTTTTAACGACTTCTTGCATATGAGGGTTTAGCCTTCGCTGGGGCTGTCTGACACACTTGGCGCCCTCATTCGTCTTGATCTTGTGCATGCAGATGTCAGGAGATATTCCCCTGATATCTCCTACTTGCCAACCAAAAGCTTTTTCATTCTTCTTCAAGACGTTAATCAGTTTCATTTCTTCTGTACGGGAAAGCTTGGCAGATATGATTAAAGGAAGCTTGTCGCCCTCTCTTAAGAACACATACTTAAGATGTTTAGGTAACGGCTTCAACACCAAATCCGCAGGGGGGGCTTCTAAACTAGACTTGAGATCTCCACTTTTCAACTCAATATCATTGAGTTTACTCTGTGGTCCCACCGCCAAAGCTTCTCCTTCCAACAGCTCTTCCTCAAAATCAGCTGCTAGTTGATCCAGATTCACCCTACCATGAGTATTCAAATTATCAACTAATCGCTCATATTCTGCTTCTACAGCCATGACTTGCTTATCCATATAGTCGGTGAAATCATCCGTCATATAATCAATGGAAAAGCCGGTTGGAGGGCCGGAGGGTACTTGAATGGACTTTAAGACATTGTAACTCACCTCTTGGTCACCAACTCGGATAGTCACTTGCCCACCATCGCAGTCGATGAGAGCTCGAGCTGTAGATAAGAAAGGTCTTCCTAGAATCAAGGGAACGTTTTCGTCTTTCTCTATATCTAAGACATACCAATCAACTGGAAAGGTAAACCTACCCACTTGAACCAATACGTCCTTTAGGATCCCTGAGGCTTTCTTTGAAGATCTATCAGCGAACTGCAAGTTCATGGTAGTGGGTTCTAGAAGATTCTGCAAACCAAGCTGATTGCAAACGGACAATGGCATCAAGCTGATGGATGCACCCAGGTCACATAAGGAATTCGGGAAGACTAGGCCTCCCATCTGCAATGTGAGCACAAATTTGCCTGGGTCGCTTCTCTTGGTTGGTAAGTCTTGATAATTGACCAGAGAACACTCCTTACCAATTGCTTGATCCATTCCTTCTAACTTCTTCTTGGAAGAAACAACATCCTTTATGAATTTGGTGTACTTAGGCATCTCTACCAAGACATCTGACAATGGAAGATTTACCTGAGTATTTTTCAACAAATTAAGCACCTTTTCATACTTCTTATCTTCGCTCAATGGGATGTTGCTCTTTCTAGGTGGAAAGGGAAGCTTTTTCAAATCCTCCTCGGAAAATACTTTCTTCGAGGGCGAACTAACGGCCTTGTCTTCCAAATCTTTCCATCGAACCGTCTTTTCATTCTTTTTGCTAGTCAGGGGATCAGCCACCTGACTCTCATTTAACTCATCACTCCTCAGGGGATCAGCCACCTGAGGACTTCCAATTGATTCTTTATTCCTCAAGGGATCAGCCACTTGAGGAATCTCAACTCTTTCTTCTATCAGGGGATCAGCCACCTGATTTGCCTTCTGCAGCCGAGGGGATGATGGGTGCTCAATTTCCCCTCCTGCCTTATCAGCGGCAGGAGGGGCTAGTGGTTTCCCTGGAAGCCAGGGGGACCACCAACTTGAGAACCACTTCTCAAATTCATCGCACTGGCCTCCTCTTTACCGTATTGCATTATTGGCACGAGGTCAGTGCATTGGCTGTTGCTTAAATCGGCGTGAGCGACTTGACCGCCTTTTGGGTTTTTCTCAGTAAAACTGGGCAGATGCCCTGGGGGTCTTGACGCTAACTGCTCAGCCAATTGCCCTATTTGTCTCTCAAGATTTTTTATTGTCCTGCTTTGCTCCTCCAACTTGGTTTCGAAATTGTTGGATTGGGAGGGTCCTTGAGAGTTCGATGATTTTGAGGAGTGGCTGACTTGGCTGACTTTGGAATGCAGAATTAGAATTGGCGGGCCAATTCTGATTGAACCTTTGTTGTGGATTGGAAAAATTATAGCTTGGGTTCTGATTGTAACCAGGGTTTCTATTGAAGTTCGAATTAGGATTAAATCCCGAAGATTGATTAAACCCTTGGTTTTGGAAACTGTTTTGGCCAGAGAATTGGTTATTGAATCTCTGATTTGTCCGGCCAGAGAAAGCATTGACTTCCGCATTCTGCCCAATCATGGGACAGAAGCGAGCAGTATGCCCCATGCTGTCACACACTTGGCATGTGATTGGATTATCCTGTCCATAGTCATGAACAACATTGACTTGCTGAGCAGAGGGGGAAGAAAATTGACATTGGCCAGTCATATGGCCAGTCTGACAGCATGCTTCGCAATACAGAACCTGAGAGTTCTGTGGAAACGAAAGAGTCTGATTACTCAGATTAGGAATAATTTGGGATGTTGTCTGCTGAGAATTAGCCATTTGCTTTTGCAACATGGCAATCAGATTTTGCATAGTCACTTCCTCGACCTTGGGGGGAGGAGGAGGTGCCTGAATAGCTTGATAGGATGGGGCATAGTTATATTTGGCAATGTCTTCGAACAATGCCCATCCTTCATCAGGTGTTTTCTTGAGAAATGCCCCACCAGAGGAACTATTGACCATGCCCTTGGTGAGCTCGGTCAATCCACTGAAGAAAGTATGGACTTGCCTTTGCTTTGGCAAGCCATGATGGGGACACTTTCGCAGGAGAGACTTAAACCTTTTCCACGCCTCAAAGAATGACTCATTTTCCGGTGACGGAATGTGAAGATTTCGTTCAGACAGTGGGCTGTCTTTGAAGGAGGAAAGTATTGACTTAGAAATTCCTTCTCGAGCTCCGCCCACGTAGTGATGGATTCAGAGAGGAGAGAGTGATACCACTCGAGTGCCTCCCCCCGTAAGGAAAATGGAAATAGTTTAAGCTTGATGGCGTCCTCACTTACACCTTGGATACGGGTAGTACCGCATATTTGCAAGAATGTGTGTAAGTGAGTGTGGGGGTTTTCAGATTGGAAACCATGGAAAATTGATGCATGCTGCATCATCTGAATAAGTCCGGGTTTAAGCTCGAAGTTTGGAGCAGTAATGGTAGGCATGACGATAGCCGGGTTTATGGTGACTGTACCGGGCATGGCATAGTCGGCCAACGTCCGTCTATCTTCCGCTGCCATTATTACTATTCTTTCGATTTCTCCTGAAAGATATTGCTCAAATTCTTGATCTAGAGCGTTTCCTTCGTCGAAACGAAGTCTCCGCCTATTGGGTCGGACTATGGTCCGCTCGGGGTCAGGGGAATAGACTAGTGGTCCCTTATGACTACGAGTTTGCATAAACCGAACACCAACTCAAGGTGTTGAGCAAGAAAGGATAGAAAGTGACGAAAGGACAGATCAGACAGAGGGAAAGGATAACTAAACCTAGAGGAATCAAATACTACGAAACTTAACTACGAAAAATTTAAAAACAGAAAAACAGGAAACACTAAAAACGTGTTGAAATATTCTGAGCCCAAAATGGAAGGGAAAACAGTGGATTTTGACCTCGAAAACGGTGTCGGACGGCCTCCGGCGGTCCGCCACGTCGTCGGCGTCGGAACGAGCTTTCCGAATTGGGGTCCTGCGCGCCAATCCGACACTCGAGCCGAAAGTTATGGCCAAAATACTATCAAGTGCTAAAACGGACCCTTTTATCCTAAAATTTGATCGTGAAAGGTGTGGCGTCAGATGATTCAACCTAAGAAACCTACCTACGACACTTACCTACGAAAAACAGAAAACCTAATTGAAATAAAGATAAAAACTGATGGCAGACAGGACAGACGGGCGTCCAACTAACTGGACGTTCGTCTGACTAGTTTTCAGAATGGACGGGCGTTCAAAATATGAACGCTCGTCCGTTTTTTTTCAGAACTCCTTTGGACGGGCGTCCAGAGGTATGAACGCTCGTCCGACTAGAGCAAGAACTGGACGGGCGTCTAGTACAACGGACGCTCGTCCAACTGGGCAGAAACGATTAGAAAACAGAGTACAAACACAGAAAAACAGAGTCTAGACTAGAAGCAAAAAAATTTTATATTAACTACTCACAGAAATACAAATAAAACGACAGATAAACGAACAAAAACAACTAAACTACTAACAACAAACAGAGACTGAAAAGATCTAACCTAAAAACAAGAATTTAAAACAAACTAAACTAAAAAAAAACAAAAACAAAAACTAGGCAACCGTCCGGTTCCCCGGCAACGGCGCCAAAAACTTGTCCCGGATTTTATCAATACAAAACAACAAGTAATAAACCGGTTAACCTCAAGTGCAAGGATCGTAGTATGGAGGCTAATGCCGGGTCGATCTTACGGGGAACTAGACGAATGTGAATCCTAGCTTTTGTTTAAACTAACCTATGTCACGAAGCTAAACTAAACGAAGAACTAAACTACCAAATATGCAGAAAATTAACTAGACAGAGGATTGCTCCAATGCTAGGCAAGATTGAAAGCGATAAAAACTAAACTAAAGTGCAGAAAAGTAAACTAAAGCTAAACAATTCAAGTTTAAAGGATTAAAATCAATTTATAACGAACGAACAAGCAATTGATCCACCTATCCTATCAACATTCAATTCCAATTCGGATTATTTCGTGATCTCTACTCAAGTCGTGATTCACCTAATCGAAGGCATAAACTCCTACTCTCGTAGACGAGTTCGTTTTCTAATCTTTTATCTTTCGATGTTAAAGATTACGTCTTTCTAACCTAGGCGTGAAATCTTTCAATTTCTAATCTAGAGATTTAATCTAATAACTTTCGTTGTGATTAGATTAAAGGTCTAAACTTTTATCATGGTGTTCTAACATTAACATGACTCTCATCAAGTTAAAACAATCATAAAAGCAACGATCTTTCGATGTAATTGCAATACATAATGATAAACAATGATAAAAGAAACAACTTCGAAGTAGAAACTCACGAATTAATCACGAACAAAACTGAATTGTTGAATTGGACGGCTTCACAACGCTTGTTCAAAGAGGGATTAGCCTCTTAGCATCCTTTGAAAGCTTGAAATTGATGAAATAAAGAACATAAATCTAACTATCTAATCTAGATGTTTTATTGCATAAAAACTGGAAAATAAAGGAGTAAAAACGCAGCCAAGCTGCTCCCTAGGGTTTAGGGATCGAATTGTGTGTTTAGGGTTTGGTGAAACGCGCCTATTTATAGATTTTTAGGTCGGTTTCGCTGAGTCGGTGCCGTGGACGCCCGTCCACTATCTTGGACGCTCGTCCAGCCTCTATGAACGGAGAATGAACGCTCGTTCAGAACGCGTCTGAACTCTCTGAATGTAAAATACGATTCTGGACGCCAGTTCACTTTTATGGACGCCCGTCCACTACTCAGCTCCAGTATTTTGCTCATAACTTCACTTCTAGGGCTCCAAATGAGGTGATTCAACATGCGTTGGAAAGCTATTTCAATCCTCTACAACTTTCATCAAGACAACTTTCCCTGAAAGTGCCTACAAGTGTGGACAAAATCCCCATGAAGTGCCTGGTTCCGGTTTCTTCAATAATTCTTCACTTAAACATCTTTCAACTCTTCCATCTTCATGTGATCATCGTTTAAGCTCCTTACTCATCATGAAAACGTACCTAACAACATGATAGAAACATGCAAAATGTAACATCATACGAATAAACATAAAACACCGATAAAATCACGTAAATATCTCGATTTTGCATTTAAACACATTTAAAACTCGTTTGCTCAATAATTCGATAAAACCAACACTTTTCTATAAAAAGTACTAAAATACCAAGGATATTGTTATGGGAATAACGTCATATAAATCATAAATTTCACCCTTAACAAAATTTACGGCTAGGGTTTTTGTTTTGTTGCGGCTGCATCAATTTTTTTTGTGACCTAAATTTTTTTTGATTATTAAACTGCCGCATGACATAAAAAAAAATTTATTTTTTGGAAAATAATTAGTAGCAGCCGCATATAATGAAATAAATATATGATTAATTATAATAAATTGGATTTATTTAATTAAAAAGACCTTTTCTCCTCTCGGGTGTTCGTGGTTCGTGATTCGGCGGTTTGAGTTCAAGATTCGAAGATCAAGACTGTAATTTATTTTTCCTAGGATAGATTAGATACGGGGGTACCAACAATCCATCTCGGTGTTTAAATTTTTCCGCAATTTATTTTTTATGTGTTCGATCATAAAATAGATATAAAATCGGAATTGCCATGACATGCATCATATCATAAATCCACTCCATGCATACATGTAGAATTTTAATTTTGGTAATTAAAAAAGGCATGTATACAAACTCGTGTAATTAGTTGAAATTTAATTAATACGTGGTAATTAATAAATTTAGTAACTAATTAAAGATCCGAGGACGGGTTATGAAATCGTTAGGCCTTTCGGTGTGTGTTCTCGGTGAACCGTCTTAAAGCCCAAACGAGATCACGTTTTCAATTCGTGGTGTCTACGAGATTGAATGATGGTAAAAGAACAATAAATCTTGGATAAAAACGGTTCGCTTATAGGTTGGGTGGTCAACTGAGCTAGGCTCGACTGACTTAACCCTCATAGTGTGATGTATGCACGGGGGTCCGGCAAGACTAAGCTACACCGGAGAACGGATGGGTGATTCCTTCTTATCTCAATGGGGTTGTCTTGACCCGATTTCGTCCGACTGTCACATATGTTCCAACGAATAGGACGGGTAGGCTTGCCTACGTTACCGACACCATTCGGAATCCTTGATTTGATGTGCTTTTATGTTAACATCAAAAAGACGTGATTAGTTAACCCACCACCACTTCCAAATTATTGAGTGGGAGTGGGGGAGGCGACAGCCAACCCCATGGCCTCTACTATAGATACAAGTAAGTGAGAGAAGGGTGACGCCTCGCGGCACTTTGATTTCGTCCCCCTACGGATGGTGTTCATCCCTATCAACATTCATGGCTTGGTCTCCGAAAGGATAGGATTTCTGGGTACTCGTCGGGTCACTGACCTATCCTACAACGGCACACTCGGGGCGTACCTAAGAGATCCGATATAGTAGGTCACACTCATAAAGGATATTTTTGGTAATATCTAGGCTAAAAAAGGAAGGTAGTCAATGAATAAAGGGATGTTCGATTCTCGTGGGATGTTTGATTCTCACAAGTTATTCATTGATGAGATTGTCTCGATTTAACCGTCATCTCTTTGACCTACCCTACGGCGGCACTGAGATGCGAGGTTAAAACCTTGGAATGGTAGAGTAGACTTAATTTTAGTTTACAATTCCTAAAATAAATATAGTAGTGTTAACTTGAATTAATATATGTCATTTTATTTACAACATTATATCCCTTACTAAATTGCTTAAAATTTATAATTGACTAGTATTGACTTCGTTAAAAAGTGGAAAGTAACTAGGACGTTGAACTAGTTAATCGATAATGCAATTAATTTTCGGAAGAGATATTTTCTCTTAAGCCTTTTAAAAACCAGAGTGACATATAGGTATGTCACCAGTGTCATTCGTGTCAAACGGAAGACAAACTTAGTTTGATCAAAGGTGATTTCAGACATTGAATTTTGAGTGTGTAGTGATTACACGAGTAATTTTCTAATTGAAAAATCGGAAAATCATGAAGTGTTACTAGTTGGATGATATTTGGAATCGATGAACTAGTGGGAGCTTTATGATTTGTTGTTTTTCTAGAACATTAGAAAAGTGTAACTGACTACAAACGTAACCGTTCTAATTGAAAAACCGGAAAGTCATGAAATGTCGCTAGTTGGACGATATTTGGAATCGATGAACTAGTGGGATTTCTACGATTTGTTGTTTTTCTGGATACATTGGAACTATGTACGAAAGATTTTCTAATCGAAAAAAATTGGAAAATCATAAAAAATAAAGCATTGCTCGTTAGACGGTATTTGGAACCGATAAACTAGTGGGAGCTTTAATATGATTTGTTGTTTTTTTTCTGGTATATTAGAAAATCCGAAAAGTCCCGACGAGTAACACTAGAAATAGACATCCCACGGTTCAAGAGTAGTGTCTACCCAAACGAACCGCTGGTTCAAGACTGTTTCCATTCACGGAAAGTCAAGAATGGGAGAATATGTCTAAAAGTGTTTGTCACCTAAACTGATAAAATTTTAAGGCTGAACCGAAAATTAATTAACTGAAAATCATAGGATAAGGACAGTGATTTTGGATCACCAACCTATGAATCCTTGGCGATTTTCTCGAGCTAAGTTCTTTGGAAGAACAAGGTAGCAGTGCATTTAACGATTAAAGGAGTAAACAACGGGCAGTTAATTTTAGCTAGAAAAGTGGGAGTGATATAAGGAAATGAATCTCGGATTCAATCCTTGGATATCGCGGAAAATTTATTTTCGGTTTAAGATTCGTTGGAACGAATGGATTTACCTTCTATTCGATAATTTGTTTGTCGTATAGAAAGTGAATATACCATTTGTAGTACGAATCCAAGACTCGGACTTTTGTTTGATAAAGTCAAAAACCACTTAGAACTGCTAAAATATATATATATATATATAATATATATATATATATATATATATATATATATATATATATATATAAAACACATCTTAAGAACTATTAAAAGCAATTGATTTCTATATTTAGATAAACGCTTCTTCATATTCCATAGTTAGTGCATAGTCCCTAAAAGACAAGACCTGAAGACTGGCTCAGGGTGATTCCTTTCTCCCAGTCTGGTTATATTGTCTCAAAGGTTCAATGACTAAGTTTCCTTTCAATCGGGAAAGGATAATGGATATAAAGAAGTAACATAGCTTGTTCATGACGACCTTCGGGGTCTGATGAAAGATACGAGCTAGTAGGAGCTTCCGAGTAGTGACTTCTTGTCTGATAACTATTCAAACACTCCGGTAAGTTTATCCAAAATATTTTGAGGTTTCTCTGTTTTCAACAGAGATAGAGTATTCTACACTCAGAAATGGGCCATCACATAGTCCTAGGGACTGATGCTCGGCCTGCCTCATAGTGAAATACTTTCACTAAGTGAGAAACCGTTAAATTGCCTTATATATGTTTTTAGATGTGCTACAATACACTGCTTACCTCAATAAAGATATTAGAAGCGAAATAACGGTTTACATTGAAATGTAAGACCAAGAAGTCTACTTAGAATATGCTTTGGAATTTACAGATAAGGTGTGGATTCAGTTCACCCCACTTCCGAAAATATAAGCATTTAGCACACGGTGCTTGAAGGTAAGACTGGTAATTTCGCGTATCCGTTCGGTCAATGACCATTCGTGCTATATCTTTTAAACTATTGAGTATAAAGGTTAGATATAGGATTCTTGAAATCGGGAAGGGACAGTTATACTGTTGCATCCTTTCTTATAGAATCCATGAACAGCAAAACCTTGAACCTTGAAGTACGTTTACTCAAGGTAGTTACTAACTGATTAAAATCAGACCACATCCAACATCGGTTGTTGGTGATAACACTAAATACTACTAAACTAGATCAGAATTTCGATCCACCCAGAATGTAGTGGGAGTATGGTTTATCCATTACCCATTACGGGTTCTGCGGACTTTGTAGTCTGAGGATCAATTGATGACCTATAGCTCTTTTGTGAGCAGTATAGGATTCTGATAATAGAGGTTGGTTTAATAGCCATAACCCTATGAATGGAGTTCGGTACTCCAATTCTGTTCATGCTCTTGTAGAACCACCTGAGCGTCTCAGGCCCAGTGGGAGTAATTGGATCTACACGGAAAAGAGTAGAATGAATTCGGTATTGCATGATTTCGTTCAAAAGCAGAAAATAGGGGTGATTCCCTGAGACTTTCTTGCCAAACAAACGGAGTCTGGATTTATTTGGAACAAACGGGTATTGCCTTATGAACTTATGACAGGATGACTGTCAAGGCTTATGTCCTTTTGTGGATAAAAAGCAAACCTCTCGGTCATTGGAAGTCATATATTTCTACAATATATGGATTTGACTAGAATATTGATAAGTCAATTGTAGACTGGATATCAATTTTAGTACAGTAGTGAATATATACATACATATATTAGTGTTTGTGAAGGATAACACTGCACCAGTTGGAATCAACGTGGGTGTGTTATCTGAAGTCAGAATCTGACAATGCCACAATTCTCTGCAACAGAGATTTGGACAACATTCTTAAGAGTTTGACTCGGTCGAATTCATTAGAATCAGTCACTGGTTTCCCATCCATCTTATTGGTTAAGATGATGCATCTGGGTATGCAACATTCAACGAGGAAGTTCTACCCTATGCCTCAGGAATGACTCTCTAAATCTTTGGATCAAGAGAAATGGGATAGATTCTCTTTCAAGAAAGAGATGGTCAGGTTATTGAACGTCAACTTTGATCGAATCTTAGATTCGGCGGTTAACAAAGCAAGTTGAGTATGTCCTTTAGTATCTTGGAGAGAACGAGGAATAATATGCGGACATATTCATGTGTGAACTTGGATATGTGTGATACACTGATTTTGACTTTAAGTTAGATTGAGGATGATCGTTAAGTCGATCTCGGGCTCAGTGTTTACTCAGTACCACATGATTAGATGGACCGGTAACGTTTCGATTCTACGGATCGTCTCAAGCCGACAACTTGACTAATCATTAAGACCCATGACATTTAGATGTAGGTACTTCCCGAGTCACTGACCTATCCTACGACGGCATACTCGGAAGGTACTTTGGAATCTGAAATGGTTATGATATGCTTAGTGGGTACTAGAATACGGGATGAGTCTCCATTGCTTTAGAGCAAGTGGGAGATGTAGTTTGTTGTATTTTAAATAATAGGGTGTGCTCTAAAACAATTAATCACATGCTTTCGTGCAAGTGGGAGATTGTTAGGTGTAATGCCCGAAAGACATTTTTTGTAATTGTTTTATTTAATAAATGAAATGATATTGTTATTCATATTTATTATTCTCATATTCACCGATGTGACAATAGTAATTACACTACAGAAAACCCTAAAGTATATCGTTTATGTAATCACTTAACTCAGTGTATGGTATATACACGGGAGGATTGAGTTAGTGAAGATGTACTTAAAATACAATTAGCCTGTAGTGAAGTTAATCGAGAGTATCGGGTCTCTCCTTTAACGTGCTATTAATGCGCCCAGAACACAATAGGTGTGATTGTCTTATCCGGACTTTCGGTTAAGAGAACCTAATGGGGCATTTATATATGATAGATATATCATATAGGGATGGACCGATTTGATTAGAGTTCACGATATAATTCCGTAATCGAGAATTCTTATCGAATCAATGGATGATCATATTTATGGATATATCTTAATCCTCAGGTGATCACAGTCAACTACTTGAATCAGTATGAAGTTTGACTTGACGGTTAAGGATTACACTGAGTCTGTGGTCTGAATTACCCTATCTTGGCATTGTACTGGATTGAGTGAGTAGTCTGTGTTATCACAGATACGGAATCCATTCGTTCCATTTCTGGAAGTAGATAGACTGTTCCCTTATTTATTAATCCTAGAAACTGATCGATCTATGGAGTTCATATTACACTGATTAGCTACCAGTGAGTTGTATGAATTAATTGATCACTAGGGGGTTAATGGTAAATAAGGATAAGAGGTTCTTAAAATGGTTAACGGTAACTTCCCGATTTAGAATGAACAGTCTATGGAGGATTAATCCATATGTAATGATTATATCAATGGACGCTTATTATTATTCTCGTGAGGAGATAAATATAATCTCATAATCGGAGGAGTGCAGTCACGGGATTATGGTGGCATATTCTTGTGATTGATTTATCGAATATAATTATTCTGACGTAAGATAATTATTTATTTGATTTATCGGAGCCGCTGATTATTAGTCCATGGTCCCCGACGTGCCTCCTAATATAGCATAGCTATTCTCGGACGTCGAATCCTAATAATATTAATTTAGTTCTTGTTGGACTTTATTAAAACGATATGTGAATTAATTGTTTAGTGGACTATTAAATTAGTTGGGCTAAATAATTAAATATGTGGAAATGACATTTTTCATAATCTTGGCCCAAAATGTGTGTTAGTCGAAAATTGTGACTAGGTCACAAGCTTATGTAATTTTCGCTCCATGCTTATGTTTTTAGGAAACAAGAAATTGTTTTAAGACATGTGCATAAAATATTTATTGGATAAATATTTATGGAAAGAAATAAAGATAAATATTATTCTAGATTTGTTCTAGAATATTATGGAATTATCTTTTATTTAATGGGATTATTATAATTGATTTTGTATTAATTATTAAATCCTTGGAGGCTAAGTTTTACTCTCCTATATAAAGAGAGTTCTCCCAAGCCTTAGACACACAATAAATTTCGACTTCTCTTGGAGAGAAGGAGCAAAAATTCGGCCAAGGGGTTTAGAGGGAAAATCTTGGAGGTTTTTCCGGGTAGCATATCGGAAGGATTCGAGACGAGGATTTCCTTCCACCGGGAGTTGCTTGGATCACACGTACGGAAGATCGTGGTGCTCTTCACGCTTTCCTTCGTTCATCCTATTGCGGTTCTTCAACTTGGATTTTGAGATCCAAGAGGTATGTTCTACAACCCCCTTGTAGATGTAGATCTAGTTATTTTATTACGTGTAATTTATAGATCTAGATCCTTAAATCGCTTCCGCTGCGGATGATATTACTAACAGTAGCGTCTACTCAAACAAACTGCTAGTTCAAGACTGTTTCCATCTAAGGAAAATCGAGAATGGGAAAGAATGTTTATACGTGTTAGTCATCTAAACTAAGCAGTTTTAAGGCTAAACTGAAATATTAATAAATTGGAAATTAGAGGACAAGGAAAGTGATTTCGGATCACTGACCAATGCATCCTTAGCAATTTTCTCGTAAGCTAAAACTTCGGAAGAACTAGGTAGCTTTGCATTAAAAGATAAATAAAATAGACAACGGGCAGTTATTTCAGATAGACTAGTGGGAGTGACATAAGGAAATGAATCTCGGATTCACTTCTTGAGTATCACAGAAAATTCATTTTCTGGTTTCGGGTTTGAACGTATTCATTTTCAATAGGATAATTTGTTTGTCTTATTGACGATAAATATAACATTCGTAGCACGAACCCAAGACTCGGATTTTGTTTGATAAAGTCAGAACCACTAAGAAATGCTGAATAGGTATATGTAACACAATATAAACGCAAATGGTGTTCGTATTTAGATAAACGCTTTATTCTATTCTATTAATTAGTGCATATTCCCTAACGACAAGATCTGAAGACTGGCTTAGGGTGATTCCTATCTCCCAGTCAAAGGAACCCTGTCTCAAAGGAACAATGCCTAAGTTTCCTTTCAATCGGGAAAAGGGTAATAGATTTAAAGAAGTTACATAGCTTGTTCATATTGACCTTCGGGGTCATATGAAAGGTACAAGCTAGTGGGAGTTTTTTTTTTCAAGTAGTGACATCTGGTCTGACAACTACTCGAAACTCCAATAAGTTTATCCAAAATATTTGGAGGAAATCTCCGATTTCACCAGAGATAGAGTATTCCATACTCAGAAATAGGCTATTGCATAGTCTTCAGGACTGATGCTCGGCCAGCCTCCCAGTGAAATGTTTTCACTAAGGGATACACCATAAATTTGCCTTATATAATTATTGGTGTGCTACGATATGCTACTGAACTCATTTAAGATATTGGTTGCAAAATAATGGTTTACGTTGTAATGAAAAACCGAGAAGTCTACCTAAAAGATGCCAACGCATTTGTGGATAAGGAGTGAATTCGGTTCACCCCACTTCCGTAAATAGAGGCATTTAGCACCGAGTGCTTGAAGGTAGGACTGGAAATTTTGCGTACGCATTCAGATCGTGAAATATCTTAATGAATTGAGTAAAGGTTGGTTATAAAACTCGCAAAATCAGAGAATGTCGGTTATACTGTCAAAATCGGTCTGATAGAGTGTATAAATAACAACCTTAGATCTTGAAGTATTTGTACTCAAGATGTTACTAACTGATTTGTCCAGTCCACATCCAACACCGGCAGTTGGTGATAAAACTAATAAAAACTACTAAACTAGATCAGTATATCGATCCACCCTGAACGTAGTGGGAGTATGGTTTGTCCATTACCCATTGCAGGACCTTACGGTCTATAGGGTAGATTGATGACCTATAGACCTTTGTGGGCTGTGTAGGATCCTGATCATAGTGGTTGGTTTAAAAGCCATAACCCTGTGAATGGAGTTTGATACTCCAGTTATGTTGGAACTCTTGTAGAACCACCTGAGTATCTCAGGCCCAGTGGGAGTAATTGGAACTACACGGAGAAGAGTCAAATGAATAGGAAAGTTTAACTTTCGACGCAAAGCTGAGTAATTTAGGGGTGATTACCTAAAAGGTAAAGAGTTAACCAGACCGTGATCTCTCTTACCACTCAGGCTTGCTAGCTTTCGTCAGAAAGCGGGAAATAGGGGTGATTCCCTAAGACTTCCTTACCGAACAACGGAATCTGAATTCATTCAGAACCGAAGGGTTTTAGCTAAGAACAAATGGCGGATTCGTTACAAAGCAGAAAATAGGGGTGCTTCCCTAAGACCTTTTTGTGAGACTAACGGCATCTTCATTTATTCAGAATGAACTTTTGGCAGGATGCCTGCCATAGCTTATATCCTTTGGGGATTAAAGCAAACCTCTAGGTCATTGCAATGTCATATATTTTAATATGTGGACTTGACCAGAATATTGATAAGTCTTTTGTAGACTTGGCATCAATATTAGTAAAATAGTATGTAGATTAGTGTTTGTGAATGGTAACACTGCAACAGTTGGAAACAACATGGGTGTGTTATCTGAAGTCAGAGTCTGACATGCCATCGGGATTCATTCTGAAGGATTCGATTCGCTCAAATTCTTAAGAATCGATCACTGGCAATCCCATCCATTCACCTAGTTAAGATATTCTTGCATTTATGCAGCATTCAACGATGTAGTCTACCCTACCTCTCAGGAATGGTATCTAAACCTGCGGATGAATACTAAATGGGATGTTTTGTGAATCCTCAAGTCTGTTCGGAAGAATGAGGAATAATATGCTGGTATATTCAAGTGCAAACTAGAATATAAGTAATGACACTGATCCTGACTTTAGGTTAGATTAAGGATGATCGTTAAGTCGATTTCGTCCTCAGTGTTGAATCAGAGGCATATTGAAATCGTACCACCGGATTAGATGGAAATGAGATGTTTCGATCCCAAAGATTGACTCAAGATGCCAACCTACCTGATCAGTGTACCGAGTCACATGGTATTCGGATTCTAAGT
Source organism: Gentiana dahurica var. dahurica (assembly GCA_024500145.1). Taxonomy (NCBI): domain Eukaryota; kingdom Viridiplantae; phylum Streptophyta; class Magnoliopsida; order Gentianales; family Gentianaceae; genus Gentiana; species Gentiana dahurica. The sequence continues at coordinate 74,366,750 of CM044900.1, forward strand.
ACGCGCCAGGTCACTGACCTACCCTACGGCGGCACACTCCGGTCGTGCTTGGAAGGATGAAGTACTAAGATGTGCTTGGAAGGTACATATTTGAGAGATACGTCTCACTTGTTTTGAGCAAGTGGGAGAATGTTGTAGATATATATAAATAAGGGTGTGCTTTAAAACAATTAATCCACTTGCCTTTCGTGCAAGTGGGAGATTGTTAGGTGTAGTGCCCGAAAGACAATTATGTAATTTTTTTAGGACAGAATTAATAATTCATCTTATTATATGCATGTATGCTAATAAATAAGACACTACTGAAAACCCTAAGTACATCGTTTATGTAATCACATAACTCAGTGTATGGCTATGCACAAGAGGATTGAGTTAGTGAGATGTACTTAAAATTAACTTAGTCCATAGCGTTGATTAATCTGAGTACGGGTCTCATGATTAATATGCTAATAATGCGCCCAGAACACTTTAGGTGTGACAGTCTTATCCGGACTGTCGGTAATAGGGTACCTGGTGGGGCATTTATATATGATGATAATCATATAGGGCTGGACCGATTTGATTTGAGTTCTCCATATAATTCCGTGATCGAGAAGTCTTATCAAATCACAAGATGATCATATATGGATCAATCTCAATCCTGAGGTGATCACAGACAACTGCTTAGACTAGGGTAGAGTTTGATGTGTTAGTAAGGATCACTTCGAAGTATGTGGTCCAACACTTCTCGTTGGCTCTATTCTGGAATGAGTGAGTAGTCTGTGCTATCACAGATATGGAATCTATTCCTTCCTCGAAGTAGACAGACAGTTTCCTTATTTGTTAATCCTAGAAACTGATCGATCCCCGGAGTTCATGTTAGACTAATTAGCTACTAGTCCGGTATGTGAACTAATTGATCACTAGGGGTTAATGGTAAATAAGGATAATATGTTTCGAGAAGGGTTTACGGAAATACCCCAACTCGAAATGAACAGTCTATGGAGGATTTATCCGTATGTAATGATTATATCAGTGGACACCTTATCAACTCATGGTTGAGTGTAAGTTATATATATTCGGCCGAGTTCAGTTTCGGGTTTATGGTGGTGTAATCCCGGAATTAATAGATTGAATATTATTGTTCGGTCTGACGGATAATATTATTTAATTTATTGTAGCTACTGAATATGGTTCCATGGTCCCCGACGTGGCTCCTAATATAGCATATAGGTTTCTCGTTGTTTCACCACAATTATAATTAAACAGTTGGATTGGGCTATTTAATTGATATGTGGATTAATTGTTTAGTTGGACTAGATGATTAAATACATGGAAAAGATATTTTTCGTGGACTCGGCTCAATGTGTCAAAAATGCGTGTGGACCTTTATTTAATTAAGGGGGCGCATTTTATGATTATTTAATGCATTTTATGATTATTTAATTAGAGAGAAATTAGTTTTCTTGGATAATTATTTAATGTATGATTTAATCATTTATTTGTTAAGTGATAAATCATGGAATATTAGATAATATATTTATTTATCCTAATTTGTTTGGGATATATATTATATTTATCTTTTATTGGAATAAGGATTATTATAATTTTTTTTGTATTAATTATTAAATCCTTGGAGGACAAGGATTACTCTCCTATATAAAGAGAGTTCTCCCAAGCCTTATTGACACACATAAATTTCGAGTTATTGGTAGTATAGTGGCTTGGAGATTTCGGCCATTATACTAGGGTTTCGAGTTGGAATAATCTTCGGGATTATTCCGGTATCATATCGAGGAGGTCCGGCGGCTTGAAACACCATCCACCTGGTGGTGCTTGGAGACACACGTTGGAAGACTTTGGCTTCTCAACTAGGCTCTCAACTTGTTCTTGACGTTTTCACCATAAAAAGGTTGGTGATCTAACTCCCTCGTAGGTTAGATCTATTTATTTATGTATTTTGGTTGACTAGATCTAGATCTTGTAGTTTCCGCTGCGTAATCGGGTGGATCTTTGATCCATCCGGAGATATTACATCCTACAGTGCCATGATGGAAGTTGAGAGCAAAAGAAGTCAAGTGTGCCATAAGTGCAGTTTCGGCTGGGAAGATTCAGCTTTCCGGGTATAGGCCAGCAGGATCAATCGAAGAGTATTGAACCAATGATTGCAGGATTCGAGGCAGTCAATGAGTTCGTAAAAGTAGCATGACAAAAAATCCAGTTTTTTATGGTTACAAGTGAGTGGCTGGAGCCCAACCAGCCATTGGTCACGAGATAGATGAAGATAGCAACCATTGGTAGCGGAATCAGCTTTAGGATTCCGATTGGGAAAGATTGGGAAGGACAATGAAGAGTGAAAACCTCGAGATGGCAATTGCAGTTCCTCACAGAGCGACCAAGAAGTACAAGAATTGGAACAGTACTGGTGGCGATCTTTCATGAAGATAGAGATAGAAGAACACGAGTTTCTGGGATGAAGTGGAGCGACAACAGAATACGAGACCAGAGTTGATACAGCAAGCCAATAGAAAGATTGAAGTAGATCGTCGCTACCTCGAGATAGCTCAAGACAGGTGGAAGAGTTGGGAAGATGGAAGAAGAAAAAGACTGTACGAGTTAGGAGACGAAACGCTTCGCAAAGTTCAGAGTTCAAGTACCCCTCGGTTACATTCGAGTTTCGAGGACGAAACTCCTCTTAAGGGGGAAGGAATGTAACATCCCGACTTTTTGTAAAAGGGTAAAATAGTCATTGGGTGTATTTACTACGACGTAATTATTATTTGTCCCATTTATTTAAGTGAAAAGGAATTAATTAAAGGATTTAGTTATTTAATTAAGGGAATTAATTAAATGTCTATAAAAAGAAATAATCCCAATTATTTCTCATAAGTTACACACACAATTTCTGAAAATAAAGAGAGAGAGGAACGGTGCTGAAGAAGAAAGCAACACAGAAGCAAAGACGAATTAAAAGGAAGAACCGTGTGATCAATCCGTTCATCTGATCAAGATGCCGTAGGAAAGAAAAGTGATCAGCGCGAGGAGACGCAACTTTGGAAAATAACATCTCTCGATTTCATAAGTTTTCAGTTTAGCCATAGTTTTCGGTATTCGTAGAGTTCGATTCTTGAAAATTCGTATCTTGTGATCCGTAGCTCTGTTTCGCAGCCATGAGTAGTCGAAATGATCGTCTTGAAGCGTAGAATAATCTAAAAATAGTTTCACAGCAGTAAACCCAGGTAATCTTCAATTTTACAGGATTTTTTAGTTTCGGTTTTCTGCAAAGAAATAGGATTTTAAGGTTTATGGTTGATCACATAGGTTTTGGGGTTGAGGATCAATAGTTGTTGCAATTGCTTGGTGTTTTGCTGTCATTTTTGCAAGCAAATAAGGTAAGAGGCTCTTCCTATGATTCCAATTAGCGTTTATAAGGTTTAGATCAAGTTTTAGGGTGTTTAGATGATAGAAAGATGTGTCTTTTCGTTGATCAATGATCCTCGATGCTATGATAAGATTAGATATAATTTTCTGTGTTTTACTGGGTTTAATTCGATGTTAATTAGGTTAGAAACGGTTTAGAGATCGTGTTTTGAAGATTTTAGCGTTTTGGGAAAAACCCAGGCTGACGGGCATCTGAGACCCTAGTAGCTCAAACGGGCGTTTGCACAAGGCAGACGGGCGTTTGAGGTTAGACTTAAAGTCTTGACGAAGCTTCTAGATTATTTTCTTTGTAAAGGTTGTATTAGACTGGTTGTATTTCTTCACTTAGATTTGTTGTACTTATACTTTTAAGGCATCGTATTGTGTGAGTCTTTGGGTTTTTCATCATTGTAATCTTAACTATCCATCTTTATCATGGTTACTTTCTATTCATAGTAGCATTTATGTTTTTAGCCGAGTCTTTTTAGCATCCGTTTGCTTTTATTTGATACGACGACATAGAGGCTTGCGTATAATATTAGATTTATTTAATGCTATACGCGCCGAACGTTTCTCTTCCGGATAAGGGCTCGGTATCCGGGAGTGGGGCATTACATTATCAATCCAACATACCATTCTCATGTTCCACTGGTGATGCATGGATTATCAGCACAACATGCCATTGATTTGATGTTGTCTATTTGCTTCACATTTGATCCGGCATATTATTGTTGTCTTTTGTGGTTGGTTTAGAACTTTTGCATGAAGATCAACTATATGAAATCCTTCTAATTCGAGGATGAATCATCTCGAAGAAGGAGGGAATGATGAAGACCGGCTAGGCCTCGCTTTATATTACTTTGCTCGTATTTTCATGATTTGTGTCTAGCTTGTTGTCATTATTTCATCAATATTTTTATTACTATTATTGGAATTTTTATTTCATTTTAGATAGTTTAAATAAGAGCCATATTAAGCCCAATGGAGTCCTTTATTATTTTAGCACTTATTTTCTTTTTCGGCCCATTAAAGGCAAATTTTCTTTTGTAGTAAAATGGAAGTCCTAGGAGGCAACCCTAGCTGACAGTATAGCCTATATAAAGGCTTGATCATTGTAATTTACAAGCAGACATGGATTAATAATCAAATTGATTGCCGTTCATTCGAGAACTGGGTTTATCAAATCTGTTGAGCAGTAGATTTGTGAATGACCTTTGTTTTGTAGGTTCTTTATCACAGGTTGATTTTGGGTCTACAAAAAACCAAAGGTTCTTGATCACACGTTGATTTTGTGTCAAGGGAAGCTCAATTATCCATTTATTCGTTGTCCTTCGTGTCAATCATCAAAGTTATTACCTTTACCGATCATTCCGCATCACGTGCATACATCATAGATTCTCACACTTTTGTTCCATATTTCCATGATTCATTTGAATTTATTCAAATTACTCATGAGATTTTGATTAGTTTTGTAGAATCAAGAGAGGAAATAGAAGATTATGTAGTGTCAGACATAGATGCACTAGAAAGTACTTATGTTTCTTCAGTGTCTTTAGCCATCACGTATAGGCAGGCTTTATCATTCTCTGAGCGGGAGGAGTATCCACTGCCTGCTGAGTTACTGTCAGATGACTCTGCTGCATTGCTATCCTCTTCACTGCTGGTCTCAACCTTTAGTGCTTTCTTGCTTTTCTTATTATCTGATGAATATCTCTTTTTGTCAGATGATTTGTGCCTCATATTTTCATCTTCTTTTTCATTATTTTCTTCTAGACAATCAACCTTGTAATGTCTTTTCTTTTTTCAGTTTAAGCATCTGACTTCATCATCTCTCTTCTTGGTGTCTTTACTGGAGGAAGACTTGTGTTTGGATGATGAACTCCCCTTGAACTGCTTCTTCTTGAATTTGTCAAACTTTCTTATTAGTAAAGAAACCTACTCCATCAGTTCATGTGTCTCTTTGCTTGTTGAGTTAGCTGGTTTACTCTACTGGGTGCAATCGATGCACTTGTTTTGTGTGACTCGGCTGGTACACCATCTTCATTGTTTAGCTCAAATTCATTAGGTTTCTGTAAAGTCCTACATCAGTAAAATAAGAGAATGCTCACCCCTATATAAGTGTGAGACATAAATGTCTTGTCAACTCGGGTTAGCCCTTTTAGATCAAGCGAGGACGGCGGTCTAAGCAGTTGACCGGATATTTATGACTCATTTACCGCTACCAGGCTCGGGGTTTGGGGGCGTTAGAGAATGGTATTCAGAGCCGACTATCAGACGGAATTATGCGCTGCACCGTACAAGAAAACGGTGTAAGGATGACCTCTAGTTACCTCTGGTAGGGACGATCCGGGAACAGTCTCGGCCGTCCTGGCGAGGACGCCTGTGCCTTATAAGGGGGGAGAATGTAAAGTCCCACATCGGTATAATAATAGAATGCTCACCCCTATATAAGTGTGAGACATAAAGGTCTTGTCAACTCGGGTTAGCCCTTTTAGATCAAGCGAGGACGGCGGTCTAAGCAGCTGACCGGACATTTATGACTCATTTACCGCTACCAGGCCCGGGGTCTGGGGGCGTTACAGTTTCAGTTGTGACATCAGTGTCAGAGAGCCAGTTTAGTGAGATTTAATGTACCTTTGAGTACTAAAGTGATTATCTTCCATCTTCCTGCGAAACTTCTCAAGATCTTTAGGCATACTTCCTTTTGGGGATATGAGTGCCCAAGTTGTTGTAGTTCACTAATAATTGTTGAGAATATGTTATCTTGATCAATTGAATCACTAGACTTCATTTTGAAAATTTTAAACTTCTATTTTGCAATACATAGTTTGTTTTCATTGATTTCTTCAAATCCTTCATTAATGAGTGCTAGTTTGTCCCACGTCTCCTTTGCAATCTTTGATTCTCATGAACATATTACTGGCAAGAATCTTCATGATCATATCCTTTGCAACATAGTCAATATTTTCTCTTCTCATGTCATCCTTTGTCCAATCCTTTTTAGGTTTCTCTATGGAAGCCCCTTGATTTGGACCTATTGTTGCTACAGTCATGATCTTTATAGGACCATCATTGATTACATCTAGCATCTCCTCATGAGTTGATGCAAGATGAGACAACATTCTTATTTTGTATTCCTAAAAATTATTGACATTAAACACAAGAATTTTAGACATAAAGCTTGAAGATTCCAATATATATATATATCACATATTTGAAAAACTACTTTGAAAATATGTGATCTCCTTGTTACCATAAATCAGATATGAACATGTTCTGTTACTAGGAACACTGCTCCGATACCAATTTTTGGTCCCAGAGAAGGGGTGAAAGTAGATTCAGAGGGGGTGAATGACTCTGCTTGGAGTTTAACAACCTTTCTTAATGAAAATCTTTTGTGCAGCGGAATAAACCCTTCAAAAATTGTCTTTTCAAAGTATAAGCAAGCACACACACAATCAAAATAACTTGCAGAATGTAATACTGAAAGTAAAGTAGAGAAAGAGAGGGATTAAGAATAGACCTTTGGGTGTATAACACCTACATTGAGATCTCAAATTATTAGATCGGGAGTGTGAAAGAAGTTCCAGTTATGCATGTGTTGAGTATTTTGTGATTCTAGTTATGTGTTGATTAATTTTCAAATATAACATTTCCCTCATTTTAAAGCTTTTATAATATCTACAAGTATTCCGTGTGATATTATGATATTATGTTTGACTATATCTTTTGTGACTAATGACCATGAAACATAAGTTTACAACATATGACTATATCTCGTGTTTAAATGAATTTGCAGGTTTATTAATTGATTAAATTAAATAATTATCAACTTTATTGACTAATTAATTATTTAATTAATTATATTTTTTTGGTATATAAACCTGCTGGAGCCATTTTTTTAAAGCCTGATAATCTTTTCTATATAATCCAGTCCGATTATATTAAAAGCCTGGCCCACGTTCCCTAATATCCTTTACCTCACATACACAACCCCCAAATTCATTTCATTAGTCCTTCCTGAATAACCTAAATCACTCCGCCCTTCCTCTCATCGTCTTCAATGATGATTCTTGCACTTCGAAATCCCAGAAAATCCGGGTGCCATCTTCTCTCCTTCTTTCTCTGATGAATATCGAACATTAAATGATCGATCTTGCTTTGCTTTGCTCACGCTCCTTTTCATAGAATTGTGAAAGCTCCGCCCTTTCCTTATCCGACTCTGATTCGGAATGTAAATGGTGAAATCGTTCCATTTACCCTTCAATTTCTGTGGCTTTATTTTGTTTTTACACCCTACACACTAATTGCTCGATCTTGCAGAGTTAAATGATGAAATTTGGAAATCTACCCTGTTTGGTCAATTGACACTGAGAAAGGCAAGAGGAATCGGGGATTTCATCACCCCGACTCTCAGATGATCACCCGTTGCTCAAAGAAGCCAACTTTTCATCCAAATTCATTCCCCACGTGAAAGATGAGAGCTATTGACTGATACAAGCCATCAAGTCTGATTTTGTGTACTGCAGTCAACTTGAAATCGTAAAGGTGAAATCTTCCTTTTATAAAGTTAATATCAAAAATTATTATTCTGATTTGAATTTGATTTATGCCTGATTTCATGCCATATCTGTGTCTGATTTAGGTGGTAACCATTTCCGGAAAGCTAAGACTGAATTTAGCACCAATTCAGTCCTGGTTTATTGAAAATTGATGTGGTGCTGGTTCAGTGCCTGGTGGTACTCTTTTAAATGAGTCAGAATGAACAAACCGGTGAATGTCGACCTGGTTTGCTCAGGTATAATGGATTGACCCTCAAGGTGTGTACGGTTAGGTTTTTGACTGAGGGTCTTACACCCTAGGAAGTCAAGGGTCGAGTCAATGCTGAGGGTAGTGACCCCATGATGGCTAAATAACTCAGTTAAACCAATGTTGGTTGGCATCATAGCCTTTACTGGTTTAACTCTGAGTTAACCCCTGGTTCAATTAAGGTAAGAATGCATTCTATGCAATTGAACCAGGTCTCAGGTGCCTTACACTGTTCTATTAGAACTAAGTCCAAAGAAATCAATGGGTTTAAAGTTTAAGTGGTTTGCGTGGTTTAACCAATTTGGTAAAGTTCATTGTTTGACATCACACTCTCTCTCGTTTGCCTAACGGCCCTCCTTTAGAGAGTATGTTTAACACTTTGAACCAAGGAGGGACTCGGGTAACCATGGCTGGAAAAATCACTATATTGATTGCCTCGGATTTTCAGGATTTCTTTTGATTGTGTTCACACAAACCTTTGAGGTTCAAGTTATACCTCAAGGCTATAAATAGACAGTCACATTAACTAGGATTGCAACAACTCAGAATTCCATTTCTTGAGCAATCCAACTTTTTTAATCACTGCAAATCATTTTCTCTTTTCTGGTCCTGTAAGTCTTATAGCACAGTAGTTGAGAATAGCTTGGCAATTTGCTGAATTGATCAAGCTTGATTCTGGTCCTTGCTATTGAGAAGTGTGGTTCTGATCAACAACTTAGACAGAATCCTTGGTGTGAGGTCTTAGTTTCCTTTCCTACAAGGTATCACTTTGACTCACTGTTTCTGTGTTTTAAATATGTTGTGATTGCATGTTGAACCTGCTTTTAGTAGTCTTGCGGATACTAGTTAGCTTGTGGTCTGATCTAAATTTGTTCTGTGCTGTAAACTTGATTTTGGTTGTCTGATTCTTAACTGATCAAGGTAGTAAGCAACAATCAGATTGGCCTAAAGTACCAAGTCTGATTTCCTAGTGAGGTATATTGCTTGTGCCTTGAGTCTCCTTGAAATCAGACACCTTAAGTCTTGTTTTCAGTTTCAGACAGAAGTCTGTTAGATTCTGGTCTGAGTGTTTTTGTTTGATCCTCATAATTCTGTTGGTTCTGCTTTTGAACTTCAACATACACTTTAGTGTTGTTGTTATTCAAAATTGGAACACCCCTGTGTTTATACTTTGTGCCTGCACGATTATCTGCCCCTTGTGTACCTGCTAAATTCTTGACAGCCAACTAATCTTGCCTACACCTTTAACCATTGCTTGCTGCCCTGCAAATTTCTGAAATGCATTATTTGAACATCTTGTAATAGTGTAGAGTGCAGATCTTTGGTTATCTTAACATTGTACTCAGTGTGTACAAGATCAGCCTTGATAATCTTGGTGATACACCTTGATTATCATTCCTGAGCCTTGACGAGTTCAGTCCTTTTATTTGATCTCTTTTGCTGTAACATCCTTCGTGTATTTAATTTCTGTGTGATTTGCAAAGTGCTGCTGAGCTCTGTAACTAAAAGCTGAACTACTAAATGCTTTGTTTGAAATATCTTAAGATCTGTAAATTTTAATTCTTATAAGGCTGCTGATTTTGTAAATTGCAGAATATTGTTTGTATTTTATATATCTAGCCTACAGCTTTGTAATTTATACTTATTGTGACCTGCACTTTTGGACTGCGTTTGAATTCAGTCACTAAGTCCAGCTTGGACAAAACTTTTGAATCAATCTGTTTGCAACCTCTTAACATCAGTGCTGAATTTTTTTGAATCAATCAATATATTACTTTGCTAAGTATCTTGTGCTGAATCTGATCTTGTTTAATTAAATTATTTAACTATTTCGGATATTCTGTGTTGGTCTATTTAATCTTGTCTACGTGAGTGCTGAACTTGTTTTGATCACACAATAAATTAATTAGCTTTTGATCACTAAGGTTTATAAAACAAGCGAATAAATGACTAAGTTAGCTTCCGCCTTAGTTGTTTAGTACTTGTGTTGAATTATCGAAAAAGAGTTTATAAATTACTTAACACTCTATTCACCCCCATCTAGAGTGTTTATTTGCGCCATTATCGATCCAACAACATGCATTCCTCTATTTGTCCAACATGGTCGGCTATATAATCATTTCCAAGGTGGGCACCGTTCACTAAGGTGTCCCCATCAATGGCTAGTATTGACTCAACAGATTCATTAGGTGCAATAGGTGAAGAAGGTGCTACTTCATCTCCAATGGGTGTATAATTTTGCATAGGATAAAGTAGATTCTCATCATCATCCAAGGCTAACTGTTCTATAGAAGAATATATCTCTTGCATACTAGAACATGGGTTAGTCATGGAAGCAGACTCAACAGTAGAACATGTATGAACTTTAGATTGTGTCAGGAAATAGGATCATAGCATCTATAAGCACTAGAGGTCTTTGAATAACCAACAAATATGCAGTTGATTGACTTAGATGCAATCTTATCTATATTTCCCTTATCATTCATGACAAAACACTTACACCCAAAGACGTTATAATAGTTAACACTCGCGGGCCGATTTCTAAGGACTTCAAAAGGGGTGTTAGTCATTAAGCGCACAATAGACACTCAATTTAAAATATAACTGTTAGTCCCATAGAATGGTGAAAATATAGTCAAAGGAGGGGTGGGTGAATGACTAATTTGAGTTTAAAAAACTTTTCTTGGATGGAAAGCCTTTGTGCAGTGGAATATTAAAACCCTTCTTAATAGTTCTATCAAAGTAATCTAAACGTACACAAGTAAAGTAAATTGCAGAATGTAAATGTTGTAAATTAAAGTGAAGAATATAAATAAACACAAAAGCTTATAGTGGTTCAGGGTGGTGAATCCCTTAAACCACTATTCTCCTATGATGATTGAAGGAATTCATTATTGTCTTTCTCCAATATAATAGTTATGATTGTCCTTGGCTACACAAGCTTCACAATCTACAAACTATCACTCCCTGGCTACAAAAGGTTCAGTGACCCAGTCTTCCACAAACTACTTCTTGGGAAACAATCCTTTAGTAGCTATCACACTTTTTCAATTCCTTCTCAGACAATCTGATTCAATTGCTGATCCAAAATGATCCTTTAGGTTGTTGTGAATTTAGGATCACAAGATTGATCAATACTCAGACTGCATTGTGTTTTTTCTGATTTTGAATTCAGAGATTGATTTTTTGGATATATCCTTTTAAGAGCAATTAGAAGGCTTGTGAAAATGACAGAGTTCCAGCATTTAGAAATCTTGATTACCAAAAAATATTTTCTTCCTTGTCTGTCAATGGTTTCTATTTATAGCCATGATTTCATGATTTTGAATTTCTGTCCATTGGCTATTTAATGCACAGAATAATCCTTGATTCTGTCTTGATTTAATCCTTCTTGATTTCAGTGATCCAGATTTCATCAAACGTTCCTCATAAAATCCGTCCTTTATTGATTATGCATTTATTGCTTGATCTTCCATATTTTCCACGTTTTGAATAAGTACAGACAACTTTTTTTTTTTAACTCTATCGCCTTTTCTTTACTTCACCACTTGAGTGATTTCTTTACTTGTCTGCTTCCTTAGTTTTTTCACCTGTCAATTGATTGCTTTACTTGGTTTCTTGATATTTACTCTATTGTTGCTTTGTTTATCAGCCGATAGACATATACTTCACTGACCCTTGATTTGTGTGAGATCATTGTACACCATATTATAGAAAATTTAAGTTTCATCACTTGTAATATATCTTGGACTTACCCAAAGTCATCACAGACTTCCTTGGTTGTAAGTCAGTCCATAGGTCTTCACTTCACTATGTTGGTCTCTTGGCTGTCTTCACTGAGCTGGACCTTTATCTGTACTGAGCCGGCCTACCGGTCTAGTACAGTGTTTGTCTGACTAAACTTATACAACTTGTCAGACTTCTAAGTAAAGCCTATACAAACATTTCTACTATTTTTCAACTTATTTCAGGCTTGCTATAAAAACTAGTATAGCCATCATCAAAACAATGAAATGTTCCTAACAATTTCCCCCTTTTTGATGATGCCAAAACCCTCATAAGTCTGAATATAAGTAAACACATTTATATAATAAATAGGACTAAAACTCAGAAATTTTATTCATATATAAGGGGCATAACATAATCAGAAATTTTGTGAAATGCAAGTTATTACAACTACTACTTCCACAAGTTCTCTTTGTACCTCTTGAACTTTGTAGTCTGGATCCCTTCCATGTTTGAACAATCAATTTTTGGAAACTTCCATTTCCAATATTCCAATGCAGTGTTATAAGAGAGTGTTACAAACACTTTCCCATCAAATAGCATGTTGAAGTCAGGCATAGTTTCATGTGCCTATAGTTCTCCAAAGCACCTTTCCAATCTTGCTTTGGCTTCAGCAATATGTGAATCTGCCATCTTTAGATCCTTGTACATTACCCATTGCTGTTGGGATATTAATCTGGACATAGGTTTGAAAAATTTACCCAGATTATCGAATTCCTCTTGTCCTTCAGCAGTTAAGTCCTCAGGCCCCTTTGTTGAGGAGGGCACTCATTGATTTGGTCTGCTGCTAGAGCCAGATGCTCCCTAAGCTGCTTCTCTTCTCTGAGACGTATACTGCTTTTTTAGTTCATTATACATCTTGTCCATGTCAATTCTCAGCTCATCATCTTGATAACTTAGCCAGTGTGCCCATGCTTCATCTTGTGACATATTTGAAGGATAAGCACCATCATATACTAAGAAGAATTCTCTGACACTTATAACCACTTCAACATCTCTTTCTTCTCTCTTTTCGAATGTGGAGAAGTATTTTTTCTGAATTGGGTATTTCCCTACAGAGTGTCTTCCACCGGTCCTTGAGTGACTTTGACCACTTTCACTGGCTCTACTGGTGCTGGATCTGTGTTCACTACTTCCAGATCCTCTTTGCTGATTTCTAGATCCAGGCATTTGTTGGTTGACTGATCAGTCTCTATCATCATTAGGTTTTCTGATTGGAAATGGAAATCCAATGCAACTCTCATTTTTGTCCTTTCCCTTTCTTCTCGAGTTCTCCTTTGCGGTTCTTTTGCTTCAGCTCCAATTCTTATCTCTCTGACTCATGATCTTATGATGATCATCTTCCTCTTTAGAATGCAGCAATCTTGCTTTTGCTGCTGCAACCATTTCCAGAATTTGCCTCTCATCCATGAGGCCAATCATACTGGTTATCCCCATAAAGGAGAAAACCATGCTTCTTTTTCAAACATTTAGTCAGAATCTGAAAGTTGGGCACGTGAGTCACCCAATTTCTAGTCTAGATAGTCTCCAACTCGATCATCAATGTCCCTCTTAGGGATTTCCTCAATCTTCTCTTCTTTTTCATCTCCACCTCTTTCTTCATTTTTATCATCATGCACATTATGTAGTTCCTCTTCCCCCATGTCTTTTTCATCTATTAGATTTCCAGCAGATTCTTTTTCCAAATTTCTCTGAGATTTTGTTTTCTGTTACTTTCTTTGCCTAGATGTACTGGTGATATCTTGTTTCTTTTTCTCACTTCCTTTTGTTTGTTTAATCTAAGTGTACATCACCTCTGACTAATGTAGGGTATGTAGTCCTACATGTGGAACTTCCAAGCAATTCAACAGGCAGTGAAGAAGAATCCCATAGGATTTCTTCTCTCAGAAGATCCCAGGTTTTGTCAAACCTTTTACTATTCCTTTTGTGGATGAGTCTAATTCATATTTGATTTGTTCTTTGATTCTTGTAAAGATGTAGTTGGCCCAATCAAACTCTAAGACATTGTAGATGATACCGATTAATTTGTTTCTGACTTCCGTCATGATATTCATAGCTTCTTTCTTCCCTTCGACGTTCTTTCGTTTTAGTAGACTGAATTGATTGAATGGTTCCTTGATATCGGATCTCAAGCAGTTGAATTTCTTATTCTCTTTGGTTGCATTCTTCCGAATCTCCAACCAAAATGCGTCGGTGTCTTGATCTGCGTCCTACACTTTATCTGGGCTACAAGTAGAGAGTTTGAGATGTTGATGATGCAATTTTTCCGTTATTACTAAATTTTTTCCATTCATAGTGGTAATAATCTTGTCTTCCTGCATTCTCCCATCCTCCGTTAAGAGACCTGCCACAACTTTAGCATTTTTCTAGACTGAAATGAGATTCTCATAGCATATTACAGTTATTACGGGGTTGAGAAAAGTCATCAACCCTAAGTTTGCACATCCATCAGCCAGATGCCTTGCTTGAGGATCATTGTTGCATGAATCCAGATAGTGCTAGGGTCTGAAGAATGACCCAGTGGCAAATGTTTTCTCATATTAAGTGGAAGAGGTTTGGATTGAAGAAGATGAAGCCATTGTTAAAATTAGAGAAATTTAGAGAACGAACGCTTGAAATTTCTGGGAATTAAGGTTTGATTGCAATAAAGCATAATGATTTGTGAATATGGTGAAGTGTTGGTTATATAGTGGAAAGTCTCGAGTGTGAACACAGATTTGCATGATTGATTGTGGAAAGGAGTTGTATAGACTTGATGTAGTTAATAGCGTCATTTTCTGAGTATAAATCACGGTAATTTAGGATAGTGGGGGAGTGTATCAAGGAAGTAATGATAAATCCCAAGTTTTGAGGTGTAGCCGTCATTCCCTCTTATAAAATAATAACTTCCTTATTTTAATCCTTTTGTCTGATTAAAATAAGAATCCACGTGTGTAATCCTCAATAATAAAGGCTCCATTAATCTCTAATTTTCCACGTGTAAATAACTGATTTATTTCACACTTCACTTTGGTGCTATCTCCACTGAGTTTGAGTAGTTGAGTGACTTGGTTGTTCACTTAACTGGTGAAGTAGTCTGATTAGTGAGCTGCTTCATAAAAAAACCTGTTCTTAACAACCAGTTAAGTGGAATTTGTTGGTACCAGTGCTTTACCTACCAAGTAAGCGCACCCAAAATGGCAAAGGTTCGGTCAGATGGTGAAGTCACTCAGCTGGTTACTCCAGTTTGCTTCTCCATGTAACTTAGTTCTCAGCTCAGTTCTTAATTTACAAAACCTTTCATGACTAAGTGGCTTAGTGAATATATCAGCCAATTGATCTTCAGTGGATATGTACTTCAGAATTACTTCTCCTTTTTCAACATGATCTCTGATGAAATGATGTCTTACGTCAATATGCTTTGTTCTTGAGTGAAGTTTTAGATTTTCTATAATTGAAATTGTTGGTCCCTTGGAAAGGCTGACACAAATTTAGAGGGGGGTGAATGATCGCGTGCAAAGCACTTACTAGCAATAGGACTAGGTCTATCAAAGTAGAGTATTGGCAA
This sequence comes from Gentiana dahurica var. dahurica, assembly GCA_024500145.1. Taxonomy (NCBI): domain Eukaryota; kingdom Viridiplantae; phylum Streptophyta; class Magnoliopsida; order Gentianales; family Gentianaceae; genus Gentiana; species Gentiana dahurica. The sequence goes on from CM044900.1 coordinate 74,382,291, forward strand.
GTCAAGGTCGATCACACAGAGACTTGTAAGAACGTCTAATTATCAAGATTGAGCTTGTCCTGATAATGGTCTACGACCAACTATAATATAAACAGTAGTAAATTTGGTGCCACAAACCAACAATATTATGCTAGCTCAAATGAATGTAACAAGAGTTGCTAAAGTATTAGTTCAATTATGAGTAATTTGTTACCCCACACATGCAACTGTCCTCCCCATTGGTGAATTTATTCATTGTTCAGCTACGGGTACAACTCCTATCCCTATCTACTCCGACAATGGTAGTAGACAATTTCTACGCAAGCTACCCTCCTTAATTGGTCCGTAATAGCCCATACGCATAAAGAACTAGAGCTGTCGATATTGAGCGCTAACTCATACCGCAAACCTACCTAGACAGCTGTCGACATTGATCAACACATTCCTAGGGTTCATTCTAGATAATGTCCGAACATAGCACTTCACTATTCGTATTTCATGCTAGTTTACGATAACATGTAAATAGTTGATCAGACTATAAACATGTAAATGAAATCTATCGATCAACGTAGCTGGCACCGATTATCATGAATTAGTAATTTACTAGGTATTCAGATCGAGTGATATAGACCATCGCAGATCCTAAGAACGCAACTACTACTTCACAAACGAATCAGATCTATAACACATGGGGTAAAATAAACTAACTACTACTAAATAAATAATTAAAACATACTAGTCGAATAGAACAACGATAGATCTACATCTTGGAAAAGACAGAAAATCATACCCTCGAAGATGAGCGTAGACCTCCCTCGGATCTCTCCTTAGGCGGCGACTATGTCGTCATTCCGACCAGAGCTCATAAAATATATAAAATAAAGAACAAAGAAATTTTATTGCATAGTAATTGTAGTATTTGTGTGCTGCAAATGTTACATTGAGGTCTGAGGCGAAGCCTCTTATTTATAACTTTCTAAATCGACTTAGGAACATCTAGTTCTACCCCTCGTCCAAGAGAACACATTTCTGAAGATTCTCGAAGCTCGGTAAGTCGGCACCGCCTCCTGGGTTACCGATTGTATTTTTGTCCTTTTTCTTCAGCCGACTTAACTTGGAATGTTCTGGAATACCCTAGCCCCATTCCTTTCGTTCAGTCCACTCTAGATTCGTCCATCATGCTCATCCCAATATTTCGTATCCTGAATATCATCAAATAATACAGGAAATAATATCGAAATAGGGAAAATAAACGCTAAGTATAGATTTCTCGACTCACGAACCCAACATATGATATTCAACTCTAATGGTTCATATTTATAGGTCGAAACAACTATTTTTAGCTCATAATGGATAGAATATTGATGCCGTAGGATAGACTATTTTAACCGTCATCAACTACCCCCCACTAGCCTTCTGCGCGTCCGCAAGCAAAGTATCAAGGTGGAATGTACCTCCAAGAACAATCCCCATTAATTACCACATATTCTATAATGATTTCCAGAAGAAACATACATCAATCCACAATTCATAAGCTCCCGATTAATCACTATTTATCATGCATCAATGTGTTGTGTGATGAATCAGTCATGATAGTGTGTTCGTGAGGAGAATCAAGTTGTATTAACCACACAATCTTAACTTACATGTGCATACACTCGCTCATTTTGCTTTCAGACTTGGTTACACAACATGGTACCGTAATCGGGTCGGGCGGACTCGGGGACTAAGCATCGCTCTTAAGTCCTAGTTTGTTTCTTTTTATGCGATGGTCGTGCCCTTTTTACACGAGTTCGCTTCCCTCACTTCATTTATTGCTTATCTTTTTTTTCTTTTTTTCTTTTCTTTTCTGGTAGATTTCCTCACTTTTTTCTCTTTCTCTCACAAGTCCGTTTGTCCCGGTCACCTCTCGTCATCCAAGTTGCTTCCCTTGTCTTACAACAATTTGTTAAAGTATATAGAAAGACAAATAATGATTCCCGGTTAAAATAATTCATCATCTAATCTTAAACACTTCTCACTTAGATTATGTGCTCAAATATTGATTGCAATTATAGAATAATAATTAATAAGTTACTACTTCACGCAACATAATATATGCTCATTATTCCATACTAAATTGAATATGCTATAGATCACTTCAAATTGAACTTGGGCTCCTTTTCTATCGATTCCTTACTCGAAAACGTGCAATAAGCAAGCTTAAAACAGTGTTTAAAATTTCAAAAATATACCCTTTTTTCGACTACCCAGCTAAGAAGCCTACCCCCCCACTTATTATAGACATTTTCCCCAATGACTAATAATAAAGAAAAGGAAAAGTACTTAGCTCTGGAAATGTCGGCTGAGTCAAAACTACTCCCGGAGCAGAATAATTAGCTCCTAGGTCATTCCTCTTCCAAGTTGTTACCTGTTTTCCAAAATTCTTCCATAAACTGTGAGTAACATGCAAAGGGCAATAAGAAAATAAGGTGGAGGTAATTGTGCATACCGGAGGAATGTGCAAAAACAGTTTAAGCCACTTTATTCCGTTATTGGCCTAAGCAAGATGCGAAAATTTTTACGAGAGTATCACATGAGAATCATGAAGGAAAAAACCACATATATCTCTAGCTAGATGACTGAAGATATATGTGAAAAAAAAAACATGCGATTGTCATGCTACTTTATTGACTCAAAATAACTGAAATGAACAAAAACAATAAATAAGGGTTTTATAAATAGTTCTGAGTTTATAGTCGTCAGCTGGACTGTACTAATAGGGCTCCTTTATTCATATTCTGGCTCTGTCAACATAAAGACTTCTGATTCAGGGTTATACTTGTGCTCTAGGTAATGTTTCAGCCTGTGGCCGTTAACTGTGAAAGTCTGCCCACATGTCTAACTTCACATGCACCTGAATTGAAGACTTTCATGACTACATGTGGTCCATACCATCTAGAATTCAACTTCCCGGGAAAAAGATGAAGACGCGAATTATATACCAGCACTTTATCTCCAACTTGAAATGTTTGGTTCAGAATCGTCTTATCGTGCAGACGCTTCGTTCTTTCCTTGTAAATATTTTCATTCTCATATGCTTGAAGTTTAAACTCCTCCAATCTATTCAACTCTAGGATTCTCTTTTCACCGGCTAAATTCTCATCCATAAGTTTAAACTCCTCCAATCTATGCCCACAACGCTCGGTGCTCGAGTTCTACCGTAAATGACATGCTTTCCCAAACACTATCGTATATGGTGACATCCCAATCGTGGTCCTATAAGCTGTTCTGTATGCCCAGAGAGCGTCATCTAATTTTAAAGTCCAATCTTTCCTTGAGGGATTCACAGTCTTCTCTAAGATCCTCTTAATCTCTCTATTCGTGACTTCTACTTGTCCACTCGTCTGGGAGTGATATGCTGCTGCAATCTTATGTCTAACCCCATATCTCATCATCAACTTTTCAAACAACCTATTGAAGAAATGACTCCCTCCGTCACTAATTATGGCTCTGGGCACTCCAAACCTCATCAAAATGTTCTTCTTAAGAAACTTCAGGACAACCCTGGCATCATTAATAGGTGAAGCCATTGCTTCCACCCATTTGGAAACATAATCAACTGCTACCAGGATGTAACGATTTGACTCTGACGATGTGAAAGGCCCAACAAAATAAATTCCCCATACATCAAATAGCTCCACTTCTAAGATACTCTACAGTGGCATCTCATTCCGCTTAGAAATATTACCCAGTCATTTGGCAGGAATGACAGGATCTTGTAAACTCGTAAGCAGATTTATGAATTGTTGGCCAATAGAATCCACATTGCAGTACCTTTGTTGTTGTCTTATCTAGCCCATAATGGCCTCTAGCTTCGCTAGAATGAAACATGTGCAAAATACTTAGAATCTCATCATCATGTACGCATCTCCTAAGAATGGCATCAGGGCACAATTTGTATAGGTAGGGATCGTCCCAATGATAATGCTTTAGATACGTGAAAAACTTCTTCTTATCTGTATTCATGAATTCCGGTGGTAGGTACCTTCTTGCTAGATAATTGACAATGTTAGCAAACCAAGGGTATACCTTGCCCACTCTTGATGTATGTTGTCGGGACCGAGATTCCACTCGAGCTACCACTGAGACGGCAAATAATTGTTCATTAAGAAAGCTTTCCCTGATCTCAGTCGGTTGCTCTTCTTCATGCAAAGTTAATCTTGATAGGTGATCAGCCACCTGGTTCTCAGATCCCTTTTTGTCCTTAATCTTAACATCAAACTCTTGTAAGAGTAGAATCCATCTTAACAATCTCGTCTTGGAGTCTTGCTTGGTTAGAAGGTATTTCAAAGCTCCATGGTCAGTGAATACAGTGACTTTCGATCCGATCAGGTAAGGTCGAAACTTGTCAAATGCAAATATGACACCTATGATTTCCTTCTCTATAGTCGCATAATTCCTCTGGGCATTGTTAAGGGTATGACTGGCGTAGTAGATAGGCATAAAGATCTTATCCTCCCTTTGTCCCAGGGCTGCTCCAACTGCCGTGTCGCTTGCATCACACATAAGCTCAAAAGGTTTGTTCCAATCTGGCGCTACCAGAATTGCGGCGGTTAAAAGCATTCGCTTCAATGTGTTGAATGCTTTCTTTCACTCTTCTCCAAACACGAAAGGTACATCTTTTGCAAGCGATTCCGTCAAATGTTTAGAAACTTTAGAGAAGTCCTTGATAAACCTCCTATTGAATCCTGCGTGGCCAAGAAAGGCTCGCAACGTCTTTAAATTCGTTGGATGGGGTAACTTTTCTATTACCTCTATCTTTGCCTTGTCAACCTCCATTCCTTTCCTTGAAATCTTATGACCCAACACTATTCCTTCTGTAACCATGAAATGGCATTTTTCCCAGTTAAGTACAAGGTTGGTCTCTTCATATCTCTTTAGCACTTTACTCAAATTTTCCAAGCATTTATCAAAGCTATCTCCAAATACATAGAAATCATCCATGAAAATCTCTAGAAAATCTTCCACCATGTCAGCAAATAATGACATCATGCACCTTTGGAATGTTGCTGGTGCATTATATAACCCAAAAGGCATGCGATTGTATGCAAAGGTTCCATAGGGACATGTGAAAGTTGTCTTCTCTCGGTCATCAAGGGCAATATGGATCTAATAGTAACCTGAATATCCATCTAAGAAACAATAAAATGCATGACCGCTTAATCTTTCCAACATCTGATCAAAGAATGGTAGGGGAAAATGATCTTTACGAGTTGCATCATTCAGTTTCCTAAAGTCAATGCAAACTCAATGTCCAGTAATTAGTCTCACAGGGATGAACACATCAAACTCAATAGGTTGGACAGTGAATCCTCCTTTCTTGGGCACCACATGAATCGGGCTTACCCATTCGCTGTCTGCAATTGGGAAAATGATTCCCATTTCCAACATCTTTATGATCTCTTCTTTAACAACATCCTTTAGTTGTGGCGTCAACCTCCTCTGAGGTTGAGCTACCGCTTTCTTTTTCAGGGTCCACAGAGATCTTATGCATGCACACCGATGGGCTTATTCCTCTAATGTCTGCAATCGTCCACCCAAATGCTCCCTTATGCTCTCTCAGTAATCTTAAAAGTTTCTCCGCCTCTAAGGGTGACAATAACTATGAAATTATGAGGGTAAGGGTATCATCTTGTAAGTATAAGTACTTCAGGTGAGATGGTAAAGGTTTCAACGTTAAGTTCCTTGGTGGCTTTTCTAATGATGATCTTAACAGCTTACCAGTCAATTGTAGGTCAAAGAACTTGTGCCACGAAGGTCTATGAATTGTTCCTCCTCCTAAATCCACAGAAGATATAGGCTATATTTCTCGTACTTGTCCTTCGCTACACCCAGGCCAGGTTTCCTCATAGCTTTCTTCATCCTTCAGGAGAAAAGTCTCTGCTACTTCAGGGTCTAGTGCCACTTGCTGATATAATTCCAAAACAAGCTCGTCTATGGCATCTAGCATGTAGCATGCTTCTCATTCATCTTGAGCATATCTCATCGAATTCATCACATTGAACACTACTTTATCCTCATTCGCTCTCAGAATCAGCTCACCTTTATGAACATCTATTAAGGTCTTAGTCATAGCTAGGAAATGTCTTCCTAAGATCAGTGAAACATCGTGGTTAGCTTCCATGTCTAGCACCACAAAGTCTACAGGAAATACAAACTTATCAACTTTCACCAAAACATCCCCCACCACTCCACACGGTTGCTTCATAGACCGATCAGCCAATTGAAGAGTTATAGACGTCTCATTCAACTCTTTCATGCCTAACTTATGAAATATGGAGAGTGGCATTAGATTGACACTAGCTCCAAGATCACACAATGCTTTGTTTAGGAATACTCCTCCAATTGTGCAAGGTATGAGAAAGCTCCCAGGATCTTTACACGTAGGAGGTAGTTTGCGTTGCAAAACTGCCGAGCATTACTCGTTAAGGCATATAGTCTCCATGTCTAACAATTTCATTTTGGTAGAGATTGCTTCTTTCAAGAATTTCGCATACTCTGGCATTCTAGCCAGAGCTTCTACCAAAGGTATGTTTACTTGCAACTTTTTATACATTTCTATAAACTTTTTATAATGCTCATCATCATTATTGGCTTATATTTCCTAGGGGGATAGGGTAAAGTAGCAGGATTAATAGTTACATTTTGTGAAGACTTACCTGCTAACTGCTGCAGCTCTGCCTGCTTGTCTGCTGAATTTTCAGACTCCCAGTTTACCGGAGTAGTGTCCCGGGTTACCGGCCCATCTTTTTCTCTAGATTCTACTGCGTTCTATTGCTGACTGCTTTCTGATTCTTCATGAACAGTTGGTACAACTGGTCCAGGAAGTTCCTTTCCGCTTCTAGTCATGATTTCATTCACGTCCTTCGGATTCTTCTCAGTATTACTTGGCAATCCTTCCAGAGGACGAGCTGACACTTGGTCTGCAATCTGGCCCACTTGGTGCGACAGATTCTGCACTAAGGCTTCTTGATTGGTCAGTCTTGTATCATTCTTATGATAATATGTGGTGAAGTTTGTATTTAGCTTATTCATGGATTTCGTAAGTTGATTGACCGTGTCGGTAACAGTTGAGCTCATTTTATCCATGGCTGCTTCCCAACCACTGGACTTGTTAAATTGAGGAATGAATCCACCAGCTTGTCTTGGTCTCTCTCCACCATTAGAATCACTTTGTCGAAAACCCCCAGTAGGGTCACTCAGTCTAAAACCAGGGTGGTCATGAGAACCTGGGCGATATCCACCCCCAAAAGAATTTCCTTGCCTCCCTATATAGTTCACGTCCTCGGTGTTGGCTGCTTCAATATCTTGAAATTTCTCAACCTTGGCTATGCGATCTTGCATGCCATCTATCTTTTCGTTCATTGCCATTAACTGGTATAAGATCTTTTGAGAAGTATCTTCTCCAAATACGCCTTCAGCTACTTTGGCCGTTTCAATTTGATGCGTTCCCCACTGACTTGTAAGCGCAATTTTCTCCAATTTCTCTTCGGCGTCTTCAGGTGATAGCAATGCAAAACAACCATTGCTTGATGTATCAACTCTCATTTGTTCACTTGGCCGCAATCCGTGATAGAAACTATGCATTCGTACGGGCAAAGTGATATCATGGTGAGGGCATCTCCTCTGTGCTTCCTTAAATCTTTCCCATGCTTCTTCAAACATTTTAGTGGGTTTCTGCTTGAGGTTCATAATCTCTTGTCTTATCTATAGTGACTTCCCAGGTGGGCAGTACTTATTCATAAATTTCTGCAACAGATCGGTCCAAGTTTGGATCGATCCCGGTGCTAGAGACAATAACCATATCTTCGCTTTGTCTTTCAGATTGAATGGAAACAATTTAAACTTGATATTATCTTCAGAAAGTTGGTGATGTGTACACTAGGATCTTCATTCATTACTCCATGAAAGGTAGTGTAATTAGTCACCATTTGTATCACATTTGGTTTATGGTGGAATATCTCAGCTGCATCTTTAGGCTGAACTATTGCGGGCACGAATTTCTCAATCGTTGGCATTGCATAACTCTGTAGAGTTCTCCTATCTGCTTGTACCACAACTCCTGCTCCATTCTGTCCGTTCTGTGCCATGTTTATTTCTATATCTTCCAAAGGTGGAATCTCTTCTTCCCTCTCGCTGTGATCTCCTTATACGAAGTCACGTCGTCCGCCGGCCTAACAGATCTCTCTCGAGTTTCCTTTTCTTTGGTCTAGCAAAATTTTCAATCTCAGGTATGAATCTCTCGAGTTTGGCTGCTGAACATCGTGTAGCATATTACAGGACACAAAAAGAAAATAAAAAGGTTAGTGACTTGCATCGTCGGCGGTTACACGCATGGCAGACTCAAAAATATCAACTCTGACTACTGACTTGACTCTGAGCTGACATACACAATTCTGCCAAAACTGGACCCTCGGTTTACCATGGTAGAGCCTCGGTAAACCGGAAGCTATTTTTTTCTAGATTTTACAGAACTGGCTCTGTACGACTCTAGTATAAACAGACTCAAATATATATAGAAACTCAATCTTAAATAAAAAGTATTCTTGACATGAGTCCCCAGAAACGGCGCCAAAAATTCTTGATCACGTGCATAGTACTTACTAGCAATAGGACTAGGTCTATCATAGTAGAGTACTGGCGAGTCAAGGTCGATCCCATAGAGACTCGTAAGAACGTCTAATTATCAAGATTGAGCTTGTCATGATATTGGTCTATGACCAGCTATAATATTGACAGTAGTAAATTTGGTGCCACTGGTGCCACAAACCAACAATATTATGCTAGCTCAAACGAATGTAACAGGAGTATCTAAAGTATTAGTTCAATTATAAGTAATTAGTTATTCCCCCACACATGCAACAATCCTCCCCATTGGTGATTTTATTCATTGTTCAGCTACGGGTACAACTCCTATACATATCTACTCCGACAATGGTAGTAGACAATCTATACACAAGCTACCTTCCTTAATTGGTCCGTAATAGCCCATACGTATAAAGAACTAGAGCTGTCGATATTGAGCGCTAACTCATACCGCAAAACCCTTGATAAGCAGATTTTTTAGGTCTGGTCGATCAAGTAAAAACTCGAAACCTTAGCAAAATCTACTTTCTAACCGGCAGTGGACCGGGTCGATTGTAGGATAGTGCTTGAGGAGTCCGAGGTCGAACCCACAGAGATTGGTTTTTGAGTACCACAGTTGACTTAGCACTCAGTTCAGGTCAAACAGATAGATATGAGGTTACACTATTGCATAAAAGAAAGATTACACTACTCGAAATTCTAAACAATTAAAAGAAGTATGGCCGAACTACGATCCAACGGATTACTTTACCCTTAAATAGATTACCCTGGGAGTGTGCCTTACCTTACTTCACCGTCTAACGATAACTCATAGGTGTCGAGTCCTAATTCTAGTGTTATTCACACCCTACACGAAGCTCGTCAATCCTCCCTTTAGAAGACCGACTCACCTAACATGATTAAGCTCTAGACTCGGTCGAACAACCGATACAAACCCCGTATTAGAACTGGACTTGATGACTAGGGCGTCAATCTAGTACACGGGTAGGTGTCAAACTACCTTTCAAGTCCAAAATCTCTACGGTCCCGAAACCCCGTTCCCACACGTCGCCGCAACATACATTTATAAGCTAAGTGTGTGCAATGGTGAACTAGGTGATCAATCTAGCTCAAAAACGATTCAAACAAGTTTTGAGATACGGATTATCAATTAGAACGTTTATTTATGCTCTACACTACCTCCCGGTTCATCAATCTAACGGCGTTTCACCCGCCTTCACATAGTTCAACCATACGAAGAATCTAGCTACTCATAATCGAATCTAAGCAATAAAAATGCAAGAAAAACATCACAACAACAATAAAATAACAAAAGAACATACTTACTTTACTCAACTTGAAGGAGATGCCAAATGTGCTTACAAAAGATCGAATTTTTGTCAAGTGAAAAGTTATGGATCGAAGCTAAAAGTTAGTAGATCAAAGAGAGGATTGAATGAGGATTCTAATGATATAAAATACTTAGTCTAACTCTAAAAGACGAAGAAAATCGCCCAAAATCTCCAAAAAGCTAAAACGGGAAACTTGCTATCTACTTCTTCAACTCTGTCTGCGTTTGTGTGTGAAATGAGCAGCATTATATAGAAATTCTTCTGTCCGTACGGATATCCACCATGTCCGGCCAGACTGTTCTTGATTTTCCAGGTGTCTGGACGGATGCATAGATGTTCGTCCGGATGAAATGGTCTTGTCCGTCCGGATGCTGGTTCTGTCCGTCCGGATGCTGGCTCTGTCCGTCCGGACGAATTCTTCATCAAAGTTTTCCCAATTTCCATAGAGTTAGCCGTCCGGACACAACACCTTGTCCGTCCAGACAAACTTTTGCAGCCAAGAATCCATTTTCCAGAGAGTTAGCCGTCCGGATGAGAGGTTTTCGTCCGTCTGGACAGCCACAGGTTATCAATCACCTCGCCTTTCGGGCCCTCGAGACACCCTAGTCCTGCATCCATATGAAAACAACATGCAAACGCATAACCCCGCAAACTACGGGTGCTCGGGAAAAACGAGTATAAAATGCTAAAATAAGGTCGAGTTTACGGAAAACCGACAGTCACTTGCCGTGCAATAAAACCTCATTTAATACTCAAAATAGGGTCTAAACTCACCCGAAACATGCCAGAAATGTGATAATCGTGGGCTGAACTGTACAAAAATGTACTGTAAAGTTGGTTCCTATCACCACCCCACACTTAGCCTTTACTCGTCCTCGAGTAAATTAAGCGTTCAAACAATACCAAGGAATCAACTTTACGGTACATGCATGCATTTCAAAATATCGAGGTGAAAAGAACTTAGTTAAGTGAATGCATAAATTTGACTCAACTGGATCATGACACGGAGTGAGTGTGTGTTGAATGACGACGACTTATGCTTAATACGATTTCGGGCTTGGAATACCGGACAAATGACTTTACACAATCCTGCCCTTCCTAGAATCTCCACTAATCGGGACTTACCAAGGTTAAACACGGTCCAGTAGGACTTGAATGGTTATAACGTTAGGCTAGGGTAAATTCGGTTAATCGAAAAGGGTAATTTGGGATACTGGAGAAAAGAAGTACGAGTGAACATAATCCAAACACGTACCACGTCTTCTTTACTATACAAATCATCCAAACTCCTTTTTGATCATTTTCGACACTTTGGGAACTATAGGATACTGAAATACCCGAACTCATTGCCAAACTCGACTATGTTTCCAGTGTCGTGAGGTGAGCTCGAATACTTAGTACCTATCTGACTATCCCAACCCTAACATCATCATTGCTTTAAGCTTATTGCCTTTCCAACCCTTTATTTCTATATACAACACAATTATTTGATTTGAATTATTTTTTTTTTTTGAAATGAAACCCGAGCATCCAGCCCCACTGAGCTCCTCCTCTCCTTATAGCTCTAAAACTGAGGAAACAACAATCCGACTCAAAAACAACATCTCCCCCCACCCCATACTTGCCTTGGCAAGTGTGGTTTAACAAGAGACTAAGTCCACTCGTAGTGTCAAATGAAGGGAATGTGACCAAAATAAGGCTCAAGGGTATGTTTCTGACTAAGTAACGAAACGGTTATAAAACGAATGGTGGTCAGACCATTCTATCAAGGCTGAGAGGGGCTACGAAGGTCAAATATTCGGCTCAGGCTTATTTGGCTAAAGTAGGGTAAAAAAGAATGCCAAAACTGTCATCCCGTGTTCCTACCAAGGCCAATCCTTCTATTTCGCCTCGAAACTAGGGGTACATGTGTGTAAAGTAATCGTGATAAGCATAACCGTCGTCAAACGTGTACTAAAAAGTGTTCCGTATCATGACAATATAGACTCACTGTGAGACATTCACAAAACTAAAGACCTTTCACCACTCAATTGTGAACAACATGCATATAACGTGGTGTTAAAATCTTGGAAAATTTTGAAAAACGGCCTAAAAATCGACTCGGAAACGAGTAAAAACCAAGTTTATCACATCACGGCATAATACTTTTAAGAACAAGCGAATAAGCTAAGTCGTCCCCCCCCCCACTTAAGTGAAGCACCGTCCTCGGTGTGTGAACGAGAAGGAAAAAGAAAGACTTAGCTTATGAGCCCGGCAAAACGGCGCGATCAAGTCCCGTAACGGTCGTGAAAGTAGTCCATCCCGAATCCCTAGTCATTGAAAAACATCCAAGAAATACATGCACGGGACATGGTCCGCGTGCCAAAGCATATAATATGGGGAGAATCCGGGGGTGATAAAAATAAACGACCTCGTCACGTCAGAAGACTTGAACATATGGCATAGAGATAGTCAAAATACGAATCAACCATACAATAAACAACCAACACGTTTAAACGTGCTCAAAATAAAATCTTAACCCAAGTCAAATCCAAGGCATAGTCACAGAAGGCATGAAAAGGTGAAAAAGTACGCGCCTGACGGCTTACAACCACGGATCAAGAGCAAAGTAGCAACAAAGTCATCTCAAAACAAACCAGAAAGATAAGGGACATGTCCAACAAAAACAAGAAGTGACAATCTAAGGAACGACGTAAAAAGGAACAGCATAAACTCTACGTGCTCGTCTGATCCTCAGATGTAGGTGGTATCGTGCCTGCAGCATCTGTAGACGTAGTAGGAGGAGTCTCAGAAGTCGAAACTGGAATGGCCTGAGATGTCGGAGCTGGAGCAGGAGTCGGAGCTGGAACGGTCTGAGAGGGGCCAGCCTCATCCACTCGCATCACCCGGCTGTCGTCAGTCACCTTGCATGATTTCATCAAACATTTCTCCAATGGTTCCTTGTGCCCCTACAAATTCACATTCTCCAAAACACACGGGTGGATGACATCTATCGAAAAACAATCGTTCATCTCATCCTCGGGGTGTTTCATGGTTTTGTACACATTAATCTTGACACTATCTTGACCAACTCTTAAAATTATATCCCCCCTCTTAACATCTATCAAGGTCTCCCCAGTATTTAGGAAAGGCCGACCTAACAAAAGAGGTGTCTTAGAATCAGTGTCCATATCAAGAACCACAAAATCAACCGGAAACACAAATTTATCAACTTGAACCAACACATCCTCGGCTACCCCTAGCGGTGTCCTAACTGACCTATCCGCCATTTGCAAAGTCATGCCCGTTGGTTCTAATCTCCCTAGGCCCAACTTATCATAAACTGACTTTGGCATCAAACTAACCGATGCCCCCAAATCGCAAAGCACATTTTTTAAAACAGTCTCTCCTATGGTTATCGGGATAGTAAAACTGCCCCTATCTTGATTTTTGGGAGGGACTTTATTCTCAAAAATGGCGGAACATTCATAACTCAACTGGACCATCTGTTGCATTTTCTCTTTACTTGAAAGCATATTCTTTAAAAACTTGAAATACGATGAGATGTTAGCAATGATATCCAACATTGGCATGGTCACTTCAAATTTCCTCAACATTTCTAAAAATTTGGCTTGACTTTGGGTCAAGACCTCCTTTTTAGTTGTTTTGGGAGGAAATGGTAAAGTGGTCACATCAAAACCCGGGGGAGGAGGGGGAATTTTACCTTTACTACCTTTAGGCCTGAGTGGTGGCGATGGCTCTTCTTCCTTCACATCAATGATTATCGTATCCGACTTTGGCCTCGCCGCTTCTTCCCCCTGACCTCTGCCAACTTTCATCCGACAACCACTGTTGAAACCAGCTAAGTTTTCTTTTTCTTTTATTCTGCACATTCTGAGGACATAATGTGATTTAAGTGTGGGGGGGTAAATTGGGTATGTTTTTATGCTATATCCTTTGAAATATGAGTGAATGTTAAATTTCTGCGAAATTTAAAATTTTTTGTGAGTCTCGAGCATATAATTGGAACTAGATGCTTGCTAGTTGTAGTTTTCTAACGATGATAGTATGTGACTTAGTGAGATAATTATAGCATGTATTACTTTTATGGAGATAGTTTCGTTTTTCACTCACGAAAGCCTTTGATTTTGAAGCTTGACTTTTGAATTATATCCTTTCATTATTTTTAATGATTTATCTTAGGAAGGTCAGTATAGTTACACCTAAGTTAGACCGTGTACTGTGAATATCATAAAGTTTGAATGTGATAAGTGAGATGTAACTTATGACTTTGAAAAGTGAATAAATAAAGTGAGTGAGCAATTATTAATAAATACGTTTGTCGGAAGCTGGTTTATGATTTGAGTGCGGTAGGGTATACCTCGTATGTCCTATACCACTATGATGACCAATAGCTCACGACAGTCAGTTTATAGCTACCTTATGATTTGAGTAGGTAGGGGATTATCTCGAAATGTCCTACACTACTATGATGGATAAGAGCTTATTCTGATATGCGTCAAATTTGAAAATTTTGGAAATGATGAGTAAAAATAAAGTGAAGTCTTTGTTATCATGGATCTTATACCCAGTAGAACCGCATGATATGCTGTGGGGATTATCCTACTGAGTGCGTGGGAAGGCTTGAGTGGAGCTATTACTGTCTGTACCTAGGATAGTCATTGGAATTTTTGAGAGGATATTTCTTTGAAAGGCTTGTTAGATTGAGAACGGCTTGTCACACTTACACCGAATCTATCTCTGTGTTGGTATCATTTGCTATAGTTGTTGTATCTTTTGTTACGTGAGTTAGAGATCTATGTGGATTATTTATAAAGTTGAGCTATAGTTTTGATTGTTTTGTCCGAGGACGTACAAAAAGCTAAGTGTGGGGGTGTTGTTAAGGCCATATTTATATGATTATTAAGGGCTTATTTCATTATTATTTTCCCCACATTTGCATAATTTACATGAGAATTAAGGGTTTAAGTGTAAATATTGAGTAAAGATGATTTTAAGAGGGTTGTATGCAAAATTGATGATTTTAAGTGTTGATTTAATGGAATTATTATTATTTGGATTTTATTACATTTTTGCATTGTTTATTTATCATGTAGGAGTTAATTTTCGTGCATATAATGAGGATAAATGAAGTTCAAGTCGAATTATTCAAGATAGAGTTGGAATTGGCTCAAAGAAATTGGATAAAGATGATGGCGTCTGCATCCCGTCCACTGGACGGGCGTTTGATTTCATGGACGAGCGTCCAGGAGAGGAAATCACATACAGAGAGTTTGGACGCAGCATGGACGGACATCTAGAGCAAAGTCAAGATCCACCAGACGGGCGTCCACAATACCAGACGGGCGTTCAAGGCCGACTTAGTCATAACCGACTTAAAACTCTATATATAGCAGCAGCCTCTTAACCCTAATGGATACCACATAATTGAGATCGTACATTCACACCAAAAAGCTGCGGCCAGAACCCTAATTCCATAGAGATGAACTTCTCCAACCCAACAATCATCTTCAACATGATTGTTGGCTAAAAGCCTTGCAGTGAGTCGACGGAGGAAGCTTATCAACCACACAAACCAACTAGAGAGTTCGATGCTTATGTTTAGTGAGTTTATTTCATAGTTTTTCATTACTTTGGATCTGTTTTGTATTGTTTAAGTTTTATTGAATTAAGATTTGATGAAACGATCTATGTTTAATTTATGCTTGAATAAATCTATGAAAGTATGTTTATTTGAGTTCTCTTTTATTCAAAGTAATGCATCTAATTGTGTTTTAAGAGATTATGCATGATTAGTTGAGTAAGAGTTTGGGAACAATCTCGTGATTTCGTGTTGATTGCATGTTTAGTTTGTTTGAAAAGATAAACGAAACCCTAGAATTTGGTTGAAGATATTTAATTGAATTCGTGAATAAATCACTACTAAAAACTATGTCTTTTTAATCACCATCTAGTTGGGATTGTTGGTTGATAGGTGGAATCTAGTCGCCTTGCTGTGTTTTCCTTTAATTGTTTTAATCAAGCCGTTTAGATTAAGTTTAGTTTAAGTTTTAGTTTTATAAACCCTAGTTTCCTGCTGTTTTCCTGCACTTTTCTGCTTCAGTTCATAATCAGACGCTCGTCCAGTAGATTTAGTTTCCAGACGCTCGTTCACTTTAGTGAACGCTCGTCCGTCTTTCTGTTTTCTTATTTTCTGCTTGTTTTTATTTTCTGTTTTAGTTTTAATTCTTAGGATTAGGTTTTAGTTAGTTTCTGCTTTAGTTTAGATAGATAATTGTGACATAATTGATATAGATTTATATTTGAATCCGATAAACATTCCACTCCCTTAGGACGATCCGTAAACACCCTATACTGTGATCCTTATACTTGGGGTGTTTCGGTTATAAATTGTAAAACTCGTTTTTACCGAACAAGTTTCCGACGCCGACGACGTGGTGAACCGCCGTAGGCCGTTCAGTGCGTTTTCGAGGTCAAAATCCACTGTTTTCCCCTCCATTTTGGCCCTAGAAGATTTCAAAACGTTTTTTTTTTCCGTCTTAGTGTTTTTCTTGTTTTTAAACTTTTCGTAGGTAGGTTTCTTTTCCAGTTTCGTTTGATTTTAGGATTACATTTATTACTGTTTTATTTTATTTGATTTTCTTTCAATTATTTTCCTTACTTTTTTTTACATAGCTTAGATCTGTTTCCGTAATTATAGATTTGTTTGATTTTATAAGTCTTTTCTGCTTTTATTTTTTTATCTCGTTTTTAATTTCTGGTAACCTTAGTTTTTAGGTTTTCGTATCTGAACGAGCGTTCAACAACTTGAACGCCCGTCCACCTCAATTCTGTCCTCTGAACGAACGTTCATTCAACTAAACGAGCGTTCAGTTCTGAACGAACGTCCACTAACACTGGACGCCAGTTCAGTCTGTTCAATCATCACTTCTTTTCTTTCTTCTCTTTTCTTCTCTTTTCTTTTCTCCCTCTAAACCATCTAATCTTTTCTAAACCTGTTCTAATCAACCCCAAAGGGTTGATTTCTTCCTTTTCCTTTCTTCTGGTTTATGCAAACGAGAAGTAAGAAGGACTTCGATCTTTGATCCCGAGCTTGAACGATCTATCCTTAGAAGAAGGCTTCTCCCTGATTTGGACAAAATGGCGGATCAAGATCCACCAATTCCAAATCCCGATCCCCAAGCTCAATTAAATTTACTCCTTCAACAAATGCAAGCTCTGCAGCAACAGCAGAATCAGCAAGCTGGCATAAATCAACAACTTCAACAATTCCGCCAAAACCAGCTTAATCAGTTGAACCAGGACCCCTACACTCCATATCTAAATCAAGATTTTCTCGAAGGGCATAGACCTATTCGTCCTCCCGACATGGGAGGAGTGAATTTTGATCTAAAGAACGGAGTAGTTGCTCTAGTTCAGAATAGCTCTTTCCATGGTACTGCTCAGGAAGATCCACACGACTTCTTGTCCACATTCGTACAAATCTGTGAAGCAGGCCATTATCCTGGTGTTGATTCTGAGATCGTAAAGTTGAAGCTATTTCCTTTTGCTTTAAAAGGTGAAGCAAGCAGATGGTTTAAGTCGTTAGCACATCATTCCCTCCATACATGGAATGATGTCAAAAGAGCCTTCGCTCTTAAGTGGGTTTCACCAGGCAAGATTATGGAGATGAAACGGGAAATAGCTACGTTTGAGCAGATGGAGGATGAGACTGTTGGCAAGGCTTGGGAGAGATTAAATTTGTTGATGAGGAAGTGCCCCAATCACGGATATGATAGACATGAGTTGTTGGAACTATTTTACAGAGGAGTCTCTCAACCTAATAGAGACTATCTTGACTCCACAACTCATGGATCCTTCTTAGGGGGAGGTGATGAGACTGCCTACAGAGTGGCTGAGACCATCGCCAAGAACAATATGTGGTCGACTCCTAAGAAGACCAATATTGTTAAGAAAGAAGGTACTGCAAGCAATCATGATACACAACTGTTGGTTGCTCAGATGGAATTGATAAGCAAGCAGCTGGCCAATCTTCAGATGCAGCCTTCTAATTCAAATTATCTTGAAACACAGGCAGGGACGGAGATGACGGAGGAGGTAAACTTAATGGATAATCAAAACCAACCCTTCCGAAACTTCAACCAGAACCAGAACTATTCCGGATTTCAAAGACAAAACTTCAATCAAGCCAAGTTACCACCTGGCCCTTCAAATTCGAATTCTTTCAACTCGAACTATCAAAGGCCAGTTCAAAACTCCCAAAGGCCTCAAGGTGGCTGGAATCAAACTCAGAACAATAATCATACCACCTCATGTGTCCCTCAACACAAATTCGATGAGCTGGTAGACATGGTGAAGACTCTGTCTACTAGTGTTAAAGCAATTGAGAGACAAGTTGGTCAAATGGCAGACCAACAAGCAAGCAGACCTCACGGTAAACTTCCGAGTTATACCGAGAGAAATCCGAAAGCTGATGTGAATGTTTGCACTGCCATTACACCTCAGTGGGAGTATGGGCAAGAAGAGGAGTTGAACGAAGTAACTTTGAGAAGTGGTAAGAAGGCTGGACCCGGCAATATGTCGGGAAACGAGTAGCCCCTCCTGACGCCATAAGTTCAGGAGGGGGAAATCAGAAATCACATGCCGAAGAAAGCAACGATGAGGAGGAGCTCAGTGACAATTCTTCGGAGGGCGACAATGATTCTGATGAAGAGGAAAGGAAGGAGAGTCAGGAGGCTGTACCCCTGACTAAGAAAAAGGAAGAAAAGTTCGTAAGATGGAAGGATAGGGAGGATGAGGCGATAAAGAATCAAGCTACAGGGAATGATAAAGCCCTTCCTTATCCACCAAAAAGGAAAGAGAAAGCCCTCACTAACGACAAGCAGTATGCTGGAGTGAGGAGGATGCTTAGAGACACTCAAGTTAGTATGCCCTTAGCTGAGGTATTGTCTGAAATGCCTAAATGTACTAAGTATCTTAAAGAATTCTGTGGGAGCAAGAGAAAGCTTCAGGGGATGGCTGAAGAAGTGTTTCGAGAAGATTGCGCAATGGTTTCACAAAAAGTCGCTGTTAAGCGAGGTGACCCTGGCAGACCTTCAATATCCTGCGAGATTGAAGGCCATTTGTTCGAAAATGTCTTATGCGACTCAGGGGCCTCTATTAATGTGATGCCATTAAATGTATGCAAGAAGCTCGGGCTAGACAAAAGAATGCGAGAACGCCCCATTTCTCTTCAGATGGTAGATAAATCTAGCCGGACTGCAGCCGGTTGTGTAGCTAATGTGCTCCTTCAAGTTGAACATTTAGTCTTCCCTACCGACTGGGTTATTCTAGACTATCCACCTGATAAGGAGATGCCTCTAATTCTAGGCCGAACCTTTTTGGACACTTCTTACGCTCTCATCGACTTCTGCAAAGGACAGATTACTCTTAGAGTCGGTGACACATCTGTCACCTTCACACGAGGGACACATCCTGAAAGAGCCGTAATCGATGAAATATCGTTTGTCGAAGCCATATATGAGGACGGCGGAGATGCCTATTATGAAGATGCAATGGAGCTTACAGAGATAGGTGTTTTTGAAGTCATGGACATTGAGGATCCGGCTGATTGCGGACCATCTTCGAATTCATTTCAAGCCGTAGGCAGTGACGAGTCATCTTCACTCGCTCCCACTGAGTCTGTTATTGAGTTAGAAGCATGGAGATGCCCAGCGACAAACGATGATTTCAAAGAGCTGAGTCAGGAAGACTTCATCCCTGGTGAAGAAGAAGTTCTGATGGGTAGTTGGGACGAGGTAGAGTTTTGGAGAGAAGCTACTCATTGGGAAGTAGATGATTGGGAGGAGCTGGCAGAAGAGCTTAAAGATGAAGAGTTAAGAAAAATGATCGATCACAAGAAAAAGGAAGCAAGTGTTGACCGGAGGATTCCGATGGATGATTTGATCCAATACCTTTCTGGGGTTGAGCCTCGGGAAGATGAGTTATTCTTTAGTCAACCACTCCAAGCTCATAAAGAGAAAGGTGGCCCGTTAAAGTCTAGTATTGAGCAACCACCTACTGATTTAGAGCTCAAACCGCTTCCGAAACACCTTAAGTATATCTTTCTTAAGGATGGAGATAAATTGCCTTTGATCATTTCTTCGAAACTCGACCAAGAGCAAGAAGCACAGCTGATAGAAGTGCTTAAGAAAAACATCCTCGCGTTCGGTTGGCAAGTGGGTGATATCCGAGGGATCAGCCCAGACATATGCATGCATAAAATCCGAACGGAGGAAGGAGCTAAAAAGGTTAGACAACCTCAGAGAAGACTGAATCCGCATATGCAGGAGGTTGTCAAGAAAGAAGTGATAAAGTGGCTTGACATGGGAATCATCTACGCAATCGCCGATAGCGAGTGGGTCAGCCCTACTCAAGTTGTGCCAAAGAAGGGCGGTATTACGGTTGAAAAGAATGAAAAAGGGGAGGAAGTTGCCCTACGTCTCGTGACTGGCTACAGAGTCTGTATCGACTATCGTAGACTGAATGAAGTCACTGCAAAAGATCACTTCCCCTTACCCTTCATTGACCAACTAATTGAAAGACTGAGTGGTCACAAGTATTATTGTTTTCTCGATGGATACTCTGGTTACTTCCAGATAGCCATCGACCCCAATGACCAAGAGAAGACCACGTTTACGTGTCCATCTGGTACTTTTGCTTTTCGTTGAATGCCATTCGGTCTATGCAATGCACCCGCGACTTTTCAACGGTGTATGTTGGCCATTTTTTATGGACTTGTTGAGAAATGCATGGAAGTCTTCATGGACGACTTCTCAGTCTACGGCGATAGTTTTGATGAAATTTTAGAAAACCTAGATATGGTACTCCAACGTTGCGTTGAGAAGAATCTGGTGCTTAACTGGGAAAAATGCCATTTTCTAGTTGATGAAGGAATAGTTTTGGGACACAAGGTGTCCAATGCTGGCATCCAAGTTGATAAGGCTAAGGTTGAAGCCATTGAAAAGATGACGTACCCAAAAACAGTGAAAGAGGTACGAGGTTTTCTAGGACACGTTGGCTTCTACCGGCGTTTCATTAGAGACTTTTCTACGATTGCCAAGCCTTTATCAAATCTCTTGAAAGAAGATGTCGATTTCTTGTTCGATGCGAAGTGCAAGGAAGCTTTCAATTGTTTGAAAGATAAGCTTATCAGTGCCCCTATTTTAGTTGCACCTGACTGGACCAAGCCTTTCGAGTTGATGTGCGATGCCTCTAATTACGCCGTAGGCGCAGTTTTAGGTCAAAGAGTTGATAAAAGGTTCAGGCCCATCTATTATGCGAGTCGTACCTTGAACCCGGCTCAATGCAATTATACTACGACTGAGAAGGAATTCTTAGCCGTCGTCTTTGCCATTGACAAGTTTAGAAGCTATCTTCTCGGGTCTCAAGTGATTGTTTGGACCGATCATGCAGCTTTACGCTACCTTATGGATAAAGCAGATGCCAAACCAAGGTTACTTAGATGGATTTTAATTCTACAAGAGTTTGACCTTGTGATTAAAGATAAGAAAGGTAGTGAGAATATTGTGGCTGATCATTTATCTCGCTTAGTAAATGAGGGTGCAGAGAATCACAATGATATAGGCATTGATTTTCCGACTGAGCAATTGATGAAGCTTGAAACGGTTAGGCCGTGGTATGCTGACTACGTCAACTATTTAGCGAGTGGTCATTTAGAGGATATGACGTATCAGGAGAAGAAAAAGTTCTTTTCTGATCTTAAATATCTCGTATGGGAAGATCCTTATTTGTTCAAGGTCTGTAAGGATGGTTTGCGTCGAAGGTGTGTTCCTGAGCATGATCAGTGGGATATCCTAGAACAATGCCATAGCGGTCCTACCGGAGGTCACTATGGAACACCAAAGACGGTTGCAAAGATTCTTCAAGCTGGATTCTACTGGCCGACTCTGTTTAAAGATGCAGAAGCCTTTTGTAAAGGTTGTGATAGGTGCCAGAGAACTGGACGGCAGAGTAGTCGGATGGAAATGCCACTTAAGCCCATTCTTGAATGCGAAGTTTTCGATGTATGGGGCATAGATTTTATGGGACCCTTTCCATCCTCATGTGGTAATAAGTATATCCTCGTCTGTGTGGATTATGTTTCAAAGTGGGTCGAGGCCATAGCTACTCAAACTAATGATCACAAGGTTGTAAAGAAATTCTTGCAAAAGAATATCTTTACTAGATTCGGCTGTCCGAGAGCACTCATTAGTGATGAAGGTACTCACTTTTGCAATGCGCCGCTTGACAAGATCCTTGAGAAGTATGGTGTCAAACATAAGATTGGTACACCATATCATCCTCAAACTAGTGGCCAAGTCGAGGTAAGCAACCGGAGCCTGAAAAGCATTTTGGAGAAGACCGTGAACAATAATCGATCTAATTGGAGTCTTAAGTTGGATGACGCATTGTGGGCCTATCGTACTGCATTCAAGACCCCGATGGGCACGTCACCCTTCCAAATGGTCTATGGCAAAGCTTGTCATTTACCTGTCGAACTTGAACACAGAGCTTTCTGGGCAATTAAATTCTTAAATTTTGATAGCCAACTCTGTGGGGAGAAACGATTGTTACAATTGAACGAGCTTGACGAATTCAGACTCCGTGCATACGAGAATGCTAAACTCAGCAAGGAGAGAACTAAGATGCTCCATGACGCTAAGATCAAGGACCGAGAATTCAAAGTTGGTGAAATGGCTTTACTCTATAATACCAGACTTCATTTGTTTCCTGGTAAGCTAAAGTCTAGATGGTCTGGTCCCTTTGAGATTCTCGAGGTTAATCCGAGTGGAGTAATTACTTTGAACGGGTATGGTAATCAAGCTTTTAAAGTGAATGGTCATCGACTTAAGAAATATTTTGGGCAACCAAAGGAAAAGCCTGAGATTCTTTATTTCCAAAGAAGAGATGAGAATACAGATGTCATGATTTGTGAAGAGATTCCATCTTATTTCTTTGAGTCAGATGATGATGACGTTCCTATATCCACCCGTAAGGTACCTTCTGCTGAGACTTCTGATCATACCACTATGTCTATGCCTATCATCCGCAAGAACAAGAAGAAGAGAGTCAGTGTAGTTTGGAGAGAAAAGTTTAATGATCTTATAGCACACTTGACTTGTTGTTGTGGTGAAAATCATTTCCGCCCCAATGCTCCTGATTCTGATACTGAGGTGGCGGTAGTCAAACCAAAGTGGCCCGATCCGGGTTGATCTTTTGGAATCTGTGTCAAGCTATTGACAATAAAAGAGCGCTCCTAGGAGGCAACCTAGTTATTTGTTTTTTATTTTTATTTTCATTCTTAGGTTGTTTTATTGTTTAGAAATAATACTTTAGTTGATTTTGTGTTGATGGTTATTCCTCTTACGTTCATTATGAGTGTTTTGTGTTATGTGTTGCTCATATACCCCGTGTACCCCGAGATTATATGGTATGTCGAGTGTGGCAGATACTTTTGAGCAGGTTCACAGGCTTTTATGTCCAGTGTTGTCTATTCGAGTTGTCGCGGTATATTCATGCTCCGGCCTGACCTCTGCCAACTTTCATCCGACAACCACTGTTGAAACCAGCTAAGTTTTCTTTTTCTTTTATTCTGCACATTCTGAGGACATAATGTGATTTAAGTGTGGGGGGGTAAATTGGGTATGTTTTTATGCTATATCCTTTGAAATATGAGTGAATGTTAAATATCTGCGAAATTTAAAATTTTTTGTGAGTCTCGAGCATATAATTGGAACTAGATGCTTGCTAGTTGTAGTTTTCTAACGATGATAGTATGTGACTTAGTGAGATAATTATAGCATGTATTACTTTTATGGAGATAGTTTCGTTTTTCACTCACGAAAGCCTTTGATTTTGAAGCTTGACTTTTGAATTATATCCTTTCATTATTTTTAATGATTTATCTTAGGAAGGTCGGTATAGTTACACCTAAGTTAGACCGTGTACTGTGAATATCATAAAGTTTGAATGTGATAAGTGAGATGTAACTTATGACTTTGAAAAGTGAATAAATAAAGTGAGTGAGCAATTATTAATAAATACGTTTGTCGGAAGCTGGTTTATGATTGGAGTGCGGTAGGGTATACCTCGTATGTCCTATACCACTATGATGACCAATAGCTCACGACAGTCAGGAGAAGCTACCTTATGATTTGAGTAGGTAGGGGATTATCTCGAAATGTCCTATTCTACTATGATGGGTAAGAGCTTATTCTGATATGCGTCAAATTTGAAAATTTTGGAAATGATGAGTAAAAATAAAGTGAAGTCTTTGTTATCATGGATCTTATACCCAGTAGAACCGCATGATATGCTGTAGGGATTATCCTACTGAGTGCGTGGGAAGGCTTTGAGTGGAGCTATTACTGTCTGTACCTAGGATAGTCATTGGAATTTTTGAGAGGATATTTCTTTGAAAGGCTTGTTAGATTGAGAATGGCTTGTCACACTTACACGAATCTATCTCCGTGTTGGTATCATTTGCTATAGTTGTTGTATCTTTTGTTACGTGAGTTAGAGATCTATGTGGATTATTTATAAAGTTGAGCTATAGTTTTGATTGTTTTGTCCGAGGACGTACAAAAAGCTAAGTGTGGGGGTGTTGTTAAGGCCATATTTATATGATTATTAAGGGTTTATTTCATTATTATTTTCCCCACATTTGCATAATTTACATGAGAATTAAGGGTTTAAGTGTAATTATTTAATAAAGATGATTTTAAGAGGGTTGTATGCAAAATTGATGATTTTAAGTGTTGATTTAATGGAATTATTATTATTTGGATTTTATTACATTTTTGCATTGTTTATTTATCATGTAGGAGTTAATTTTCGTGCATATAATGAGGATAAATGAAGCTCAAGTCGAATTATTCAAGATAGAGTTGGAATTGGCTCAAAGAAATTGGATAAAGATGATGAAATCCGACCTCAAAGCAGTCCAGCCGAGCGTCTGCATCCCGTCCACTGGACGGGCGTTTGATTTCATGGACGAGCGTCCAGGAGAGGAAATCACATACAGAGAGTTTGGACGCAGCATGGACGGACGTCTAGAGCAAAGTCAAGATCCACCAGACGGGCGTCCACAAGACCAGACGAGCGTCCGTTGCCGACTTAGTCATAACCGACTTAAAACTCTATATATAGCAGCAGCCTCTTAACCCTAATTGATACCAACATAATTGAGATCGCACATTCACACCAAAAAGCTGCGGCCAGAACCCTAATTCCACAGAGATGAATTTCTCCAATCCAACAATCATCTTCAACATGATTGTTGGCTAAAAGCCTTGCAGTGAGTCGACGGAGGAAGCCTATCAACAACACAAACCAACTAGAGAGTTCGATGCTTATGTTTAGTGAGTTTATTTCATAGTTTTTCATTACTTTGGATCTGTTTTGTATTGTTTAAGTTTTATTGAATTAAGATTTGATGAAACGATCTATGTTTAATTTATGCTTGAATAAATCTATGAAAGTATGTTTATTTGAGTTCTCTTTCATTCAAAGTAATGCATCTAATTGTGTTTTAAGAGATTATGCATGATTAGTTGAGTAAGAGTTTGGAAACAATCTCGTGATTTCGTGTTGATTGCATGTTTAGTTTGTTTGAAAAGATAAACGAAACCCTAGAATTTGGTTGAAGATATTTAATTGAATTCGTGAATAAATCACTA
The DNA here is from genome assembly GCA_024500145.1 of Gentiana dahurica var. dahurica. Lineage (NCBI taxonomy): Eukaryota > Viridiplantae > Streptophyta > Magnoliopsida > Gentianales > Gentianaceae > Gentiana > Gentiana dahurica. Next base: position 74,407,948 of record CM044900.1, read on the forward strand.
CTAAAAACTATGTCTTTTTAATCACCATCTAGTTGGGATTGTTGGTTGATAGGTGGAATCTAGTCGCCTTGCTGTGTTTTCCTTTAATTGTTTTAATCAAGCCGTTTAGATTAAGTTTAGTTTAAGTTTTAGTTTTATAAACCCTAGTTTCCTGCTGTTTTCCTGCACTTTTCTGCTTCAGTTCATAATCAGACGCTCGTCCAGTAGATTTAGTTTCCAGACGCTCGTTCACTTTAGTGAACGCTCATCCGTCTTTCTGTTTTCTTATTTTCTGCTTGATTTTATTTCCTGTTTTAGTTTTAATTCTTAGGATTAGGTTTTAGTTAGTTTCAGCTTTAGTTTAGATAGATAATTGTGACATAATTGATATAGATTTATATTTGAATCCGATAAACATTCCACTCCCTTAGGACGATCCGTAAACACCCTATACTGCGATCCTTATACTTGGGGTGTTTCGGTTATAAATTGTAAAACTCGTTTTTACCGAACACTCATCAAAACCTTCTTGCTCACCCAACGGCCCTTTGTAATCACAAAATTTCTCTTTCTCGGAGTTTGGCATCATCTTCTCAAGTTCTCGACCTTGTTGACCCGTCTCTTTACCACTCCGGGTGACTACCGCACAAACATCTTTAGATTCCTTGGGGTTCCTCTCCGTGTTACTAGGTAGCCCCATACTCAAAGGCGGTTGAGATCTATTCTCGGTCAACTGGCCCACCTGAATCTCCAAATTCCGTATGGCCGCTCTCTGTTCAATCACAAGCTTATTCAACTGATCAAGACCTTCATCCGAAGACTTCCTTTGACTTCCCGGACTACCCCCTTGTTGATTATAGGAGCTGTTTTGCTTATGGGCATTCGGATGTTGATAAGTCTCAGAATTTTGATTTCCGGCTTGTTGAGTATTCTGTTGGTTGCTGACTTGTTGCCCTTGCTCTTGACTCCCATGATCTCTATTCTGATTATTGCCCCATTGGCCTTGTCGATTCTGACCCCAACTCTGGTTACTTGAATTTTGATTTTGGCTTTCATAACCTTGGTTGTTGAAGTTTTGATGTTGTCGACCCCAACTACCTTGATTATTCTCTCTCCAACCACCATGGAAATTCTGAGGGTTCCCTTGCTCTCTATTCTGATTCCAACCTCGGTTGCCTTGGCCTTGATTATTTTGGTTCCACCCTCGGTTGCCTCGGTCCCAATTCCCTTGGCCACCTTGATTTCCTTGGTTCCAATTTTGGCCTTGATGGTTGTTATTCCATGAATTCCCAAAATTCTGGTTCCTCCCAATATTCCCAGAATTGTTGTGATTCCAGCTTCCTTGGTTGTTGTTGCCCTGATTCCAATTCCCTCCAGAATTATTTCCAATGTAACTTACACCATTCGGTTGCATCTCTTCTTCCATGCCAAGTCCCATTGATGACTGAAAATCTTGATAGTATGGTGGAACTTGCAAGCTTGGATTATTACCCCACTGATTGTTTGGATTCGCTGGCCCACCAAAGCTCTGCTGTTGCCCAAACTGAAGGTTCTTCCCGGGACATTGTTGACTACTACCACTCGAGCTTCCCACTCCCAATCTGTTGAGTTCAGCAACCAACTCTTCCACCACTGCAACTGGTTGTGGCTGAGACACACTTGCTATAGGTTGTTGAGGAATCGGCTGTGGGACCGGCTGTGGTGTCTGTCGAGGTAACTGTTGAGGATAAGCCGACCTACTCGGATTCGAACAAAACTGAGCCGAATGATTACCTCCATATAACTGACAACCCTATAATGCATCTTCCATTTTCTTCATATTGGTTTGCAGTGCCAACAACTCATTGTATGCAGCTGTCTCTTTGTCCAACAGTTCTTCAAGTGCCTTGACAGTTTGTTGAGACTCATTCGGGTTGTCTGTCCCTGAACTTGAAACCCATTCATCATCCCTTTCAATTGCATCATTAATATGTTGCATAGCCAACTCGGGATCAATCCTTGTCAAACCCTTTCCACTTACCGCATCCAAAAGATTTCTATCCGATTTATCCAAGGCTCGATAGATTTTTATGACTTGTTCAACCGTACTCAAATTGTGGAGAGGGCACTTTTTCATCAAAGCTCTGAACCTGTCAACTGTCTCTTTCATAGTCTCTCCTTTTCTCCCACTAAAGTTATGAATTTCACGCTTCAAATCTTCAATCTTCGCCGGAGGAAAATACTTTTTCAGAAAAACATTGGCCACTTCCACCCAAGTAGATAGGGAGCCATTTGGTAGGGTATTAAACTATGTTTTTGCAGCCCCTCTCAAAGCAAACTGAAACATCATCAACTTGAGTGCCTCCTCGGTCACTCCATTATACTTCAATGTCGAGATTATTTGTAGGTAATTGTCCAAAAATTCATTAGGATCCTCATTCCTTTGCCCATAGAAAACCACATTCTCACTGATAAGATTTATAACATTTTGCTTTGGTTCCATGTTGTTAGCATGGACAACGGGAATTCTGATTGGATTGTGGCCAGTCCCTTGGTATGGAGTAACCACATAATCTCTCGCTGAAACAAACCCTTGATTGGCAGGTGGGTCATTCTGTTGCTGTTGATTCGGGTTATTCTGATTAGCTTGAAGAAGCTGATTCTGTGCCGCTAATTATTGAACCAACTGAAGTAACTGCTGATTGTCCTGACCCAGTGCTTGTTGTTGAAGTTGTACATCCCCTTCCAAAGTGGGATCGAACAAATTCCTCCCATCTGTCCTTGCAACCAAAGGAGGGTCCACAGGATTTCTTTCACATGGAGGAGGGGTGTTTAGATGGCCCAATCCTCCAACTTGAGATGTACCATCACCATTCAACCTATCTCTTCCGCTGGTCGTCACACCTTCTCCCTCTGAAGAAGAATCCGAAGCTTCTTGTCCGTCCACGGTGTCTGAAACCGAGGCAGACGATCTTCTCCTCAATTGGCTTGCGTGCCTATCAATCTCCGGGTAAAAAGGCTCTAGAGGAGTCCTAGAACTCCTGGTCATACACTGCAAGTCAATTCAAACAACAAGAAAACAATAAAAGAAAACGACCTAAGCCCAAGCTTTCGGTCAACTTTTGTGATATCAAAGCGTTGCCAATCCCCGGAAACGGCGCCAACTTGATAAGCGGATTTTTAAGGTCCGGTCGATCAAGTAAAAACTCGAAACCTTAGCAAAATCTACTTTCTAACCGGCAGTGGACCGGGTCGATTGTAGGATAGTGCTTGAGGAGTCCGAGGTCGAACCCACAGAGATTGGTTTTTGAGTACCACAGTTGACTTATCACTCAGTTCAGGTCAAACAGATAGATATGAGGTTATACTATTGCATAAAAGAAAGATTACACTACTCGAAATTCTAAACAATTAAAAGAAGTATGGCCGAACTACGATCCAACGGATTACTTTACCCTTAAACAGATTACCCCGGGAGGTGTCGAGTCCTAATTCTAGTGTTATTCACACCCTACGCGAAGCTCGTCAATCATCCCTTTAGAAGACCGACTCACCTAACGTGATTAAGCTCTAGACTCGGTCGAACAACCGATACAAACCCCGTATTAGAACTGGACTTGATGACTAGGGCATCAATCTAGTACACGGGTAGGTGTCAAACTACCTTTCAAGTCCAAAATCTCTATGGTCCCGCAACCCCATTCCCACACGTCGCCGCAACATACATTTATAAGCTAAGTGTGTGCAATGGTGAACTAGTTGATCAATCTAGCTCAAAAACGATTCAAACAAGTTTCGAGATACGGATTATCAATTAGAACGTTTATTTACGCACTACACTACCTCCCGGTTCATCAATCTAACGGCGTTTTACCCACCTTCACATAGTTCAACCATACGAAGAATCTAGCTACTCATAATCGAATCTAAGCAATAAAAATGGAAGAAAAACATCACAACAACAATAAAATAACAAAAGAACATACTTACTTTACTCAACTTGAAGGAGATGCCAAATGTGCTTACAAAAGATCGAATTTTTGTCAAGTGAAAAGTTACGGATCGAGGCTAAAAGTTAGTAGATCAAAGAGAGGATTGAATGAGGATTCTAATGATATAAAATACTTAGTCTAACTCTAAAAAACGAAGAAAATCGCCCAAAATCTCCAAAAAGCTAAAAAAGGAAACTTGCTATCTACTTCTGCAACTCTGTCCGCGTCTGTGTGTGAAATGAGCAGCTTTACATAGAAATTCTTCTGTCCGTATGGATATCCACCATGTCCAGCCGGACTGTTCTTCATTTTCCAGGTGTCCGGACAGATGCATAGATGTCCGTCCGGATGAAATGCTCTTATCCGTCCGGATGCTGGTTCTGTCCGTCCGGATGCTGGCTCTGTCCGTCCGGACGAATTCTTCATCAAAGTTTTCCCAATTTCCAGAGAGTTAGCCGTCCGGACACAACACCTTGTCCGTCCGGACAAACATTTCCAGCCAAGAATCCATTTTCCAGAGAGTTAGCCGTCCGGATGAGAGGTTTTTGTCCGTCCGGACAGCCACAGGTTACAATCACCTCGCCTTTCGGGCCCTCGAGACACCCTAGTCCTGCATCCATATAAAAACAACAAGAAAACGCATAACCCTGCAAACTATGGGTGCTCAGGAAAAACGAGTATAAAATGCTAAAATAAGGTCGAGTTTACGGAAAACCGACAGTCACTCGCTGTGCAATAAAACCTCATTTAATACTCAAAATAGGGTCTAAACTCACCCGAAACATGCCAGAAATGTGATAATCGTGGGCTGAACTGTACAGAAATGTACTGTAAAGTTGGTTCCTATCAACCCCCTAGACAGCTGTCGATATTGATCAGCACGTTCCTAGTGTCCATTCTAGATAATGTCCAAACATAGCACTTCACTATTCGTATTTCATGCTAGTTTACGATAACATGCAAATAGTTGATCAGGCTATAAACATGTAAATTAAATCTATTGATCAACGTAGCTGGCGCCGATTATCATGAATTATTAATTTACTAGGTATTCAGATCTAGCGATATAGACCGTTGCAGATCTAAAGAACGCAACCACTACTTCATGATTTCTTCACCAAGGAATCAGATCTATAACACATGGGGTAAAATAAACTGACTACTACTAAATAAACAATTAAAACATGCTAGTCGAATAGAACAACGATAGATCTACATCTTGGAAAAGCGTAGATCTCCCTTGGATCTCTCCCTAGGCAGTGACTCCGTCTTCTCTCCGACCAGAACTCAAAAAATTAAAAAAATAAAGAACAAAGAACTTTTATTGCATAGTAATTGTAGTATTTGTGTGCTACCAATGTGACATTGAGGTCTGAGGCGAAGCCTCTTATTTATAGCTATCTAAACCGACTTTGGAACATCTAGTTCTACCCCTCGTCCAAGAAAACACGTTTATGAAGTTTCTCGAAGCTCGGTAAGTTGGCACAGCCTCCCGGGTTACCGAGCGTATTCTTGTCCTTTTCTTTAGCCGACTTAACTTTGAATGTTCTGGAATACCCTAAGCCCATTCCTTTCGTTCAGTCCACTCGAGATTCATCCATCATGCTTAGCCCAATATTTCGTATCCTGAAAATCATCAAATAATACACGAAATAATATCGAAATAGCGAAAATAACTGCTAAGTGCAGATTTCTCGAGTCACAAACCCAACATATGATATTGAACTCTAATTGTTCATATTTATAGGTCGAAACAACTATTTTTAGCTCATAATGGATAGAATGTTGATGCCGTAGGATAGAATATTTTAACCGTCATCAGTGAATAAACTTGTCACCAAATCTAGATTTTAATCAGATTAGTTTAGTTCAAAACTTGTGTGGAGTTAAGCTGTCTTAGCTGAGTATAAATCAAAACTGATTTATGCTGAAACCGAGTCAACCGGCAGCGGATGAGTTTTAGCCTTTATGCAGATCTTTTTGTATGTAAGAAAAAGCTGATGAGTATGCAAAACTGAATTCTGGTGAATGTCAGCTTGTGAACTCTAGGTGAATATCAATCAGTTTGTTTAGTTATGTTGTATGGAAAACTTATATGAAAAACAATCACAAATACTGATAAACTGAAAAAATGCGTAAAGTAAGTAAGGCAATAATTATAGTGGTTCCGGGTGGTGTAATCCTGCCAGTCCACTCTTCCCCTGTGATGTAGGAGGAAAATTCCACTAGAACTTTCTGAGGTAGCCGGTTACAAAAAGTCCTAATTGATAGTCCATGACTAATCCCTAGCTTCACTATCAAAACAACTGTAGAACATGTGAGATTGCTGCTCTGTAACTGCTTGAAACAATGGTCGTTAGAGGGAAGTATTGCCTCTTCTCCAGCTCCACCACAAACACAGTCTACCCAACTGCAGACAACAACAACTGTCCTTGAAAAATCCTAAACCAAATTGCTTCACAGTCTAAACCTTTGATAAAAATCAAGGTTGGGCTGAGAATCACAGTCTAAATTGATTCTTGCTTGTGGTTCTTCTAAGTGTCAAATTCTGGATTGGATCTTTGTAGTTTGAACACTTGAAGAATTCTGGATATGATTTTGTAATGCGCAAAGATTGATAGTAATTCGGATGAACAAGACCTGGGCACAATAATACTTGTATTCGCGTTGTTGTTAGATGTTTGATCATTGATGCCAAGTCCTCTATTTATAGTGTGAGGTCCAACGTTCATCTTGCTTGAGTTTGAATTCTATCAACGTTGATATTTTCAGATGTTAGATGTCACTGACCGTTCTGACATGTCAGTTCTTCATCCAATAATATTTCTTGATTTGTAACATTCAAATGTAAGTTTAGTTCTTCGAATGGCTAGCCTTAAAACTAAGTATCTTGATCAGTTTTAACTTAGTATGTCAGTTATCAGTTTGTCAACTAACTGGAGCATTAACTAAGTTTTTACTCTTCTTCAAAACATAGTACTCTATTCATCTGATTTCATATGACTCAAATCAGAGTACACCATATCCTTAAATAAGTCTTATAAGATATCATTGTCCTTATGATTCTTAAGTCTTGATACATGATCGCGTGCAAGGCACTTACTAGCAATAGAACTTGGTCTATCGTAGTAGAGTACTGGCGAGTCAAGGTCGAATCCCACAGAGACTCGTAAGAACGTCTAATTATCAAGATTGAGCTCATCACGATAACGGTCTACGACCAACTATAAAATAGATAGTAGAAAATCTGGTAACAATCAACTAGCAAGATTATGCAAGTTCAACGAAGCAAACTAGATTTCTAATGTATTAGTTCAATTATGAGTAATTTGTTATTCCCCCCACACATGCAATAGTCCTCCCCACCGGTGAATTTATTCATTATTCATCTACGGGTACAACTCCTAACCCTATCTACTCCGACAATGGTAGTAGACAATCTATACGCAAGCTACCCTCCTTAATTGGTCCGTAATAGCACATACGCATAAAGAACTAGAGCTGCCGATATTGAGCGCTAACTCATACCGCAAACCCGCCTAGACAGTTGTCAACATTGACCAGCACGTTCTTAAGGTCCATCAATATAATGTCCTAATTAACACTTCACTAACAGTCCTTAATGTTAATTTACGATAACATGCAAATAGTTGATCAGGCTAAAAACATGTAAATTAAATCCATCGATCAACGTAGCAGGCACCGATTATCATGAATTAGTAATTTACTAGGTATCCAGATCTAGTGATATAGACCGTCGTAGATCTGAAGAACGCAACGACTATTTCATTATTTCTTCACCAACGAATCAGATCTATAATAAATGGGATAAAATAAACTAACTTCTACATAATTAAACTAAATAAACAATTAAAACATACTAGTCGAATATAACGATGATAGACCTACATCTTTGAAAAGACAGAAAATCATACCCTCGAAGACAAGCGTAGATCTCCTCCGGATCTCTCCCTAGGCGGCGACTCCGTCGTCTCTCCGACCAGAACTCATAAAATAAATAAAATAAAGAACTATGAACTTTTATTGCATAATATTTGTCTTGAAAATTGTACACCTGTGTTCTGAGGCGAAGCGTCTTATTTATAGCTATCTAAACCGACTTAGGAACAACTAGTTCGATCCCTCATCCAAGAAAACGCGTTTCGGAAGCTTCTAGGAGCTCGGTAAGTTGGCACCTCCTCTCGGGTTACCGGGGGTAATTTTATCTTTTTTCTTCAACCGACTTAACTTGGATGCTTCTAGAATACCCTAGGTCCGTTCTTTTCATTCAGTCCACTCCAGATTCGTCCATCATGCTCAGCCCAATATTCCATATCCTGAAATTCATCAAATAACGCATGAAATAACATCGAAACAGGGAAAATAAACGCTAAGTGCAAATATCTCGACTCACGAACACGACATATGATATTCAACGTAAATGGTTCATATTCATAGGTCGAATCAACTATTTTTAGCTCATAATGGACAGCATATTGATGGCGTAGGATAGACTATTTTAACCATCATCAACTACCCCCCACTAGCATTCTGCTCATCCGCTAGCAGAGTATCAAGGCAGAATGTACCTCCAAGAACAACCCCCATCAACTACCACATATTCAATAAAGATTTCCGGCAGAAACATGCATCAAGCCACACTCCATAAGCTCATAATTAATCACTACTTACCACGCATCAATGTGTCATCAGTTGTGATAATGCGTTCGTGAGAAGAATCAAGTTGTATTAACCACACAATCTTAACTTACTTGCGCATACACTCGCTCCTCTTGCTTTCAGACTTGGTTACACAACATGGTACCGTAATTGGGTCGGGCAGACTCGGGGACTGAGCATCGCACTTAAGTCCTTGTTTGTTTCTTTTTATGCGAGGGTCATGCCCTTTCTACCCGAGTTCGCTTCCCTCACTGCCTTTATTGCATATTTATTTTATTTTTTTCTCATATTTCTTTTTTTTCAATTTTTTTCTAGCAGATTTCCTTATTTTTTTCTCTTTCTCTCACAAGTCCATTTGTCCCGTTCACCTTTCGTCATCCATGTTGCTTCCCTTGTCTTACAACAATTTGTTAAAGTATATAGACAGACAAATAATGATTCCCGGTTAAAACAACTCATCATCAAATCTTAAATGCTTCTAACTTAGATTATGTGCTCAAATATTGATTGCAATGATAGAATAATAATTAATAAGTTACTACTTCATGCAATATAACATATGCTCGTTCTTCCATACTAAATTAAATATGCTATAGCTCACTTCAAATTGAACTTGGGCTCATTTTCTACCGATTCCTTACTCAAAAACGTGAAATAGCAAGCTAAAAACTGTGTTAAAATTTTCAAAATCATTCCCTTTTTCGATTATCCATCCAGCTAAGATGCCTACCAAAGAAAACTTAAAACTGTTTTGCTGGTAATGTTAGTTTTTATTGCAAAATCTATAGAAAAACTGACTTCTACACAAAGCTGAATAAGGAAAAAGTTGATGAAGGGTAAAATGGTAAAGGATTGAAAATTTTCCAGCTACCATCTGTCGCTTGGGCTGACTAGACAAATCACCTTCGGGGACTGAGCATCGCACTTAAGTCCTCGTTTGTCTCTTTTTATGCGAGGGTCGTGCCCTTTCTACCCGAGTTCGCTTCCCTCACTGCCTTTATTGCATATTTATTTTATTTTTTTCTCATATTTCTTTTTTTTCAATTCTTGTCTGGCAGATTTCCTCATTTTTTTCTCTTTCTCTCACAAGTCCATTTGTCCCGTTCACCTTTCGTCATCAAAGTTGCTTCCCTTGTCTTACAACAATTTGTTAAAGTATATAGACAGACAAATAATGATTCCCGGTTAAAACAACTCATCATCAAATCTTAAACGCTTCTAACTTAGATTATGTGCTCAAATATTGATTGCAATGATAGAATAATAATTAATAAGTTACTACTTCATGCAATATAACATATGCTCGTTCTTCCATACTAAATTGAATATGCTGTAGCTCACTTCAAATTGAACTTGGGCTCATTTTCTACCGATTCCTTACTCGAAAACGTGCAAATAGCAAGCTAAAAACTGTGTTAAATTTTTTAAAATCATTCCCTTTTTCGATTATCCATCCAGCTAAGATGCCTACCAAAGAAAACTTAAAACTGTTTTGCTGGAAATGTCAGTTTTTATTGCAAAATCTATAGAAAAAATGACTTCTACACAAAGCTGAATAAGGAAAAAGTTGATGAAGGGCAAATTGGTCAAGGATTGAAAATTTTCCAGCTACCATCTGTCGCTTGGGCTGACATGACAAATCACCTGAAGCCACATGTCAATTAAGGAGAAGAAGTAGATGTACATCCCTACAAATCTCATTGATTGCGACATGACCCTTATTTCAAAACGATTGATAGACTCAGAGACGCAATCTTGACAAAATCTTGCTCAGTCAATTTCAAAACATTCCAAGTTCCCCCAAGAATTCTTAATCCATGGAGCAATACAACATTGATGAAGGAATCACCATGAGCCTGGACGACTTCAGTCAAAAATTTTCAAACTCCATCCTATCACTTCAGATTGCAGACAAAATCAAGAAGATTCGAGGACTTGAAAATCTGATTGATACGAAGGTCATTACTCTGCATCGAGAAAATATCAAAGATTTCTACAAAAACGCCGTAATCACCGATGATGGAAAGAGTTTTAGGACAGCAGTTCAAGATAAGAACATTACCGTTAATGAACATCTGCTTTCCCTAGTCTTTGGTTTGGACATATTTGGAGGATCTTCATCTCTCACGTTTGAAAATGAAGAAAAAGGCAAACTTTGGAATGTCACAGCACACAACAAGAATGAGAAGAATTTCGTTGGATCCATTTATCAACAGAAACAAGAATTCGCATTCTTGACAATTCGTCTAACCAAAAACTTTATTGGTCACACTTGGAATATCTACACACTTTCAACAGAGAAAATGAAACTGGTCTATGCTATTTGGTTTGAAGAAAAGCTGGATTGGAACAAGTTTGTTCTCAGGCAATTGATCAAACAAATCTCAGTTGAAAAAGGAAAAGCTCAAGGAAGGAAGGCTGTTGGAGAAAAATTCTTATTGAAAAAGGGGTTTACATATCTAGTTCAAAGGATACTAAACCACTTCTCTATCTCAAAGTCCACAGAGACAGAAGTAAAACAGATATCAGTGTCTACTGAATCAAAGAAAAGGAAAATCATTGAAGAAGAAAGTAGTGAAATTTCAGACTCTAGTTCAAGTGAAATAGTAATTTTGGATGATAGAACTGCTAGAAGACAAAGGAGGATGATGCAGAGGTATTCCATAGTGACTCAAAGGAAAATTGGAACTGAAGAAATAATTCTGATCGAAGATGAAACTGAAGAAAGTGAATCCTCAGCTGAAATGCATGAAGGATATACTAATGAACAGAGAGAAGTCCTAGAAGTTGCTGAATTTTGCGTGGCTGAATATGAGAAAGAATTATCAAGTTTTCATTATCATGAAGCCGGTTCCTCATCTCAAATTCATGAAGCGTCTACAAGCAAATAAGAACCAAAGGATATTCCCCTTGATGCAAGTGAAACTGAGGAGAAATTAGAAGGATTAAAAGAGATCATCGAAATCCTGATGCAAACTCTACAGCAGAAGCTCTACAACTTACACAAATGCATTACAACAGCACATTACTCAGGTCTGAACAAATACTCCAACATCATCACCTTGCGCAAGTTATTTGAAGAAAGCTTTTGCATATCTTAAAACAAGGGGGAAGATAAAGCTGAAGGTGATGAAGAGAAAACTGAAGGTGATGAAGATAAAGTTGAAAGAGTTGATAAAGCTGAAAAAATCTATGCCAAAATGTTGGTTGAAGAACAAGACAAGCAAGTAGATGCTGATCTACTGACTATTCAACAAAATGGAGAAGAAATTGATAGTCTGATCGAGGAGTTAAGTACAGAAGAGACTTTTACTCAAACAAGAACTAATGAAGATGAAGAAGCCTCAGTTAAAGCTGTGTTGAACATCAGGAGAAGCTTGAAATCTGTGTCAGATTGAAAGAAAGTCTAAAGGCAGTGAAAGATAAATGGTCAAGAACTGAGGGGGAAAAGACTAAAGAAAAGGAACTTAGTCTTATTTCAGACGAAGAAGAGAAGATGATGAATGAGGAGATTAAAGAAATTTTGATAAAACTCAAGAACCAAGATAACGAAGAGGCAAATTGATTGATCAATGAATACTTGGATATCAAGCCTAGAGATGGTGAATCAAGAGAAGAAGGAAAGGCAAGAAGGCTTCTAGAAACAAAAAGAAGTATTTTTCTTGGTGAAAAGATGTTGTCTTTGGAAAAAGAAAAATTGTAATCAATCCAGTTACTCAGTTTGTTTTATAATGAACTCAACTGTTTTTAGTTGTTACTTTAATTTGTTATGATTTCTTGCATTATTCTCTTATTATTGCTTTTAGGGAGGGTTATGATACATCATCAAAAAGGGGGAAATTGTTGGAAATAATATCTGTGTTTTGATGATGATTCGTCACATAATTAATAAGATCACTTATAACCCTTGATGATGAAGTCATAACTAACTGTTATAGTGCATAATGAAAGAAGAAGCAAGAAATAGTCTAGAGAAATGTGTATAAGTTCTATCTAGAGTCTGTACCCTGTATAGGTTGTTTCAGACAAGCATTGTAATAGATAGGGACTAGGCGAACAACTGAGTCATAGCAAGCAAACTGATATACACATAGAGAACTGAGGGATCGGACTCAGCTATGAGAAAACTGAAGAAGATAAGTTCACTGATGGACACAGACTCAGTTGGCTTATCTAAAAAGACTGAAGAACCGAGGGACACAGACTCAGTTGTTGACGACTGAAGAACCGAGGTGACAAACTCAGTTAGAAGCTGATTAAGTCATGACTATAAGATAGAATTCAGGCAAGTCTGTGGTGACCTGAAACTGAACTATAGATCAGGTAAAACTGAATAATCTTAAGGACAAAGATTATCAGTTACCAGGAAAAGAAGAAGCCAAATGGTGTACTCTGACTTAGTCAACTGAAGTCAGATGTCAAGTATACGAGGTACTCAGTTTTGAAGAAGAGTAGAAAACTGAGTTAAGGCCTTGTTAAATTTGAAACAACAAAACGACAAAAGGTCGTACATATGAACGTTGGCTAAACGACAAATGTAACGGCTATAAGATTTATTTGACCGTTACATCACCCTTGTAAATACGCAGGATGTAGCTCTTAGAAAAGAGATCTGAAAAAGTTTTACAAAGCGCATATCTAATTATCCAGATCCAGAAAATCAGATTCCATATCTAGAAAATGGGAAGCCAACGGAATTGCCTTGAAGATGACAAAGAAACATCCAGTAACCCATTAAGGGGGAAGAAGGCATCTTGGAGCTGCAACGCCATATCCAGAAGAAGCAAACAACTCACTGAAATAATCTCTTGATTAATTCTAAACCTAACCTTTGTGAAAAAGGGTTGGCTGTGCATAGTTTGAGGAGAGAAACTTCACATTTCCTCATACGGTTGCAACTTGGTTGCCACAGCTGTTGGTACAGTCTGCAGACTGTGTGTGTGCATGTGTGGTGAGCTGGTGAAGGAGTCATTCCACCTCCGAAGGATCAGTGTGCAGAGTGAAGGAAGCAATCCTACCTTTCTTCATTATGTGTAGACAGTGAAACTAGGGTGTCGTGAAGGACTGTCATTAGGCTAGGATTTTGTAACGGTTATCTCAAGATTTTAGTGATACCTCCTACACCACAGGAGAAGGGGAGACGTACGGGATTACACCACCCGGAACTTCCATAAACAAATTCTATGTTGATTTACTTTACGCATTTACTTTTGTGCTTTGACTGATTTTTGCATTATCTTGTTATCTCCACACTCGGCAAATTTCAGACACCGAGTCAGCACAAAACTGATACATAGGAGGTCCAGATCTTATTGACACATCTATTGCACTAAAGGCTAGTTCTATCCGCTGCCAGTTAACTAGACTAAGAATAAGTCAGAATTGACTTATACTCAGTTGAGTTAGCTGAACTCCTGTGCAAATTTAAAGGATAAGAACAGAACTGAACTGAGCTTCAGTTTGAGTTTCGGAGAAACTCAGTTCCTGGGGTACTTTCAGTTTTGGGAAAGTTTTGGTGACAAGTTTATTCACCCCCTCTAAACTTGTGTTAGCCTTTCCAAGGGACCAACATACTTGGAATCTCATCATTGTGGACACATCTCCTAAGAATGGCATCAGGGCACAATTTGTATAGGTAGGGATCGTCCCAATGATAATACTTTAGATATGTGAAGAACTTCTTCTTATCTGCATTAGTGAATTCTGGTGGTAGGTACTTTCCTGCTAAGTAATTCACAATATTGGCAAACCAAGGGTATACCGTGCCCACTCTTGATGTATGATATCAGGTCTGAGATTCAACCCGAGCTACCACTGAGATGGAGAATAGTTGTTCATCAGGAAAGCTTTCCCTAATCTCAGTCGGTTGCTCTTCTTCTAGAAAACTTAACCTTGACAGGTGGTCAACCACCTGGTTCTCAAATCCCTTTTTATCTTTGATTTCCACATCAAACTCTTGTAATAGTAGAATCCATATTAACAATCTTGGCTTGGAGTCTTGCTTGGTTAGAAGGTATTATAATCTGCATGGTCAATGAATACAGTGACTTTCGATCCTATCAGTTAAGGTCGAAACTTGTCAAATGCAAATATGACAGCTAAGAGTTCCTTCTCCGTAGTCGCATAATTCCTCTAGGCACTATTAAGTGTACGACTGGCGTAATAGATAGGATTAAAAAATTTATCCTCTCTTTGTCCCAAGGCTGCTCCAACTGCCGTGTCGCTAGCATCACACATAAGCTCAAAAGGTTTGTTCCAATCTGGTGCTACCAGAATTGGGGCGGTTATAAGCATTTTCTTCAATGTGTTGAATGCTTTCTTGCACTCCTCTCCAAATATGAAAGATACATCTTTTGCAAGCAATTTCGTCAAAGGTCTAGAAACTTTAGAGAAGTCCTTAATAAACCTCTTATAAAATCCCACATGGCCAAGAAAGGCTCACAACGTCTTCAAGTTCGTTGGAGGGGGTAATTTCTCTATTGCCTCTATCTTTGCTCTATCAACTTCCATTCCTTTATTGGAAATTCTATGACCCAACACTATTCCTTCTGTAACCATGAAATGGCATTTTTCCCAGTTAAGTACAAGGTTGGTATCTTCACATCTCTTCAGCACTTTACTCAAATTGTCCAAGAATTTATCGAAGCTATCTCAAAATACAGAGAAATCATCCATGAGAATCTCTAGAAAATCCTCCACCATGTCCGCAAATAATGACATCATGCACCTTTGGAAAGTTGCTGGATCATTACATAACCCAAAGGGCATGCGATTGTATGCAAAAGTTCCATAGGGACATGTGAATGTTGTTTTCTCGTGGTCTTTGGGGGCAATATGGATCTGATAATAACCAGAATATCCATCTAAGAAACAATAAAACTCATTACCGCTTAATCTTTCTAACATCTGATCAATGAATGGTAGGGGAAAATGATCTTTACGAGTTGCATCATTCAGTTTCATAAAGTCTATGCAAACTCGATGTCCAGTAATTAGTCTCACAGGGATTAGCTCATCAAACTCATTAGGTTGGACAGTGAATCCTCCTTTCTTGGGCACCACATGAATCGGGCTCACCCACTCACTGTCTGCAATTGGGAAAACGATTCCCATCCCTAACATCTTTATGATTTCTTACTTAACAACATCCTTTAGCTGTGGTGTCAACCACCTTTGAGGTTGTTCTACCGTTTTCTTTTCAGGGTGCACAGAGATCTTAAGCATGCACACCGATGGGCTTATTCCTCTAATATCTATGATTGTCCATCCAAACGCTCCATTGTGCTCTCTCAGTACTCTCAAAAGTTTCTCCTCCTCTAAAGGTGATAATGATGCTGAAATTATAAGGGGGGAGAGTATCATTTTGTAAGTACACGTACTTCAAGTGAGATGGCAAATGTTTCAACGTTAAGTTCCTTGGTGGCTCTTCTTATGATGATCTTAACAACTTACCAGTCAACTGTAAGTCAAAGAACTTGTGCTAGGAAGGTCTATAAATGGTTCCTCCTAAATCCACAGAGGATATAGGCTATATTTCTTGCACTTGACCTTCACTACACCCAGGCCAAGTTTCCTTATAACTTTCTTTTTCCTTCAGGAGTAAAGTCTCAGCTACTTCAGGGTCTGGTGCCACTTGCTGATATAATTCCAACACAAGTTGTCTAACTCAACTTATACAACATGCTTCTCCTTCATATTGTTAGTAATACCATCCGCAACGGAAGCGATTTAAAGGATCTAGATCTATAAATTACACGTAATAAAATAACTAGATCTACATCTACACGGGGGTTGTAGAACGTACCTCTTGGATCTCAAAATCCAAGTTGAAGAACCGTAATAGAAAGAACGAACGAAGGTGTGAAGAGCACCACGATCTTCCGTACGTGTGATCCAAGCAACTCCCGGTGGAAGGAAATCCTCGTCTCGAATCCTTCCGATATGCTACCCGGAAAAACCTCCAAGATTTTCCCCCAACTACCCCTTGGCCAAAAATTTTTTCTTCTTCCTCTCTAAGAGGAGAAGTCGAATTTCATTGTGTCTAAGGCTTGGAAGAACTCTCTTTATATAGGAGAGTAAAACTTAGCCTCCAAGGATTTAATAATTAATACAAAATCAATTATAATAATCCCATTAAATAAAAGATAATTCCATAATATTCTAGAACAAATCTAGAATAATATTTATCTTTATTTCTTTCCATAAATATTTATCCAATAAATATTTTATGCACATGTCTTATTAATACACAAGAAAATAATTTCTTGTTCCAAAATAAAGCATGGGGCGAAAATTTCATATATTGACCTAGTCAATATTAATTTTGCCAACACACAATATTTGGGCCAAGATTATGAAAAATGTCTTTTCCACATATTTAATTATTTAGCCCAACTAATTTAATAGTCCACTAAACAATTAATTCACATATCGTTTTAATAAAGTCCAACAAGAACTAAATTAATATTATTAGGATTCGACGTCCGAGAATAGCTATGCTATATTGGGAGGCACGTCGGGGACCATGGACTAATAATCAGCGGCTCCGATAAATCAAATAAATAATTATCTTACGAACAGAATAATTATATTCGATAAATCAATCACAGGAATATGCCACCATAATCCCGTGACTGCACTCCTCCGATTATGAGATTATATTTATCTCCTCACGAGAATAATAATAAGCGTCCATTGATATAATCATTACATATGGATTAATCCTCCATAGACTGTTCATTCTAAATCGGGAAGTTACCGTTAACCCTTTTTAGAACCTCTTATCCTTATTTACCATTAACCCCTAGTGATCAATTAATTCATACAACTCACTGGTAGCTAATCAGTGTAATATGAACTCCATGGATCGATCAGTTTCTAGGATTAACAAATAAGGAAACTGTCTATCTACTTCCAGAAATAGAAGGAATGGATTCCGTATCTGTGATAACACAGACTACTCACTCAATCCAGTACAATGCCAAGATGGGGTAATTCAGACCACAGACTCAGTGTAATCCTTAACCGTCAAGTCAAACTTCATACTGATTCAAGCAGTTGACTGTGATCACCTCAGGATTAAGATATATCCATAAATATGATCATCCATTGATTCGATAAGACTTCTCGATTACGGAATTATATCGTGAACTCTAATCAAATCGGTCCAGCCCTATATGATATATCTATCATATATAAATGCCCCACTAGGTTCTCTTAACCGAAAGTCCGGATAAGACAATCACACCAATTGTGTTATGGGCGCATTAATAGCACGTTAAAGGAGAGACCCGATACTCTCGATTAACTTCACTATGGGCTAATTGTATTTTAAGTACATCTTCACTAACTCAATCCTCCCGTATATCCCATACACTCAGTTAAGTGATTACATAAACGATATACTTAGGGTTTTCTGTAGTGTAAATACTATTGTCACATCGGTGATTATGAGAATAATAAATATGAATAATAATATCATTTCATTTATTAAAAATAAAACAATTACAAAATTGTCTTTCGGCATCACACCTAACAATCTCCCACTTGCACGAAAGCATGTGATTAATTGTTTTAGAGCACACCCTATTATTTAAAATACAACAAACTACATCTCCCACTTGCTCTAAAGCAATGGAGACCCATCCCGTATTCTAGTACCCATTAAGCATATCATAACCATTTCAGATTACAAAGTACACTCCGAGTATGCCGTCGTAGGATAGGTCGGTGACTCGGGGAGTACCTACATCTAAATGTCATGGGTCTTAATGATTAGTCGGGTTGTCGGCTCGAGACGATCCGTAGAATCAAAACGTTACCGGTCCATCTAATCATGTGGTACTGAGTAAACACTGAGCCCGAGATCGACTTAACGATCATCCTCAATCTGACTTAAAGTCAAAATCAGTGTATCACACATATCCAAGTTCACACATGAATATGTCCGCATATTATTCCTCGTTCTCTTCAAGATACTAAAGGACATACTAAACTTGCTTTGTTAACCGCCGAATCTAAGATTCGATCAAAGTTGACGTTCAATAACCTGACCATCTCTTACTAGAAAGAGAATCTATCCCATTTCTCTTGATCCGAAGATTTAGAGAGTCATTCCCGAGGCATAGGGTAGAACTTCCTCGTTGAATGTTGCATACACAGATGCATCATCTTAACCAATAAGATGGATGGGAAACCAGTGACTGATTCTAATGAATTCGACCGAGTCAAACTCTTAAGAATGTTGTCCAAATCTCTGTTGCAGAGAATTGTGGTATTGTCGATTCTGACTTCAGATAACACACCCATGTTGATTCCAACTGGTGCAGTGTTATCCTTCACAAACACTAATATATGTATATATTCACTACTGTACTAAAATTGATATCCAGTCTACAAAAGACTTATCAATATTCTGGTCAAATCCATATATTGTAGAAATATATGACTTCCAATGACCGAGAGGTTTGCTTTTTATCCACAAAGGACATAAGCCTTGACAGTCATCCTGTCATAAGTTCATAAGGCAATACCCTTTTGTTTCGAATGAATCCAGACTCCATTTGTTTGGCAAGAAAGTCTCAGGGAATCACCCCTATTTTCTGCTTTTGAACGAAATCATGCAATACTAAGTGGTAAGAGAGTTCAAGGTCTGATTAACTCTCTACTTCTTAGGGAATTACCCCTAGACCACTCAATCTTTGCTCTGAAAGATAAACTTTCCCATTCATTCTACTCTTTTCCGTGTAGATCCAATTACTCCCACTGGGCCTGAGACACTCAGGTGGTTCTACAAGAGTATGAACAGCTCTGGAGTACCAAACTCCATTCACAGGGTTATGGCTATTAAACCAACCTCTATTATCAGAATCCTATACTGCTCACAAAAGAGCCATAGGTCATCAATCGATCCTCAGACTACAAAGTCCGCAGAAACCGTAATGGGTAATGGATAAACCATACTCCCAATACTTACTTGGTGGATCGAAATTCTGATCTAGTTTAGTAGTATTTAGTGTTATCACCAACAACCGATGTTGGATGTGGTCTGATTTTAATCAGTTAGTAACTACCTTGAGTAAACGTATTTCAAGGTTCAAGGTTTTGCTGTTCATGGACTCTATCAGAAAGGATGCAACAGTATAACTGTCCCTTCCCGATTTCAAGAATCCTATATCTAACCTTTATACTCAATAGGTTAAAAGATATATCACGAATGGTCATTGACCGAACGTATGCGTGAAATTCCCAGTCTACCTTCAAGCACCGTGTGCTAAATGCTTATATTTATGGAAGTGGGGTGAACCGAATCCACACCTTATCCGTAAATTCCAAAGCATATTCTAGGTAGACTTTTCGGTCTTACATTTCAATGTAAACCGTTATTTCGCTTCCAATATCTTTATTGAGTTAAGCAGTATATTGTAGCACATCTAAAACATATATAAGGCAATTTAACGGTTTCTCACTTAGTGAAAGTATTTCACTATGAGGCAGGCCGAACATCAGTCCCTAGGACTATGTGATGGCCCATTTCTGAGTATAGAATACTCTATCTCTGTTGAAAACAGAGAAACCTCAAAATATTTTGGATAAACTTACCGGAGTGTTTGAATAGTTATCAGACAAGAAGTCACTACTCGGAAGCTCCTACTAGCTTGTATCTTTCATCAGACCCCGAAGGTCGTCATGAACAAGCTATGTTACTTCTTTATAACCATTATCCTTTCCCGATTGAAAGGAAACTTAGTCATTGAACCTTTGAGACAATATAACCAGACCGGGAGAAAGGAATCACCCTGAGCCAGTCTTCAAGTCTTGTCTTTTAGGGACTATGCACTAACTATGGAATATGAAGATGCGTTTATCTAAATATAGAAACCAATTGCTTTTAATAGTTCTTAAGATGTGTTTTATATACATATTTCAGCAGTTCTAAGTGGTTTCGACTTTATCAAACAAAAGTCCGAGTCTTGGATTCGTACTACAAATGGTACATTCACTTTCTATGTGACAAACAAATTATCAAATAGAAGGTAAATCCATTCGTTCCAACGAATCTTAAACTGAAAATAAATTTTCCGCGATATCCAAGGATTGAATCCGAGATTCATTTCCTTATATCACTCCCACTATTCTAGCTAAAATTAACTGCCCGTTGTTTACTCCTTTAATCGTTAAATGCACTGCTACCTTGTTCTTCCAAATAACTTAGCTTGAGAAAATCGCCAAGGATTCATAGGTTGGTGATCCAAAATCACTGTCCTTATCCTATGATTTTCAGTTTAATTAATTTTCGGTTCGGCCTTAAAATTTTCTCAGTTTAGATGACTAACACTTTTAGATATATTCTCCCATTCTTGACTTTCCGTGAATGGAAACAGTCTTGAACTAGCGATTCGTTTGAGTAGACACTACTCTTGAACCGTGGGATGTCTATTTCGAGTGTTACTCGTCGGGACTTCTCGAATTTTCGAATATACCAGAGAAAACAACAAATCATATTAAAACTCCCACTAGTTTATCGGTTCCAAATACCGTCTAACGAGCAATGCTTTATTTTTATGATTTTCCGATTTTTTCGATTTAGAAAAAATCTCGTACATAGTTCCAATGTTTCCAGAAAAACAACAAATCATAGAACTCCCACTAGTTCATCGATTCCAAATCTCGTCCAACTAGCAACGTTTCATGACTTTCCGGTTTTTCAATTAGAACGGTTACGTGTGTAGTCAGTTATACTTTCTAATGTTCTAGAAAAACAACAAATCATAAAGCTCCCACTAGTTCATTGATTCCAAATATCGTCCAACTAGCGATACTTCATGATTTTCCAATTTTTCAATTAGAAAATTACTCGTGTAATCACTACATATTCAAAATTCACTAGAAGAATTTCAAAGTCCGAAATCACCTAAGTTTGTCTCCCGTTTGACACGAGTGACACTAGTGACATACCTATATGTCACTCTGATTTTTAAAAGGCTTAAGAGAAAATATCTCTTTCGAAAATTAATTGCATTATCGATTAACTAGTTCAACGTCCTAGTTACTTTCCACTTTTTAACGAAGTCAATACTAGTCAATTAATTTTTTAAGCAATTTAGTAAGGGATATAATGCTGTAAATAAAATGACATATATTAATTCAAGTTTAACACTACTATATTTTATTTTAGGAATTGTAAACTAAAAAATAAGTCTACTCTACCATTCCAAGGTTTTAACCTCGCATCTCAGTGCCGCCGTAGGGTAGGTCAAAGAGATGACGGTTAAATCGAGACAATCTCATCAATGAATAACTTGTGAGAATCGAACATCCCACGAGAATCGAACATCCCTTTATTCATTGACTACCTTCCTTTTTAGCCTAGATATTATCAAGAATACCCATGATGAGTGTGACCTACTATATCGGATCTCTTAGGTACGCCCCGAGTGTGCCGTCGTAGGATAGGTCGGTGACCCGACGAGTACCCAGAAATCCTATCCTTTCGGAGACCAAGCCATGAATGTTGATAGGGGTGAACACCATCCGTAGGGGACGAAATCAAAGCGCCGCGAGGCGTCACCCTTCTCTCACTTACTTGTATCTATAGTAGAGGCCGTGGGGTTGGTTGTCGCCTTCCCCGCTCCCACTCAATATTTTGGAAGTGGTGGTGGGTTAACTAACCACGTCTTTTTGATGTTAACATAAAAGCACATCAAATCAAGGATTCCGAATGGTGTCGGTAACGTAGGCAAGCCTACCCGTCTTATTCGTTGGAACATATGTGACAGTCGGACGAAGTCGGGTCAAGAGAGCCCCATTGAGTTAAGAAGGAATCACCCCTCCGCTCGCTGGTGTAGCTTAGTCTTGCCGGACCCCCGTGCATACATCACACTAGGAGGGTTAAGTCGGTCGAGCGAAGCTCATTTGACCACCCAACCTATAGGCGAACCATTTTTATCCAAGATTTATTGTTCTTTTACCATCATTCAATCTCGTAGACACTACGAATCGAAAACGTGATCTCGTTTGGGCTTTTAAGGCGGTTCACCGAGAACACACACCGAAAGGCTTAACGATTTCATAACCCGTCCTCGGATCTTTAATTAGTTACTAAATTAATTAATTACCACGTATTAATTAAATTTCAACTAATTACGTGAGTTTGTATACATGCCTATTTTAATTACCAAAATTAAAATTCTACATGTATGCATGGAGTGGATTTATGATATGATGTATGTCATGGCAATTCCGATTTTATGTCTATTTTATGATCAAACACATAAAAAATAAATTACGGAAAATTTAAACACCGAGATGGATCGTTGGTACCCCCGACTAACCTATTTTCTAAGGAAAAGTAAAATTAATTCTTAGTCTTCAAATCTCGATCTTCGATCTTGATCTTGAAACTTTCGGATCTCAAACCTTCGATCTCTACACGAACCACGAACGACGAGGAGAGGAGGCCGTAATATACCAATATTTAAAATATATCTATATTATCAAATTGTTTTATAAAAAAAACTTTTCCTTTTTTTTTTAAATTTTTTTTAATTTTATTAATGAGGCACTCGGCCAAAGTTAATAAAAAAAAAAAAACTTTTTTTTTTGTTTTTTTTTTTACATCATGTCACGGCAGCAAAAAAAAAAAAAACTTTTTTTTTATTTTTGTTAGGTCAAACCTTTCGGCAAATACATTAGGTTACAAAAAATTGCTGCCGCCAAATTGTTAAAAAAAAAAAAAAAAAAAAAAAAAAAAAAAAAAAAAAAAAAATTGCCGAGCCGGAAAAAATTAATTAAACAATTCGGCCTCCTCCCGTTTTTACCTTCTTGATGATCTTCAACACATCATCTTCGTCGTCTCGAACCCGGAACATCAAAATTACAATAAAAGATGCTACTTTTACATAAATTTCGAAAATTGACATAAATAAAATACAATTCCTATGCTCAATTGTTACTAAACAAAGGAGCTACAATAGATCTAACGAGTAAACAGTACCAACCCCAATCCATCTCTTCAACCAAGACATTCATAACATAAAAAATAAATCAAAATTTTCGGCCCCTTTTAAAAAAATTGGGACAAAAATCTACATGTTTTACCACTCCTAGATCTAATATTTTATACGTATAAATATAGATCACCTTGGCGACTGATACCACTGTTAGTAATACCATCCGCAACGGAAGCGATTTAAAGGATCTAGATATATAAATTACACGTAATAAAATAACTAGATCTACATCTACAAGGGGGTTGTAGAACGTACCTCTTGGATCTCAAAATCCAAGTTGAAGAACCGCAATAGAAAGAACGAACGAAGGTGTGAAGAGCACCACGATCTTCCGTACGTGTGATCCAAGCAACTACCGGTGGAAGGAAATCCTCGTCTCGAATCCTTCCGATATGCTACCCGGAAAAACCTCCAAGATTTTTCCTCAACCACCCTTGGCCGAAATTTCTTCCTCCTCTCTAAGAGGTGGAACTCGACAAATATTGTGTCTCTTAAGGCTTGGAAGAACTCTCTTTATATAGGAGAATAAAACTTAGCCTCCAAAGATTTAATAATTAATACAAAATCAATTATAATAATCCCATTAAATAAAAGATAATTCCATAATATTCTAGAACAAATCTAGAATAATATTTATCTTTATTTCTTTCCATAAATATTTATCCAATAAATATTTTGTGCACATGTCTTATTAATCACAAGAAAATAATTTCTTGTTCCAAAAACATAAGCATGGGGCGAAAATTACATAAGCTTGTGACCTAGTCACAATTTTCGACTAACACACATTTTGGGCCAAGATTATGAAAAATGTCTTTTCCACATATTTAATTATTTAGCCCAACTAATTTAATAGTCCATTAAACAATTAATTCACATATCGTTTTAATAAAGTCCAACAAGAACTAAATTAATATTATTAGGATTCGACGTCCGAGAATAGCTATGCTATATTAGGAGGCACGTCGGGGACCATGGACTAATAATCAGCGGCTCCGATAAATCAAATAAATAATTTTCTTACGAACAGAATAATTATATTCGATAAATCAATCACAGGAATATGCCACCATAATCTCGTGACTGCACTCCTCCGATTATGAGATTATATTTATCTCCTCACGAGAATAATAATAAGCGTCCATTGATATAATCATTACATATGGATTAATCCTCCATAGACTGTTCATTCTAAATCGGAAGTTACCGTTAACCCTTTTAGAACCTCTTATCCTTATTTACCATTAACCCCTAGTGATCAATTAATTCATACAACTCACTGGTAGCTAATCAGTGTAATATGAACTCCATGGATCGATCGGTTTCTAGGATTAACAAATAAAGGAACTGTCTATCTACTTCCATAAATGGAAGGAATGGATTCCGTATCTGTGATAACACAGACTACTCACTCAATCCAGTACAATGCCAAGATGGGGTAATTCAGACCACAGACTCAGTGTAATCCTTAACCGTCAAGTCAAACTTCATACTGATTCAAGCAGTTGACTGTGATCACCTCAAGATTAAGATATATCCATAAATATGATCATCCATTGATTCGATAAGACTTCTCGATTACGGAATTATATCGTGAACTTTAATCAAATCGGTCCAGCCCTATATGATATATCTATCATATATAAATGCCTCACTAGGTTCTCTTAACCGAAAGTGCGGATAAGACAATCACACCAATTGTGTTATGGGCGCATTAATAGCACGTTAAGGGAGAGACCCGATACTCTCGATTAACTTCACTATGGGCTAATTGTATTTTAAGTACATCTTCACTAACTCAATCCTCCTGTGTATATCCCATACACTGAGTTAAGTGATTACATAAACGATATACTTAGGGTTTTCTGTAGTGTAAATACTATTGTCACATCGGTGATTATGAGAATAATAAATATGAATAATAATATCATTTCATTTATTAAATAAAATAATTACAAAATTGTCTTTCGGGCATCACACCTAACAATCTCCCACTTGCACGAAAGCATGTGATTAATTGTTTTAGAGCACACCCTATTATTTAAAATACAACAAACTACATCTCTCACTTGCTCTAAAGCAATGGAGACTCATCCCGTATTCTAGTACCCACTAAGCATATCATAACCATTTCAGATTCCAAAGTACACTCTGAGTATTCCGTCGTAGGATAGGTCAGTGACTCGGGGAGTACCTACATCTAAATGTCATGGGTCTTAATGATTAGTCAGGTTGTCGGCTCGAGACGATCCGTAGAATCGAAACGTTACCGGTCCATCTAATCATGTGGTACTGAGTAAACACTGAGCCCGAGATCGACTTAACGATCATCCTCAATCTGACTTAAAGTCAAAATCAGTGTATCACACATATCCAAGTTCACACATGAATATGTCCACATATTATTCCTCGTTCTCTTCAAGATACTAAAGGACATACTAAACTTTCTTTGTTAACCGCCGAATATAAGATTCGATCAAAGTTGACGTTCAATAACCTGTCCATCTCTTACTAGAAAGAGAATCTATCCCATTTCTCTTGATCCGAGGATTTAGAGAGTCATTCCTGAGGCATAGGGTAGACCTTCCTCGTTGAATGTTGCATACACAGATGCATCATCTTAACCAATAAGATGGATGGGAAACCAGTGACTGTTTCTAATGAATTCGACCGAGTCAAACTCTTAAGAATGTTGTCCAAATCTCTGTTGTAGAGAATTGTGGTATTATCAGATTCTGACTTCAGATAACACACCCATGTTGATTCCAACCGGTGCAGTGTTATCCTTCACAAACACTAATATATGTATGTATATATTCACTACTGTACTAAAATTGATATCCAGTCTACAAAAGACTTATCAATATTCTGGTCAAATCCACATATTATAGAAATATATGACTTCCAATGACCGAGAGGTTTGCTTTTTATCCACAAAAGACATAAGCCTTGATAGTCATCCTGTCATAAGTTCATAAGGCAATACCCTTCTGTTCCGAATGAATCCAGACTCCGTTTGTTTGGCAAGAAAGTCTCAGGGAATCACCCCTATTTTCTGCTTTTGAACGAAATTATGCTTCATTGACCTATCTGCTAATTGAAGGGTTATAGATGTCTCATTCAACTCCGTCATGCCTAATTTATGAAAAATGGAGAATGGCGTTAGAGTGACACTGGCTCCAAGATCACACAATGCTTTATTTAGGCATACTCCTCCAATTATGCACGGTATGAGGAAGCTCCCAGGATCTTTACACTTAGGAGGCAGTTTGCGTTGCAAAACTGCCGAGCATTCCTCGTTCAGGCAAATGGTTTCAAGGTCTAACAATTTCCTTTTGGTAGAAATTGCTTCTTTCAAGAATTTCGCATACTCTGGCATTCCGGCCAAAGCTTCTACCAAAGGTATATTTACTTGCAACTTTTTAAACATCTCTATAAAATTTTTATAACGCGCATCATCATTATTCGGCTTATCTTCCTAGAGGGATAGGGTAAAGTAGCAGGATTAATAGTTACAATTCATGAAGACTTACATGCTGACTGCTACTGCTCTGCCTGCTTGTCTGCTGAATTTTCAGACTCCCGGTTTACCGGAGTAGTGTCCCGGGTTACCGGTCAATCTTTTTCTTTAGATTCTGCTGCGTTCTACTGCTGACTGCTTTCTGATTCTACCTGGATAGTTGGTATAGAAGGTCTAGGAAGTTCTTTTCCGCTCTAGTCATGATTGCATTTACGTCCTTCGGATTCTTCTCAGTATTACTTGGCAATCCTCCCGGAGGATGGGCTGACACTTGTTCTGCAATCTGCCTTACTTGGTGTGATAGATTCTACACCAAGGCTTCTTGATTGGTCAGTCTTGTATCATTCTTCTAACAATATGTGGTGAAGTTTGTATTTAGATCAGTCATGGATTTCGTAAGTTGATTGACCGTGTCGGTCACAGTTGACCTCATTTTATCCATGGCTGCCTCCCACCCACCGGACTTGTTGAATTGAGGCATGAATCCAATAGTTTGTCTCGGTCTCTCTCCACCGTTTGAATCACTTTTGTCGAAAACCCCCACTAAAGTCACTCAGTCTAAAACCAGGGTGGTCATGAGAACTTGGGTGATATTCGCCCCCATAAGGATTTCCCTGCCTCCCTATATAGTTCACGTCCTCAGTGTTGGCTGCTTCAGTCTCTTGAACTTTCTCAACCTTGGCTATGCGATCTTGCATGCCATCTATTTTTTCATTCATTTCCATTAGCTAGTATAAGATCTTTTGAGAAGTATCTTCTCCAAATAAGTCTTCAGCTACTTTGGCGGTTTCAACTTGGTGTGTTCCCCATTGACTTGTAAGTGCAATTTGTTCCAATTTCTCTTCGGCTTCTTCAGGTGATAGCAACGCAAACATCCGTTGATTGAGGCATCAAATCTCAATTGTTCACATGGCCGCAATCCGTGATAAAAACTATGCATTCGTACGGGCAAAGTGATATCATGATGAGGGCATCTCCTCTGTGCTTCCTTAAACCTTTTCCATGCTTCTTCAAAGGTTTCAGTTGGTCTCTGCTTGAAATTCATAATGTATTGTCTCATCTGTAGCGACTTCCCTGGTGGGCAGTACTTATTCATAAATTTCTGCAGCAGATCGGTCCAAGTTTGAATCGATCCTGGTGCTAGAGACAATAACCATATCTTCACTTTGTCTTTCAGAGTGAATGGAAACAATTTCAACTTGATATTGTCTCCTGGTACTCCTGCTGGCTTAACCGTGCTGACTATCTCAAGAAAGTTGGTGACGTGTACACTAGGATCCTCATCCATTACTCCATGGAAAGTAGTGTAGTTAGTCACAATTTGTATCACATTTGAGTTCGGGTGAAATACTTCAGCTGCATCCTCAGGATGAACAATTGGTGGCATGAATTGCTCAATCTGTTGGTCCTAGAGAAGGGTAAAACTATTGTTAGAGAGGGGGGGTGAATGACTATAGTGGAGTTTCAAAAACTTTTTTATATTTAAAAGCTTTTGGGCAGCGGATAAGTCCCTTCTTTCTAAGTTGTTTCAAAATAGTTTAGGCAATCACAAATATAGTATATAGTATAAGTAATTAAATGAATGCAGTAAAGTAAATTACAGAAAGTAAATTGACACAAGGTTTATAGTGGTTCAGGGTGGTGTAATCCCTTAATCCACTCTTCTCCTGTGATGATTGGAGGAATTCACTATTGTTTTCACAGATACAATAGTACGATTGTCCTTGACTTCACAAGCTTCACAATCTATAAGACTATCACTCCTTGACTGCAAGAGCTTCAGTGAATCAGTCTCTTTCACTGCTCCTCTGGATCAAATCCTTCAGCAGCTATCACAAACACAACTCCTTCTCAGATGGCTCTGATTCAGTTGTTTGGTTGATGTGAATTGAATTCACAAACTTGTTGATCAATCTCAATGCTTTGATGTTTGAATTGTAGCTCTCAATTTTGAGTTGATCAGTAGATATTTCTTTTTAGAACAGATGGAAGGCTTTTCACTTTGACAGAGTTTTTGCTCAGATTTTGTTTTTCTTGTTGTTGTCTTGTTTTTCTGTCAATGCCTTCTATTTATAGCCTTGATTATCCTTGATTTTAATTTCCGTCCATTGGCTATATTAATGAGGGGAATAATCTTTGATTTTATTCTTGATTCCCCCTTAATTATATTCTCCTTGATTTCGGTGATCGGATTTTTATTCAAACGTTTATCAGAAAATCCGTCCTTGATTGATCCTTTATTTATTGTGCATTTAATTCTTGATCTTTTGTATCTTCTTCATATTTCAATAATCTAACTAAGTAAGGTTTACTCAGCCGTTCTTTGATTGGTCAAGTGATCCATCTGACTTTGCTGCTTAGATCTTCCTTTACTGCTTTGTCTTCACTCAGCCAAAAGTTAGTTTACTTTGCCGAATCCCTGTTTCCTTCATTCCATTCAGTTCAGGAGAATCCTTGTACTTCACTGATCCTTGATTTGTGTGAGAACAGTGTACACCATATTTAAACACTAAGTTTCATCACTTAAAACATAACTTAGACCTATCCAAGGTCATCACAGACTTCCCTGGTTATAAGTCAGACCATAATGTCTTCATTGCTTCTCTGATGGTACTTGGCTGGCTTCACTCTGCCGAAAATATGTTTTTACTTTGCCGTCCTACCAACTAGTACAATACCTATCTGACTTAACTTATACAACATGTCAGACTCTAAGTAAAGACTTATACAGAGAATTCTAACTGATTTCAGGCTTGCTATAACAGCTAGTATGGCCATCATCAAAACATAATAAAATGTTCCTAACATAATCGTAGGCATTGCATAACTCTGTAGAGTTCTTCTATCTGCTTGCACCATAATTCCTGCTCCATTCTGTCCGTTTTGGCCGTTTTGTGCCATGTTGGTTTCTGTATCTTCTTCTTCTCCCTCGCTGTGATCTCCTTCGTGCGAAACCAAGTCGTCCACCAGCCTAACAGATCTCTCGAGTTTCCTTTCTCTTTTGTCTATCAAACCTTTCAATCTCAGGTACAAATCTCTCAAGTTTGGCTACTGAACTTCGTGTAGCATACTACTCGACATAAAAAGAAAATAAAAAGTTAGTGACTTGCCTCGGCGGCTGTTACACACGCATGGCAAACTCAAAACTACAGACTCGGACAACTGGCCTGATGCTGAAATAACAGAAATGATTCTGGAAAAATTGAGACCCTCGGTTTACCGTAGGTAGCCCCCGGTATACCGGTGGTATCTTTTTTTCCAGATTTTAACAAAATTGACACTGTATGACTCTAGTATAAAAATACAATAAAAAAACTCAATTAAACAGACTCAAATATATACAGCAAACTCAATCTTAAACAAAAAGTATTCTTGACACGAGTCCCCGGCAACGGCGCAAAAAAACTTGATCGTGTGCAAGACACTTACTAGCAATAGGACTAGGTCTATCGTAGTAGAGTACTAGCGGGTCAAGGTCAAATCCCACAGAGACTCATAAGAATTTCTAATTATCAAGATTGAGCTCATCACGATAACGGTCTATGACCAACTATAATATAGATAGTAGTAAATCTAGTAACAATCAACTAGCAAGATTAACGACGCAAACTAGAGTTTCTAATGTACTAGTTCAATTATGAGTACTAGTTCACTTTGCCGCTTAGATATTCCTTTATTGCTTTGTCTTCACTCAGCCGAAAGTCAGTTTACTTTGCCGAATCACTGTTTCCTTCATTCCATTCAGTTTAGGAAAATCCTTGTACTTCACCGATCCTTGATTTGTGTGAGATCAGTGTACACCATATTTAAACACTAAGTTTCATCACTTCAAACATAACTTAGACTTATCCAAGGTCATCACAGACTTCCCTTGTTATAAGTCAGACCATAATGTCTTCATTGCTTCTCTGCTGGTACTTGGCTGGCTTCACTCTGCCGAAAATCTGTTTTTACTTTGCCGTCCTACCAACTAGTACAATACTTGTCTGACTCAACTTAAACAACATGTCAGACTCTAAGTAAAGACTTATACAGATAATTTAAAACTATTTCAGGCTTGCTATAACAGCTAGTATGGCCATCATCAAAACATAATAAAACGTTCCAAACAATTTCCCCCTTTTTGATGATGCCAAAACCCTCATAAGTATAACAAATGTATTCATAATCAAACATGAATAAAACTCAACAATTTTATTCATCCATAATGGGCAATAAGATATTGAATCTTTTAAGAAGACAAAGGCAAATAGAATTCAATTAATTCAGTTAAACAGGAAGAGCTACTTCTCATTTTCTTCAAACCTGATGCCTTTGCCTTTGATGCCCTTCCTTTTATTAGTTGAGCTTGCCTTCTTTCCACTGGAGCTCTCAGGCTTTGAGATTCCTTCCCCCTTTTGGCAGCACCAAAATGTGCTTCAAGATTTGCATTTGCTGCTTTAGACTCAGGGAGAGGACCATACCTTTGCTCCAGAATTTTGTTGTTGGCCGTATTGATGTTTATCAGAGTGTCAAGTTGCTGGCCAGAAAATTCCATAGCCTCATCTAGATGTTGAATTTGATGAGTGTGAGCATTTAGAGTGTCCACCAAAGGTTTGAGAGTGTTATCAACCTTGTCAGCATGAAACTCAAGGTTGGTTTGGACATGGTAAGGGATGAGTTGCTGTAGGTTGCAGAGCAAGTTTCCCTGTTTTTCCATTACCTCATCTTGGATTTTGATGTGACTGATGATAGCTTTAATATTGTGGTTTAAGGAGGTTGCTGCACTCCTTAAAGTAGCTTTCAGGTTTTGCCTGCTATGATATTGCTTCTCCATGTCTACAATCAGTGGTTGAATGTCTAGATTGAAGATTCTTTCTGGATCAACTTCCTCTGGTGTCACTTCAACATCTTCTTCTTCTTCACTTTCCTCCTGCTCTGGATCCACCTCATCCTCTTCCTCTTTCTCCTCTTATTTCTCACTTTCTTTTTTTTCCTTTTCTTCTCTTCCTTTCTCTTCAACTTTAGGATCATTAAGAGGTTGATGGGGGATGCTTTATTCTCCATCTGTAGAAGATGGCATGTTTTCTTCTCCATGAGCTAGATACTTGATTTCTCCTGCTGGTATTCCCCCTTGATCAATAGTGGGGGTGTTGACAAGTTCAGCAGAGTGGGTTTGATCAGCTGGCTCACTCGGCTGTTTGTCAACTTTGCTGAGGCTTTTGAAAAGTACCTCTTGAAGAGTTATATCATCATCAGATATCTCCATGTTTTCTGTATTAGCTTCAAGATGGTCACCTTCTGACCGTTCATCCTCTGTCTCAGCTTCTTCTTCATCCATCAGTTCCTTTGTTGAATCCATTTTTGATCAGAAATTGTGATAGTGTTTCATACCAAGCTCTGGGTGCCTGTTTGAGTCCATAAAGGGCCTTCTTGAGCTTGTATACTTTATCTTCCTTTCCTTTGAGTTGAAAACCAATGGGTTGTTCCACATAAACTTCTTCCAAGAGTCCATTCAGAAATGCACTCTTGACATCCATTTGATAGACTTTGAAGTCTTTGTGTGCATCAAAATCTAGAAAGAGTCTGGTTGCCTCTAGTCTTGCTACTGGTGCAAATGTTTCATCATAATCTATTCCTTCTGCTTGAGAGTAAACTTTTGCAACTAGCCTTGCTTTATTTCTAACAACTGTTCCTTGCTCATCCATCTTGTTTATGAATACCCATTTTGTTCCAATGATGTTGGTTGTGTCAGGTCTGTCAACAAGTTCCTAGACTTCATTTCTTTCAAATTCATTTAGTTTTTCTTGCATGGCTGTAATCCAGTCTGCATCTTGAATTGCATCATCTATTGTATTGGGTTCCACTTGTGATAGAAAACATGTTAGCATATGCTCCAATTGTCTTCTGGTTCTAATTCATGTGTGAATGTCTCCAATGACTTGTTCTTCAGGATGATCTCTTAGCCAATTTAGGTCAGGTTGAAGTTGTTCTTCACTTGGTGCTTCTACAACTTCAGGTTCTGCATGAGCTTCAAGTTCTGATGCTTCTTCTGTTGTAATGACTTTTGGCTCATCTTGATTTCCAAGATTGTGATTCAGAATAGTAGCTGGTACGATTGTATTCATATACACTTGCCTTTGTGCTACTTCTTCTTCTTGTTCTTGAAGACTTTCACCATTTGTGTTTGGTTCATCAAAGACTACATGTATTGATTCTTCTATCACCAATGTTCTTTTGTTGAGTACTCTGAATACTTTGCTGGTGTCTGAGTATCCCATAAAGATAGCATCATCAGCTTTTTCATCAAATGTGTGTAGCTGATTCCTGTTCAAAACAAAACATTTTGATCCAAACATATGCAAATATGAGATATTAGGTTTTCTTCCATTCCATATTTCATATGGAGACTTTCCGTGATATTTGTTGATGATTGATCTGTTCTGAGTATAGCATGCTGTGTTTGCTGCTTCATCCCAAAACCACTTTGGTAGGCATGCTTCTACAATCATTGTTCTGACTGCTTCTTTAAGTGTTCTGTTTCTTCTTTCTGCTACACCATTTTGTTGTGGAGTTCCTGCTGCAGATAATTGATGTAATACTCCATTTTCTTCACAATAAGTTCTGATTACTTCATTTAGAAATTTTGTGCCTCTATCTGATCTGATCTTGATAATTTTTAGTTCTGTTTCATTTTGAATTCTTCTCAGCAAATCTGGCATCTTCTTGAGTGTCTCTCTCTTCTTGTTCATTAATATAGTCCAGGTGTACTTGGAGAAATCATCAACCACTACTAGAGTGTATTTCTTACCACTTACACTTACTGGTGTGACTGGTCCAAACAAGTCCATTTGTAACAGATGTAGAATTCTTGTTGTTGATTGATAGGGCTTTGATTTGAAGGAGCTTTTGATTTGCTTTCCTTTCTGGCATGCATCACAGATACTTTCCTTCTTGAATGTGATCTCTGAAAGGCCTTCAACTAACTTGTTCTTTGATAATGTGTTGATGGTCTTGAAATTTAGATGATTTAATCTTCTATGCCAAATCCAGCTGGTTGATTGTTTAATTTAGACAAACAAACATGTTTCTGCCTTAGCTGCTTTCCAATCCACCACATACATGTTATATTCTCTTCTTCATGCAAGAACCACTGTGTTGGTTTGGCTGTGAATCACTTTGCAACCTTCCTTGTTGAAGTGTACATTGTAGCCTTTGTCACAGAATTGGCTGATGCTTAGCAGATTGAAATTATGTCCCTTAACATATGCCACATTTTGAATCTTCAAATTGTTATTGAGCATTGTGCCTTCCCCCTTAATCTTTCTAGGGTTTTCTTTGCCTCCAAATGTGACTTTGGGTCCATCAAAATCTTTGAAATCAGTGAGCCATCTCTTGTTTCCTGTCATTGTCTGGAACATACACTGTCTATGTACCAGACATCCTACAAAACAAATTAATTGTGTTTAGGTACCCAACACTGTTTGGATCCATACCTGTTAGCACTCATGCCTCATACTCCAAGTGTATAATTAAAATCATCAACTTCATATGTATAAGCATGGCAGAATAACTTCTAATATTTCTATTGAAGGTATCTTGATACTTTTCTCTACTTTTTGGTTTATTTGCATCCTTCTTCACTTTCCACTATGCAGTGGGAAACCTATGTTGCTTCATGTGTCTAGGAACATACCTAAGTTGATTTTTCTTAAACACATGATGCATGTCATGGAATGGTTTCTTCTTGTATTTTGGAGGTGCAACATTCCAATCATCCTCTGAAGGATAAAGTCTTCATTTACCTTTCAGAATGTCTTTGTTTTTGGTTGAATGGTATGATGATTTAGTCTATTGTTTCACTGCACTAGGTTTTGACTTCACCGGTGCAGGATGATTGGTTGAAACTATGGTCTTTCCCTTTCTGAATTTTGGTCCATTGTTGGTCCTGGATTCAGAATTGTGTTGACCATTGTTTCTGCTCTCATCCTGACTGTTGTAGCCAAGACCAGATCTGGATCCAAACCTTTTTGAGGGTTTGTAAGCTGGTGCATTTAGTGGTGCAGTGGTGTTTTTAGCTGCTAGGTGAATTTCCTCAGCTGATATGTTAGCAGTGGATGAGTTATCATCTGCTTCTTTTTTATTATGTGAGTATATCTCCTTAGTACCTAGTTCAGCTTTCAATTTGTCCAGTTGTTCCTTCAATCTTTTATTTTCTTTTCTTAGATCCTTACATTCCTTTTTTAGAATTTCATGGTCATCTCAATTTCATCAAATTTAGTCAAGAGATTTTGGACTATGGCTGCTGGATCTAATGGGAGAATAGAAGATTGTGCAGTGTTAGATGTGGATGCATTAGATGAAGAGTAAGAACTAGATGTTACCTCAGTTTATCATATTCTTTGACCATAAGACATAGACTTGCTTTCTCATTGTCTGAGCTGTCAGCTTCATCTTCAACTAATTCTTTGCTGAGGTGCAATCAGTGCACTGGCTCTTTGTGTCTCTGCCGGAGCACCATCTTCACCGTTCAATTCGAATTCATGAGCTTTTAGTTGGGACATCAGAGTCAGAGTGTCAGTGTTTGCAAGATTTGTAGTTCCTCTGATTACTGATGTTATGATCTTCCACCTTTCAGGTAAGCCTCTCAAGATCTTTAAGCACACTTCTTTCTGAGGATTTGTGTGTCCAAGTTGTTTTAGTTC
This sequence comes from Gentiana dahurica var. dahurica, assembly GCA_024500145.1. NCBI lineage: Eukaryota > Viridiplantae > Streptophyta > Magnoliopsida > Gentianales > Gentianaceae > Gentiana > Gentiana dahurica. The sequence continues at coordinate 74,443,793 of CM044900.1, forward strand.
ACTGATGATGCTTGAGAATTTGTTGTCCATTTGATCAATGGATTCACCGGCCTTCATTTTGAAGTTCTCAAATCTCTGTTTTGCAAAAGATAATTTGTTTTCTTTAATTGCTTCAGATCCTTCATTTATCAATGCCAGCTTGTCCCACATCTCCTTTGCTGTTTTGCAATCTTTGATTCTCATGAACATGTTGCTATCTAGGATCTTCAAAATCATATCTTTTGCAACGAAATCTAGTTTTGCTCTTCTCTTGTCATCCTTGGTCCAATCCTTCTCGGGTTTGTCCACTTCTTTTCCTTGATATGCTCTTATGGCTACCACAGTCATGATCATGATTGGGCCATCATTAATTACATCCAGCATCTCCTCATGAGTTGCTGCAAGATGAGATAACATTCTTATTTTATTTTCATCAAAATTATTAACATTGAAAACATGTACTTTTGACATAAAGTTTGAGGAATCCATAAGTACAGAAAAAAGATATTTATGTATAAGAGTAGAAAGCAAAGATTTGAAAACTACATTGAAAATATGTGATCTGCTTGTTACTAGAAATTAGATCTGAACAGGTTCTGATACTAGGAACACTGCTCCGATACCAATTGTTGGTCCCAGAGAAGGGTAAAACTATAGTCAGAAGGGGGGGTGAAGGACTATAGTGGAGTTTCAAAAACTTTTCTTGTATTTAAAAGCTTTTGGGCAGCGGATAAGTCCCTTCTTTCTAAGTTGTTTCAAAATAGTTTAGGCAATCACAGATATAGTATATAGTATAAGTAATTAAATGAATGCAGTAAAGTAAATTACAGAAAGTAAATTGACACAAGGCTTATAATGGTTTAGGGTGGTGTAATCCCTTAATCAACTCTTCTCCTGTGATGATTGGAGGAATTCACTATTGTTTTCACAGATACAATAGTACGATTGTCCTTGACTTCACAAGCTTCACAATCTACAAGACTATCACTCCTTGATTGCAAGAGCTTAAGTGAATCAGTCTCTTTCACTGCTCCTTGGGATCAAATCCTTCAGCAGCTATCACAAACACAACTCCTTCTCAGATGGCTCTGATTCAGTTGCTTGGTTGATGTGAATTGAATTCACAAAATTGTTGATCAATCTCAATGCTTTGATGTTTGAATTGTAGCTCTCAGTTTTGAGTTGATCACTAGATATTTCTTTTTAGAACAGATGGAAGGCTTTTCACTGTCACGGATTTATCTAAAGAAAAACAACAAGTAATAAAATTTATAAATCCGGTATTCCCCAAGTGTAGGGATCGTAGTACATCGATTAATACCGGAGTCGGTCACAGGGAATCGGGGTATCTAGTTCATTAATTTTCCTAAGGTTGTTACTACTAAAACGAAACTAAAAACGATAAAATAAACTGGACAGAGGATTGTCAGTCCAAAGCCAGGAAGGATAAAAGCGAAAACGAAATCTAAAGTATAAACCATAAAATAAACAGTAAACAAGAAGATGATCATGGTGATTAAACAACGAACAAACAATAATCCACCGTTCCCGCAACCCTCTATTTTCTCTCTAAAGTTATCTTGTGATGATTTAATTCAAGTTGTGGTTCACCTCTCATAAGTATGAATTCCTACTCTTGTAGATAATTCGACTATCAATCTCTCATCTCTCGATATATAAAATTGACGCTCTCAAACCCAGGTGTAAGATCTCTCAATCTAGCAACCTAGAAATCTAACCTATCAACTCTCGTTATGTCAAGGTTAAAAATCCCATCTTTCCTACGGTGATCTAAGGTTTACACCGACTTTCGTCATACGGTAAACATCAACAACAATTCATCTTTCGATATTGATTGCATAGCACATAAGCATAGGAAAAATACAACTTTAATCAAAATCACAAAACAAATCTAGATTGAAAATAAAGAACCTGCTGAAACGAATTCACATGGTTTGAACAATTCGTCTAGCCTCCAAGCATTCAGCATAAAGAAAAGCAAAACGGGAATAAATAGCAGAAAAATCGCAACCCCAGCCTCCCCTAAGGGGGCTGGGGCCACCTAGGGTTTTCTTCTTATGAGTATGTATCAATAGGAGTCGATAATGTGTCTCTTAGGGTTGAAATCGCACTGCTATTTATAGGGAAAGTAAGTCAGTTTTCAGCATGTCGGCCGTGGACGCCCGTCCGGAATTATGGACGCCAGTCCAGCTGTCTTGGACTTGCTTCAGACGCCCGTCCACTCAGCGTCCAAACTCTCTGAATCAAAAATCTTCTCCTGGACGCCAGTTCAATATTCTGGACGCCCGTCCACTCTGGACAGGACATGGACGCCAGTTCAGCTGGATCAATAACTTGATTTCTTCATCTTTATCCTTTATCAAATTCCAACTTTATCTCTTCTCCTCTTCATTAATCCGATTGTTAATCCTTTTCTTGGTCGAAATTGTGTATCTACAATACATCAAACACATTGCAAAATGTAGTATCTTCCAAATCAATATAAAACCATCAATTTTACACATAAATCATACAATTCCGCAACTAACCCATTAAAAACATCACTTGCTCAATATTTCAATATAAAGCTCGATTTCTATGCAAATTATACAAATATGGAAGAAATCATTGTAAAATATAACGTTACAAATCATATAAAATCACCCTTAACAACTCCCCCACACTTAGCTTTTGCTCGTCCCCAGGAAAACAAAACATAATCAACACTCGAGACATATAAACATTTATGCAACCATAAAGCATATTCAATAGTTTAGAGGTTCACCCAAGTGTGTGTGCATAGCCATAACAAATTTCCACTAAATCCACACTTGAAATTGATTCAAGCAAAACGAGTACATCCCATTTAAATTAGAAATATAAAAACGATTATAACATGCACCTCACAAAACATACATATTCGAAAAACAATAATAAGGAGTATTTAAAATATTTTCGACATACTTAGAGGATAATCCCTACAACATATCTTTCAGTTTATACTGGGGATAGTCAGAAGATAACTACGGTTTTCAACCATCTTTTCACATTGCCATTTGCTAATTTTTCTTAAAGTTCTCTTAATTACACACGTATAGAATATGCCCTCATTCCCAGCAATAGGACATTTCGTGATAACACGCTAGCTGGACTACTATCATCAGGCAGTCGGGAGCTATTAAACCTCATAGTGGTATAGGACATTTCGTGATAATGCCCTACCGCACTAAAATCATTGGCAGCTACTTCCGACACTTATATATATATATATATATATATCTTATTCATATTATTCATCTTAGATTGGTATACAAACCTTAAATTATATCCCTCCTATCACATTCAAACCTTCAGATATTCACAGTATGTCATACTTTAATTCTAAACACAACCTATTAAAATTTCCAAAATTCGTATGTACGCAAAGAATCATGCGATAATCATCAAAAATCTCTAATCAAATGGGCATAGCTTTAAAATATAGCTCATCATTTACTATGGCACGTGAAAAATAGTGTTGGGTGAAACCTCTAAATTTACTAAATATGCAAAATAATGCACCAATGATATAAAAACTCAAATAAAGATATGCCTTTGTTCACTTGGGACAAAACAAACAAATTTTTTACAATTTAGCACTTTTTCATAGAAATATAATAGTATGACAAATGAATGTAGATACATAAAACCATTCCCCTCCCTCACACTTAAATTACAACATGTCCTCATGTTGTGCAGAATTAAAGAAAAGATAAAAGAACTTAGCTGATTGTAGTGATATGAAGATAGGCTGAAGAAGGATAGATAATCGATCCGCGTTTCCGAAGCACGAGATGTCATAGGTATTCCTCTCCAGATTCACTTCCAAGGCCAGCTTAACAAGAACAGCTAAAAAAAATACCTGCACCACTTGAAAAACATGGCAGTATCTCAGGGAACACGGGGGTATATAACATGGCAAAAATAATTATAGACAAGAAATAAGCACATGATATAATGGCTCAGATGGAAAAATCACCACACAGGGAAAACACAGGACACCTAAGCGTCAAAAATAAAGCCACAAAAGCTTACAATACAAATATGGACCACATGTGCATACAGAAATAATGATAGAGGACACTACAACGTAGCAGGGCTAGGTGCACTAAAAAGAAAAATAAAAATAAATAAGAAAAACAGAATAAAATACAATGCAACTAAATGATATGCAACTATACTAAAAAGGCAAAAAGAAAATAAAGAAAATAAACTAGCCAAACTAATTCCATAGATGTCGCCCTAATCTAAGCGAGGTCAAGAATATAAACGTCTACTCAATAACGCCACAGAAGCGTAACAAAATTCGATTATGCAAAGCCACAGAAGCTTGCCATGCGAAGTGTAGACGTGCCTTTAACAACCCTAACACCCTAGATAGACGACAAAAGAAACAGCATAAATCAAATTGGAATCACATCTAACTAGGTGAGTTACTCAACATGGATTGCAATAGATGGAAAGAAAACCATAACAGTGAAAGAACAGGACATCTACGTATATATAAAGGCCACAGAGGCTCACATGGAAAAGAAGTCATAGAGATTTTTTCAAATTAAGCTCATATAAAGATGGAACATATACATGGAACATTACAAAATAGTAGGCTAGGTGCAACTACATGAAAATATATTACAATGCAATGTACATGATATGCAATTAAATGATATGCATCTAAATGATATGCAAAAATAAAAGAAATAAAACTAGCCCACTCATTTGCAACGTGACATGTATATAATAAACGTCTACCAAATAATGATAGTTTACGATAAACGATAGTACTATTCATTACATGCAGTGTAGACGCACCTTAAGACTCATCAAAGGTGATAGCATTATGGAGAACCGACAGTTAGCTATACTAAACAGATATAACTCATAAGCCAAAGATAGTAGCAACGGAAAACCGACAGTAGCTACCCATATGAGTTGCAAAAAGAACAAGAAAATACATAAGTCTCAAAGCTCACAGGATTCATCACAACGATATGTAGCATACGGAAACCGACATTAGCTACTAAATAACAATAAGAACAGTTATAGCATACGAGAACCGACATTAACTATAACATGCATGGATGAATCATATAAATAAAAATTAATCAATTATTTAACATGGACCCGTAGATGGAAAGATATAAACATGCAAGTTCAGAACATCTACATAAAAATAATTAGCCACAGAAGCTCGTATGGGAACAACCATGTCAAATAATAGACGTATGTATCAAGATAAAATCTATTCCCAAAAAACTGACAGACTGGACTGGCGTTCAGTCAAGACAGACGGACGTTTAAAGCATATTCAGGGCAGGCATGCAGACGCCCGTCCAGAACCATATAGAGCAGACGGGCGTTCGGGGAAAAAAGTCAAACGCTCGTCTGACTCTCTAAAAACATAACAGCGTTGATGCGTTTTGGGATGGATGGGCGTTCACTTACTATGGACGCCCGTCTGACTCATCAGAGAAACACAGCAGACTCGACCTATATCAAAAGACAGCAGCAACCCCAGACTTAACCTAATATCATATCATTAAAACAGAAACCCTAGTGTTTATCAAAAACGAAAACAAAACTATGAAACCTAAATTCACGTTTCATAAATTGAGTTAAAAAAGGTTTTGCACATTCTTAACCCAATGGTTATCGAAACACGGCAAAAATAAAAAAACCTCAATTTATTTAACGCTACTTTTTATTGAAAGAAAAATAAAGAAACAGAAACAGAAACTGATACGGAAAACCTAAACAGAAACCTACCTACGAAAAATTTAAAACAGAAAACAAGAAAACGATAAAAGGGAGAAAAACGTGTTGAAATCTTCTGAGCCCAAAATGGAAAACAGTGGATTTTGACCTCGAAAATGGTGTTGAACGGCCGTCGGCGTCGGAACGAGCTTTCCGAATTGGGGTCCTGCGCGCCAAACGGACACTCGAGCCAAAAGTTACGGCCAAAATACTAACGAGTGCTAAAACGATCCCTTTTATCCAAAAATTCGACCGCGAAAAACATGGAGTCAGATGATTCAACCTCAGAACCCTACCTACGAAACCTACCTACGAAAAACAGAAACCCTTGTACATTTATTTAATAAGCAAAAGAAAGACAAACCAAGATATCTACCTAAAACAAAAAAAAAACTGGTGACAGACAGGCCAGACGGGCGTCCAAGTTATTGGGCGGACGTCTGCCTGGAGAAAGAACAGGACGGGCGTTCAAGTTACTGGACGCTCGTCTGCCTGGGCAAAACACAAACAGAGACGATCAGATTTGGACGGACGGGCGTCCAATAGCTCAGGACGCCCGTTTACGTTCAAACTGAAGCACATAAACGCTGCTAAACACAAAAACAGGTCCAAACAAAACACGAAAACTAAACAAAACCCTAAACACAAACCTATGAAAAATTAATAATCACTAGATAACACAAACTACCTAAGAAAAACAAAACAGAACAACTTTAGAAAAAATGAATAAGAAACTAGACGACCGCACCGATTCCCCGGCAACGGCGCCAAGAACTTGTCACGGATTTATCTAATGAAAAACAACAAGTAATACAATTTATAAATCCGGTATTCCCCAAGTGTAGGGATCGTAGTACAGTGATTAATACCGGAGTCGGTCACAGGGAATCGGGGTATCTAGTTCATTAATTTTCCTAAGGTTGTTACTACTAAAACGAAACTAAAAACGATAAATAAACTGGACAGATGATTGTCAGTCCAAAGCCAGGAAGGATAAAAGCGAAAACGAAATCTAAACTATAAACCATAAAATAAACAGTAAACAAGAAGATGATCATGGTGATTAAACAACGAACAAACAATAATCCACCGTTCCCGCAACCCTCTATTTCCTCTCTAAAGTTATCTTGTGATGATTTAATTCAAGTCATGGTTCACCTCTCATAAGTATGAATTCCTACTCTTGTAGATAATTCGCCTATCAATCTCTCATCTCTCGATATATAAGATTGACGCTCTCAAACCCAGGTGTAAGATCTCTCAATCTAGCAACCTAGAAATCTAACCTATCAACTCTCGTTATGTCAAGGTTAAAAATCCCATCTTTCCTATGGTGATCTAAGGTTTACACCGACTTTCGTCATACGGTAAACATCAACAACAATTCATCTTTCGATATTGATTGCATAGCACATAAGCATAGGAAAAATACAACTTTAATCAAAAGCACAAAACAAATCTAGATTGAAAATAAAGAACCTGCTGAAACGAATTCACATGGTTTGAACAATTCGTCTAGCCTCCAAGCATTCAGCATAAAGAAAAGCAAAACGGGAATAAAAAGCAGAAAAATCGCAACCCCAGCCTCCCCTAAGGGGGCTGGGGCCGCCTAGGGTTTTCTTCTTATGAGTATGTATCAATAAGAGTCGATAATGTGTCTCTTAGGGTTGAAATCGCACTGCTATTTATAGGGAAAGTAAGTCGGTTTTCAGCCTGTCGGCTGTGGACGCCCGTCCGGAATTATGGACGCCAGTCCAGCTGTCTTGGACTTGCTTCAGACGCCCGTCCACTCAGCGTCCAAACTCTCTGAATCAAAAATCTTCTCCTGGACGCCAGTTCAATATTCTGGACGCCCGTCCACTCTGGACAGGACATGGACGCCAGTTCAGCTGGCTCAATAACTTGATTTCTTCATCTTTATCCTTTATCAAATTCCAACTTTATCTCTTCTCCTTTTCATTAATCCGATTGTTAATCCTCTTCTTGGTCAAAATTGTGTATCTACAATACATCAAACATATTGCAAAATGTAGTATCTTCCAAATCAATGTAAAACCATCAATTTTACACATAAATCATACAATTCCGCAACTAACCCATTAAAAACATCACTTGCTCAATATTTCAATATAAAGCTCGATTTCTATGCAAATTATACAAATATGGAGGAAATCATTATAAAATATAACGTTACAAATCGTATAAAATCACCCTTAACATTCACTTTGACAGATTTTTTGCTCAGATTTTTCGTTCTTTCTTGTTGTCTTGTTTTTCTGTCAATGCCTTCTATTTATATCCATGATTATCCTTGATTTGAATTTCCGCCCACTGGATATATTAATGAGGGGAATAATCTTTGATTTTATTCTTGATTCCCCCTTAATTATATTCTCCTTGATTTCGGTGATCGGATTTTTCTTCAAACGTTTATCGGAAAATCCATCCTTGATTGATCCTTTATTGATTGTGCATGTAATTCTTGATCTTCTGTATCTTCTTCATATTTCAATAATCTGACTAAGTAAGGTTTACTCAGCCGTTCTTTGATCGGTCAAGTGATCCATCTGACTTTGCCGCTTAGATCTTCCTTTACTGCTTTGTCTTCATTCAGCCAAAAGTCAGTTTACTTTGCCGAATCCCTGTTTCCTTCATTCCATTCAGTTCAGGAGAATCCTTGTACTTCACTTATCTTTGATTTGTGTGAGATCAGTGTGCACCATATTTAAACACAAAGTTTCATCACTTAAAACATAACTTAGACTTATCCAAGGTCATCACAGACTTCCCTGGTTATAAGTCAGACCATAATGTCTTTATTGGTTCTCTGCTTGTACTTGGCTGGCTTCACTCTGCCGAAAATATGTTTTTAATTTGCCGTCCTACCAACTAGTACAATACATGTCTGACTCAACTTATACAACATGTCAGACTCTAAGGAAAGACTTATACAGAGAATTCTAACTTATTTCAGGCTTGCTATAACAGCTAGTATGGCCATCATCAAAACAAAATAAAATGTTCATAACACAATCGTAGGCATTGCATAAATCTGTAGAGTTCTTCTATCTGCTTGCACAATAATTCCTGCTCCATTCTGTCCGTTTTGGCCGTTCTGTGTTGGTTTCTGTATCTTCTTCTTCTCTCTCGCTGTAATCTCTTTCGTGCGAAACCAAGTCGTCCACCAGCCTAACAGATCTCTCCCGAGTTTCCTTTCTCTTTTGTCTATCAAACCTTTTAATCTCAGGTACAAATCTCTCGAGTTTGGCTGCTGAACTTTGTGTAGCGTACTACTCGACACAAAAAGAAAATAAAAAGTTAGTGACTTGCCTCAGCGGCTGTTACACATGCATGGCAGACTAAAAAATACAGATTTGGACTACTGGCATGATGTTGAAATAACAGAAATGATTCAGGCAAAATTGAGACCCTCGGTTTACCGTAGGTAGCGCCCGGTATACCGGTGGTATCTTTTTTTTAGATTTTAACAAAATCGACACTGTTTGACTCTAGTATAAACATACAATAAAAAAAACTCAATTAAACAGACTCAAATATATACAGAAAACTCAATCTTAAACAAAAAGTATTCTTGACACGAGTCCCCGGCAACGGTGCCAAAAATCTTGATCATGTGCAAGGCACTTACTAGCAATAGGACTAGGTCTATCGTAGTAGAGTACTAGCAAGTCAAAGTCGAATCCCACAGAGACTCATAAGAACGTCTAATTATCAAGATTGAGCTTGTCACGATAACGGTCTACGACCAACTATAATATAGATAGTTGTAAATCTGGTAACAATCAACTAGAAAGATTAACGACGCAAACTAGAGTTTTTAATGTACTAGTTCAATTATGAGTACTAGTTCACTTTGCCGCTTAGATCTTCCTTTATTGCTTTGTCTTCACTAAGCCGAAAGTCATTTTACTTTGCCGAATCACTGCTTTGCCTTGTTCCTGAAAATTGCTCCTTGTTCATCCATCTTGTTTCTAAAAACCTATTTGGTTCCAATGATGTTTGCTAGGTCTGGTCTATCCACCAGTTCTCAAACTTCATTTCTTTCAAAATGATTGAGTTCTTCTTGAATTGTTGTGATCCAATCACCATCTTGTATTGCACCATATATTGTTTTAGCTTTAACCTGTGACAGAAAATGAGTTAACATGCTTTCAAGTTGTCTTCTGGTTCTTACACCTGTATTGATATCTCCAATGACTTGTTCAGCTGGATGATCTCTAAGCCAGTTGATATCAGGTTGAAGTTGTGTCTGTGTTGCTTCTTCTGCTAGTGTAATAGCTGGTGCATCGGTTGGTTCTTCTTCTTGCTCTTCAACTGCTTCATCCTGTAGTGTTGTTGATGTTTTTGATTCTATATAAACTGGTCCAGAAGCTTGCTTTCTTGTCTCTTCTTCCTCTTGAAAGTGTAGATCTTCACAACTGGTGTTAAGTTCATCAAACACTACATGAATTGATTCTTCAATCACCGGAGTTCTTTTTTTTAATACTCTGAAATATTTGCTTGTGTCTGAGTATCCTATGAAAATTGCTTCATCAGCTTTTTCATCAAAAGTGTGTAGCTTATTCATGTTTAAGGCAAAACATTTAGCTCAAAACATATGTAGAGGAGAAATGTTAGGTCTTCTTCCATTCCAAACTTCATAAGGTGTTTTGCCATGGTGCTTGTTGATGATTGGTATATTTTGTGTGTAACATGTTGTATTTGCTGCTTCTGCCCAAAATATTTTTGGTAAGATTGCTTTTGCTATCATTGTTTTAATAGCTTCTTTTAGAGTTATGTTCCTTCTTTCTGCTACTCCATGTTCCTATGGGGTTCCTGCTGCAGAAAGTTGATGTAGTACCCCATTTGCTTCACAATAGGTTCTGATTGCTTCATTTATGAATTCAATTACTCTGTCTGATCTTATCTTGATGATCTTCCATTCTTTCTCATTTGTAGTCTACTAAGTAGACAATGTAGTTTTTGAGTGTTTCTCTCTTCTTGTTCATGTATATGGTTCATGTGTATTTGGAATAGTCATCAACCACCACTAGAGTGTACTTCTTGCCAATTACACTTACTGGGTGATGGGTCCAAATATGTCCATATTCAAAAGTTGCAAAATTCGTGCTGTTGACTGATGTGGTTTTGACTTGAATGAGCTCTTGATCTGTTTTCCCTTCTTACAAGCATCACATAGACTTTATTTCTTAAATGCGATCTCGGTTATGCCTTCCACAAGTTTTCTTTTTGCTGGATTGTTGATTGTCTTGAAATTCAGAATGTTGAGTCTTCTGTACCAGATCCAACTAAGTGATTGCTTCTGTCTGACTAGTAAGCAAGTTTCTGCTTTTGCAGTCTTCCAATCTACCACATACGTGTTGTCTTCTCTTTTTCATGCAAGTACAACTGTGTTGGTTTGTTTGTGAATCACTTTTCATCCTTCTTTGCCGAAGCGTACATTGTAGCCTTTCTCATAGAATTGACTGATGCTTAGGAGAATGAAACTCAATCCCTTGACATATGCACATTCTGAATCTTCAAGTTCTTCAACATTGTGCCTTCCCCCTTAATCTTGCCAAGTTTTTCTTTGTCTCCAAATGTGACTTTAGGGCCATCAAAAGCTTTAAACTCAGTCAACCATTCTTTCTTCCCATTCATGTGTCTGGAACATCCACTATCTATGTACCAAACATTTTACAAAACATATTAATTATTTTTAGGTACCCAACACTGTTTGGGTCCATGCCTATTAGCAGTCATGCCTCCTACCCCATGTTTAAACCCAAAAGATCTTCTTCTTAGAGGGTTGAAATCATCGAGCTCATATGTACAAGGGATAAAAGAATAACTTCTATTGATCTACTAAAGGTATTCTAATACACTTTCTTGATTTTTGGCATTTTTGCATTTTGTTTCACACTCCAATACATTAGAGGTGGACTGTTCTCAAATTCTCTCGTGTACCTAGAGCCAGGATTTTGCTGGTGTTTCCTAAATACATTTGACTTTTTTGAGCTGTTCTCCTATTATATATTGGAGGTGGAACATTCCATTCATCCTCAAAAGGGTAAAGTCTTCCCTTACCTTTCAGTATGCCGTTGCCTCTAGTGGGCTGGTAAAAAGATGATTTACTGTCTAGGTTTACTGTACAGGTTTGTGCTTTGATAGGTGAAGAATGAGTGACAGACTTAATGGTTTGCCCTTTTTTGGACTTCGGTCCATATTTAGTATTGGATTTAGATTTTTGTTACCAGTATGTCTTCCCTCATCTTGAGTGTTATAGCCAAGACCAGATCTAGATCCAAACATTTTTGAGGGTTTGTAAGCTAGTGCATTCATTGCCTCAGCTGGCGTAGAAATCTTCTCAGCTGGTAAAGTACTTCCCTTAGTCATTTTGTCAACATCAGTTGATTGATCATCTGTTTGTTGTTGAGCAGCTAAGTGAACTTCTTTATTTGTTAGATAAGATTTTTGCATATCCAGTTCTTTCTTTAATCTTCCATTTTTGTTTTTCAGATTCTCACATTCTTGTTCAAGAATTTCATGATTCATTTGAATTTCTTCAAATTTGGTCAAGAGATTTTGAATCAGTGTTTCAGAATCCATAGGCAAAATAGAAGATTGTGCAGTACATATATTAGATGAGAATGCACTAAATAGTACCTCTATTTCTTCAATTAGTTTATCCATCAGACATAGGCATGCTTTGTCATTGTCTGAGCTGGTGTCTTCACTGGCATCTAATTCATTGTAGGATGACTCTGTTGTGTTGTCATCCTCTTCACTGCTAGTCTCAACTTTTAATGCCTTTCTACTTTTCTTCTTGTCAGTGGAGTGCCTCTTCTTGTATGAAGATTTGTGCCTTCTCTTTTCATCATCTTTATCTCTATTCTCTTCAGGACAGTCAGCTTTGAAGTGTCCTTGCTTCTTATAGTTGAAGAATCTTCTTTCATTGTCCTTTTTCTTTGTGTCTCTATTCGAAGTTGATTTTTAGTTTGATGATGAGTTGCCTTTGAACTGCTTCTTCTTGAATCTGTCAAATTTTCTTATCAGCAAGGCAACTTGCTCCTTCAGCTCTTGAGTCTCTTTGCTGGCTAAGTCAACTGGTTGACTCTGCTGGGGTGCAATTAGTGAATGGTCTTGTGTAACTCTGTTGGTACCTCATATTCACTCTTTAGCTCAAATTCATGAGCCTTCAGTGGTGACATTAGGGTCAAAGTGCCTGTGTTTTCAAGATCCATTGTGCCATTATGCATTGATGTGATGATTCTCCATCTTTCTGGTAAACTTCTCTAAATTTTCAAGCACACTTACTTTTGTGGATAGTTGTGTCCATGTTGTTGTAGTTCACTGATGATGCTTGAAAATTTGTTGTCCATTTGATCAATGGATTCACATGTCTTTATTTTGAAGTTCTCAAATTTCTATTTTGCAACAGACAATTTGTTTTCTTTGATTGCCTCTGATCCTTCATTTACAAGTGCCAATTTATCCCACATTGCTTTTGTTGTTTTGTAGTCTTAATCCTCATGCACATATTACTGTCAAGAGTCTTAAAAATCATATCTTTTGCAACATAATCAAGATTTTCTCTTCTCCTATCATATTTTGTCCAATCCTTCTTAGGCTTTTCAATTGATTCCCCCGGATTCGGGCATGTAGTCTCTACCGTCGTGATTTTGATAGGACCATCATTGATAACATCCAACATCTCTTCATGAGTTGCTACAAGATGAGACAACATTCTTATTTTATATTCCTCAAAATTATTGACATTAAATATAGGAACTTTACACATAATGTTTGAAGAATCCATTATCACATATTAGAATATATATATATATATATATATATATATATATATATATATATATATATATATATATATATATATATATATATATATATATATATATATATATATATATATATATATATATGTATGTATGTATGTATGTATGTATGTATATAACAAATTTGAAAAACTACTTTGAAAATATGTGATCTCTATGTTACCAGAAATCAAATCTGAACAGGTTTTGATACTAGGAACACTGCTCTGATACCAATTCTTGGTCACAGAGAATGGTGAAAATATAGTCAGAGGGAGGGGGTGAATGACTATATTTGATTATCAAAAACTTTTCTTGATGAAAAGCCTTTGTGAAGCGGAATATTAAAACCCTTTCTAATAGTTCTTTCAAAGTAATCTAAATGTATGGAAGTAAAGTAAGTTGGAGAACGTAAATGCTGTAAAGTAAAGTGCATAATATAAATGAACACAAAAGCTTATAGTGGTTCATGGTGGTGTAATCCCTTAATCCACTCTTCTCATGTGATGATTGGAAGAATTCACTATTGTCTTTCACCAATACAATAGTTATGATTGTCTTTGGCTTCACAAGCTTCACAATCTATAGACTATCACTCCCTGGCTAGAAAAGTTTTAAAGACTCAGTCTTCCACACACTACTCATTGGGAACAAAATCCTTCCGCATCTATCACACTTTTACAATTCCTTCTCAGACAATCTGATTCAATTGTTGATCCAAAAATATCCTTCAAGTTGTTGTGAATTCAGGATCCACAAGATTGATCAATACCAGACAGGATTGTGTCTTTTCTGCTTTTGTTGAGATTGATTTTCTGGATATATATTGTAAAAGCAATTAGAAGGCTTGTGAAAATTACAGAGTTTCAGCACATAGAATTCTTGATTATCAAAAAAATGTTTTCTTCCTTGTCTATCAATGCCTTCTATTTATAGCCATGATTCCTTGATTTTGAATTTTCGTCCGTTGGATATTTAATGCACAGAATAATCCTTGATTCTGTCTTTGATTGATCCTCCTTGATTTCAGTGATCCAGATTTTCATCAAACGTTCTCATAAAATCCGTCCTTGATTGATTCTACATTTATTGCTTGATATTCCATAATTTCCACGTTTTGAATAAGTACAGATAGCTTATTTAACTCTACTACCTTTTCATGACTTCACCGGCTGAGTGATTTCTTTAGTTGATTGATTCCTTAGTTACTTCACCGGTCAAGTGACTGCTTTACTTGACTGCTTGATATTTACTCTGATGTTGCTTTGTTTATCAGCCGTTTGACATATACTTCACTGACCCTTAATTTGTGTGATATCGGTGTACACCATATTATGGAAAATTTAAGTTTCATCACTTGTAATATATCTTGGACTTACCCAATGTAATATTCCGATTTTCGGGAAAGGGCACACGTGTCATTTTGCGAAAACGAAATATTATTTTTTTTTTCTTTTATTGGAATTAAGTGTTGTATTAATTATATATGTATAATTTTTGAAATTATGTGTATTTAATTAAAGGGATTTTCTGATTTTTGGTAATTAAAAAAAGGGGTAATTAATTAAAAGAGATTAATTTGGGAATTGGTATTTAAGGAAAAATAAACTGAGATAATTCCCATAACCTAGTTAATCAGAAAATCAGTTTCCACACCTCTTCTCTACGAAAATTTGGAGGAGAAGTAAAGGCAAGAGAGTTGTCACAATATCTGAAGCGTTTCTCGATCGTTTTCAGATCGGATTGAAGAATTGGAATCGTCGTGAGAAGAGCACCGCTTTGATATCAGTTTGTGGAAGTGCAGCAGAAATTTTCAAGGCTGTTTGGCTCAGTTTTTGGCTGCAAATAGGTAAGAGGCTCTTCCTACGATTCCCATTATCGTTTATAAGGTTTAGATCGTGTTTAAGATGTTTTAATGCTAGGAAGATGTGTCTTTTCGTTGATCAATGATCATAGATGCTATGGTTTAATTAGATATGTTTTTTCTGTGTTTTACTGGGTTTAATTCGATGTTAATTAAGTTAGAAACGGATTAGAAATCGTGTTTTGAAGATTTTAGCATTTTGGGAAAAACCCAGGCAAACGGGCGTTTGCGATCATAGTAGCTCAAACGGCCGTTTGCACAAGGCACACGGGCGTTTAAGGTTATACTTTTGATTCAGGATGTAGCCATTTTTTACGGATGGGCGTTTGGGGTTAGTGGATTGGCGTTCGATGTCAAACGGGCGTCCATAGGATGTCAAACGGGCGTTCGACCTGTTTTACCTAATTTTTACTGTTTTATCATTTCAGCTTGGTTTAGGGCTTCATAATCACATTATTATAGTTTTAAACCCTTAATTTGTGATACGTTAACATTTCATAAACATAAACAAGCCTGAATTCAGCTTCTGATTCGTTCAGTTAAAACACCGAATGTACTCTTAAAGGGAGTTGAAGTTCGGATCCGTCGGAAGAGCATGATAGGCTTGTGCTTTGATGAATTAGCATTCATTAATATCGTGTAATTGCTAGGCTTGTTAATGTCTAGTGGTCTAGGAGGAGGGTAGTGTCGGTGAGGGAGACTAAATGAAAACACATAGGTGGTTAGTTAATCATTCTAATAAAATATGTACTTGACTAGTAAAAGATTAAGCAACATGTCTCTCTTGGATAGGCACCAGTCTATATCGCGATGTGTGTGCTACCTCTGAAGGTGGAAGAAACCGTAGGTCAAAAGAACCACAAGTTTGGGGGACTCCACTGAGACGCGCATACTATCGGAGTCTACCTATTCTAGACTTCGGGGATATTGGTGTGATCCACTAATATGTTGCAATCGATATCTCCTGGTGGGTATACATCAGGCGTAGTGCCCTTGAGTGCGGTTGTAACATAGATAAGTTAGGTAGAAACGTTTAGTCATAACATGTTGATGGACATGTAATGAACCCCAGATTGACTTGGTCACACATAAACAACTAAACGAATAAATGTCTTTTCGTTAAGAATTGTAATTGTTGTTGTAGCTTCTATCTCTTATTAAGTACATTGTACAAAAATCAAATGCATGTTTTCTGTCTTTGGGGGTGAGAAGATGAACATGTTGATCAGGGTTACGAGGATGAGTTTGATGATGACGTTTGACGATGCCTCGTTGAAGACTTTATAATTATTTATTCTGCCTTTCATTTGTTAGACTGTTGGAGTACTTTTGGTTTAGACTTTTGGTCTTTCGAGATTTATAGTACGCTTTAAGTTTCTTTTGAGAATATCGTACGTTACTTTTGGGTTTTCGTATTTTCTTTGAATGAAATAAAGTTACATTTCCACCTTTAGATCGTTTCCTATTCTTGGTTGTTTCTTTTTTTTTTATAAATTTATTTCCCGAGTCGTTTGCTTCCGTTTGCTTGTTTGTGATACGACGTAGTAGAGGCTTACGTATGAAATGAATTTATTTTTATTTTATACGTGCCAAACGTTCCTTTTCCGGATAAGGACTCGGTGTCCGAGGACGGGGAGTTACAGTTGGTATCAGAGAGAAGCATCTTTTAGGCTTCCTTTCTTTTAAGATAAGTTTCTTTAGATATTTTAGTAACGTTCTGGTTTTCTTTGATCATCAGGATGGTGTTCACGAGAAATGGAATGGGTGCAGAGGCTTCTGGAGTTCGTCGGGAAAGTCCAACGCCAGAAGTAGGAGGAGGTGTTGTGAGGCAGAATCCTCCACCTCGGCGGAGTTTGCACCACCACCTCATACTGCGACGCCTACACCGAGATCTCAACAGAATTTGTCACCGCGACCTCAGGAGGAGCAACCTCCATGATGGCACGTGGGAAGTTCAGCTCAGTTCTCATTGGTGAGCGATGTCCCAGCGGGTTTTGTACCACCACCGGTAAGCTACCCTCCACACCAACATACCGTTTACCCTACACTAGTGAGCCACCCCTCACAACTAGTGTTTCACAAACAACAACAGACTTTTTACCCACTGTAGGTCAAACCCCGCGACCTACTGTACCACTTTCACCGCTTTTAGACCATCAGCAAGGTTTTGGTTACCCACCCTTTGGTTTCCAACAACCTCAACCAACCCCACAACACCACCATATTTACTATCAGGGATACTACCCTTTACGGCCTGAGCCTCAAGGGAATCCAATTTACCCTCAGCAACAACAATACCAGCAGCAAGTACCTTTTGGTTACCCTACAGTTTACCCACCAGTTAGACCGGCATTTGAGCAAGCACCGACTGTGGATTGGTATACAAAATTGAGAAGAAATCGGGTCGAAAACTTCCATAGGAATGTGGAGCATTTAAAGGCTGAAGAATGACTGAGAGGTTTTGAGAAGGCTTGCAGGAATATACATGTTCCTGAAACAGAGATGGCACAGCTGGCAGTCAGCTTCCTTTTAGGTGCAGCTGAAGCTTGGATAGATGCTATATAGAGTAGCAATGGCAAGATAATAGATTGGGAAGCTTTCAAGGCTATGTTCTATAATGAGTACCTTCCGGCAATGGTACAGGTAGATAAGGCAAGTCAGTTTTTGAAGCTCAAGCAGGGTATCTACATGACGGTATCTCAGTATACCAATAAGGTTAATGAGCTGGGAAGGTTCTACCCTGAATTAAGGAAAGTGGAAGAGAGGAAGATGGCCCTCTATAAGGAAGGTTAGGCTCACGAGATACAGTCTGTCATGTTGGTATTTACAGCGAGGAACATGGCAGAGCTATTGAATAAAGCCTTGGAGGTTGAGACCTTCAGGAAGAAGGCTATGGTGGTTATTGGGAGCAAGAGGAACATTGGGACTAGTCAGGGTAATCACCGAGGAGCCCCACAACAGAATACTAAGAAGCCAACAGCTCCTCCATCAGCTAAGGCCCCAAACAGTGCACCTTTGTGTTCCAAGTGCAATAGGAATCATTCATGAGAGATCATTCATGAGAGTGCAGAGCTAGTTCAGGCGGTTGCTACCTTTGCGGAGAACCGGGGCACTTTTCTAGGGAATGTCCCAATAAGGGGAATAAGGGGAGTACAAGCGGAGGAAACGGGAGAAGCAGCCCAAGCCGACCAGTTCGAGTTTTTGCAGTAGATGCTAGAGATGCAGAACTAGAGGATGATGTTATCTCAGGTACCTTGTTTTTTTTGTTTAATTTATTAAGATATTGTTACAACATGTTTATTCATGCCGTAATTTTATTTAAATGAATGAATATGCATCCTAGGTACGATAATGTTAGATAATCTAGTTGTCAGAGCTTTGTTCGATACGGGAGCGTCTAACACCTTCGTGTCGACCAAGGTAGCTAAGGAGTTGAGTTTACCTTCGCAACCTTTAAGGAACATCTTGGAGATAACCACACCGTTAGGAAAGGTAACAAAGGTAACCAGGATGATACCTCAAGTGGAAGTTCGAGTTGGATCTTATCGATGCAAGAGCGACTTTATAGTTCTAGACTTTTCAGAGTTTGACGTGATTCTTGGGATAGATTGGCTATCCGAGAATTATTTTCACTTAGATTGCCGAGAGAAGAAAGTGACATTTAAGATACCCGGGAAGTCAGACAAGACTTATCAGTGTAGCGTGTACAAGACGAGTAAGAAGCGACATCCGCTAATTTTAGCGGTTAAGGCCATTAGAGCTTGTCAGAAGGGTTGTGAAGGCTACTTGTTGTACACAGTGGATGTGGAACAAGTGAAGCCCAAGCTTGAGGAAACTCCTGTAGTGAGAGAGTACCCTGAGGTGTTTCCGGAAGAGTTACCGGGAAACATGCCGGATAGAGAAATAGAGTTTGAGATCAAGTTGGTACCCGGAGTGGCACCAGTTGCTAAGGCACCCTATAGAATGGCACCGGCTGAATTAAAGGAGTTGAAAGCTCAACTTAAGGATATGCTTGAGAGGAACATAATTCAACCTAGTACTTCGCCTTGGGGAGCCCCTATTTTGTTCGTGAAGAAGAAAGATGGTAGCATGAGGATGTGTATCGACTACAGGGCGTTGAACAATCTTACCATCAAGAATAAGTGCCCTTTGACGAGGATTGATGATCTATTTAATCAGTTGCAAGGCAAGAAAGTGTTCTCTCAGATTGATCTTAGGTCCGGATATCATCAATTGAAGATTAAGGTAGCAGGTATACCGAAGACGGCTTTTAGTACGAGGTATGGACATTATGAGTTCTTGGTTATGCCTTTTGGACTCACTAATGCTCCATCTGCATTTATGGATTTGATGCAACGAGTTTTCATGCCATACTTGGATAAGTTTATGATAGTGTTCATAGACGATATCCTAGTATACTCTAAGGATGAGAAAGAACACGAGGAACACTTAAGGATAGTGTTGGATACCTTGAAGAAGAATCAGTTGTACGCAAAGTTCTCTAAGTGCGACTTTTGGTTGGATCAAGTTAGTTTCTTGGGTCACGTCATTTCTGGAGATGGAATTCAAGTTGATCCAGCGAAGATAGAGGCAGTTGAGAATTGGCCTAGACCTACCACCGTTTCTGAAGTATGGAGTTTTCTTGGTTTGGTTGGCTACTATAGGAAGTTTGTGCAAGACTTTTCGAAGATAGCTACCCCACTCACTAAGCTTACACAGAAGAATGTGAATTTCGAATGGACTAGAGAGTGTGAAATAGCTTTTTAGACGTTGAAAAAGAAGTTGACTACAACCCCAGTTTTAGCAGTTCCAGAGATCTTTGATAACTATGACGTCTGCACGGATGCTTCGGGTCAGGGTTTAGGTTGTGTGTTGATGCAAGGAGGGAAAGTGATTGCTTATGCATCTAGACAGTTGAAGGTACATGAGAAGAACTACCCGACACATGACTTAGAGTTGGCAGCAGTAGTGTTTGCCTTAAAGACTTGGAGGCACTACTTGTACGGAGTTAAGGCTAGGATCTTCACTGATCACAAGAGTTTAAAGTACTTCTTTACTCAGGAGAATCTGAATATGAGTCAGTGGAGATGGCTAGAGTTCGTAAAGGATTATGATTTTGATATTCAGTACCATCCGGGCAAAGCCAATGTAGTGGCTGATGCATTGAGCAGGAAACTAGTGTTTGTGGTTTCAAGTGTCGAAGTTGTTGCAGAAAGGTTTGATAGGATGGAAATCCGTAGCTTTGATCAGATTGAAGACCGGCAGTTTGTGGCACCGTTGTTAGCGAGGTCCGAGTTGATGGACGATATTCGAGAAAAGCAAGATGAAGATCCGGTTTTAGTGGATTTGAAACGAGTTGCTAGAGAGAAGCCTGCAGTGGGCTATGTATTAGACAAGAATGGAAACCTTTGGTATCAAGACCGTTCGTGTGTGCCTAATGTTGCTGATTTGAGGCGAAGAGTTATGGAACAGGCACACAGGATTGCTTTTACGGTGCATCCAGGTGCTACTAAAATGTACAGAGACTTGAAGAAAAATTTTCGGTGGCCCTCGATGAAGTTGGAAGTAGCCAAGTTCGTGGCGGAGTGTGACGTTTGTCAGAAAGTTAAGGCAGAGCATAGGAGACCAGGAGGAATGCTTAAGCCATTGGATATCCCTGAATGGAAATGGGATAAGATCACGATTGATTTCATCACCGGATTACCTAAGACAAGAGGTGGTCATGATGCGATTTGGGTTATTGTGGATAGATTGACCAAATCTGCTCATTTCTTACCATATAAGGTTGATATGCCCTTGAAGAGGATGACCACCCTATACTTGGATAATATAGTGAAGTTACACGGAGTTCCTATCTCTATAGTCTCGGATCGAGATAGTCGATTCGTCAGTCGGTTTTGGAAAAGTTTACAAGCAGCTTTTGGAACCAAGTTGGATTTGAGTATGGCCTTTCATCCACAAACAGACGGACAATTAGAAAGAACCATCCAAACCCTTGAGGACATGCTAAGGGCTTGTGTTCTGGAAGTAGGCGAATCATGGGATGATTACCTACCCGTAGCGGAGTTTGCCTACAACAACAGTTATCATGCAAGTATAGGCATGCCACCGTTTGAAGCGTTGTATGGAAGAAGATGTAGAACGCCGCTGTGTTGGGATGAAGTCAGGGAAAGACAAATCACAGGGCCGGAATTGGTTGAACAAGCTAAGGAAAGGGTTCAGTTGGTTAAGAAGAATATGAAGGCAGCACAGGACAGGCAGAAGAGTTGAGCAGACGTTAGACGAAGACCTCTTGAGTTTGAAGTCGGTGATAGAGTTTATCTACGAGCTTCACCGATGAAAGGAGTGAAACGCTTTGGACAAAGGGAAAGATAAGTCCAAGATATGTTGGACCATTTGAGATTCTGGAAAGAATTGGACCGTTGGCTTATAAGCTTAAGTTACCGGAAACTAGGTCGAGAGTCCATAGTGTGTTCCATGTTTCGATGTTGAAGAAGTATCTGACGAAGAATGATGTTGAAACTACGATTGATCCGGAAATCCTTCAAGACAATCTCGCTTATGATGAGAGACCTATCAACATTTTGGACCGGAAGGAGAAGTTGATTAAAAGGCGATTGGTCCCGTTTGTGTTACTCAAATGGAGCAATCATTCACCCGAGGAGGCGACTTGGGAAGTTGAAGACGATATGATCAGTGAATTGCAAGAGTTTGTTGATCTACCAGGTATGTTCTAGTTTCGAGGACGAAACTACTTTTAAGGGTGGAGGAATGTAATATTCCGATTTTCGGGAAAGGGCAGACGTGTCATTTTGTGAAAACGAAGTATTATTATTTCTTTTCTTTTAATGGAGTTAAGTGTTGTATTAATTATATATGTATAATTTTCGAAATTATGTGTATTTAATTAAAGGTGTTTTCTGATTTTTGGTAATTAAAAAAAGGGTAATTAAGGAAAATGGATTAATTTGGGAATTGGTATTTCAGGAAAAATAAACTGAGATAATTCCCATAACCTAGTTAATCAGAAAATCAGTTTCCACACATCTTCTCTGTGCAAACTTGGGGGAGAAGGAAAGGCAAGAGAGTTGTCACAATATCTGAAGCGTTTCTCGATCATTTTTAGATCGGATTGAAGAATTGGAATTGTCTTGAGAAGAGCACCGCTTTGATATCAGTTTGTGGAAGTGCAACAGACTTTTCAAGGCTGTTTGGCTCAGTTTTTGGCTGAAAATAGGTAAGAGGCTCTTCCTACGATACCAATTATCGTTTATAAGGTTTAGATCGTGTTTAAGATGTTTTAATGCTAGGAAGATGTGTCTTTTCGTTGATCAATGATCATAGATGCTATGGTTTAATTAGATATTTTTTTTTTCTGTGTTTTACTGGGTTTAATTCGATGTTAATTAGGTTAGAAACGGATTAGAAATCGTGTTTTGAAGATTTTAGCGTTTTGGGAAAAACCCAGGCAAACGAGCGTTCGCACTAGGCAAACGGGCATTTGCGATCATAGCAGCTCAAACGGGCATTTGCACAAGGAAGACGGGCTTTTGAGGTTAGACTTTTGATTCAGGATGTAGCCATTTTTTACGGACGGGCGTTTGGGGTTAGTGGATGGGCGTTCGATGTCAAACGGGCGTCCTTAGGATGTCAAACGGGCGTTCGACCTGTTTTACCTTGTTTTTACTGTTTTATCGTTTCAGCTTGGTTTCGGGTTTCATAATCATGTTATTATTGTTTTAAACCCCTAATTTGTTATACGTGAACATTTCATAAACATAAACAAGCCTGAATTGAGCTTCTGATTCGTTTAGTTAAAACACCGAATGTACTCTTAAAGGGAGTTGAAGTTCGGATCTGTCGGAAGAGCATGATAGGCTTGTGCTTTGATGAATTAGCATTCATCAATGTCTGTGTAATTTCTAGGCCTTGTTAATGTTTAGTGGTCTAGGAAGAGGGTAGTGTCGGTGAGGGAGACTAAATGAAAACACATAGGTGGTTAGTTAATCATTCTAATAAAATACGTACTTGACTAGTAAAAGATTAAGCAACATGTCTCTCTTGGATAGGCGCCAGTCTATATCGCGATGTGTGTGCTACCTCTGAAGGTGGAAGAACCCGTAGGTCAAAAGAACCACAAGTTCGGGGGACTCCACTGAGACGCGCATACTATCGGAGTCTACATATTCTAGACTTCGGGGATATTGGTGTGATCCACTAATATGTTGCAATCGATATCTCCTGGTGGATATACATCAGGCGTAGTTCCCTTGAGTGCGGTTGTAACATAGATAAGTTATGTAAAAACGTTTAGTCATAACTTGTTGTTGGACATGTAATGAACCCCAGATTGAGTTGGTCACACATAAACAATTAAACGAATAAATGTCTTTTCTTTATGAATTGTAATTGTTGTCGTAGCTTCTATCTCTTATTAAGTACGTTGTATTTACCTCAAATGCACGTTTTCTATGTGTTTGGGGTGAGAAGATGAATAGGTTGATCAGGGTTACGAGGATGAGTTCGATGATGACGTTTGACGACGCCTCGTTGAAGACTTTATAATTATTTATTCTGTCTTTCATTTGTTAGACTGTTGGAGTACTTTTGGTTTAGACTTTTGGTGTTTCGAGATTTGTAGTACCCTTTACGTTTATTTTGAGAATATCATACGTTACTTTTGGGTTTTCGTATTTTCTTTGAATGTAATAAAGTTACATTTCCACCTTTAAATCGTTTCCTATTCTTGGTTGTTTCTTTTTTTTTATAAATTTATTTCCCGAGTCGTTTGCTTCTGTTTGCTTGTTTGTGATTCGACGTAGTAGAGGCTTACGTATGAAATGATTTATTTTATACGTGCCGAACGTTCCTTTTCCGGATAAGGACTCGGTGTCCGGGGACAGGGCGTTACAGTTGGTATCAGAGAGAAGCGTCTTTTATTCTTCCTTTATTTTAAGATAAGTTTCTTTATATCTTTTAGTAACGTTCTGGTTTTCTTTGATCATCATGATGGTGTTCACGAGAACTGGAACGGGTGCAGAGGCTTCTGGAGTTCGTCGGGAAAGTCCAACGCCAGTAGTAGGAGGAGGTGTTGTGAGGCAGAATCCTCCACCTCGGCGGAGTTTGTCACCACCACCTCATACTGCGACGCCTACACCGAGATCTCAACAGAATTTGTCACCGCGACCTCAGCAGGAGCAACCTCCACGATGGCACGTGGGAAGTTCAGCTCAGTTCTCATTGGTGAGCGATGTACCAGTGGGTTTTGTACCACCACCGGTAAGCTACCCTCCACACCAACATACCGTTTACCCTCCACTAGTGAGCCACCCCTCACCACTAGTGTTTCACAAACAACAGTAGACTTTTTACCCACCTCCTGTAGGTCATACCCCGCGACATACTGTACTACTTTCACCGCTTTTAGACCATCAGCAAGGTTTTGGTTACCCACCCTTTGGTTTCCAACAACCTCAACCAACCCCACGGCACCACCAGAATTACTATCAGGGATACTACCCTTTACGGCCTGAGCCTCAAGGGAATCCAATTTACCGTCAGCAACAGCAATACCAGCAACAAGTACCTTTTGGTTACCCTCCGATTTACCCACCAGTTAGACCGGCATTTGAGCAAGCACCGACTGTGGATTGGTATATAAAATTGAGAAGAAAAATCATGTCAAAAACTTCCATGGGAATGTGGAGCATTTAAAGGCTGAAGAATGGCTGAGAGGTTTTGAGAAGGCTTGCAGGAATATACATGTTCCTGAAACAGAGATGGCACAGCTGGCAGTCAGCTTCCTTTTAGGTGCAGCTGAAGCTTGGATTGATGCTATACAGAGTAGCAATGGCAAGATAACAGATTGGGAAGCTTTCAAGGCTATGTTCTATAATGAGTACTTTCCGGCAACGGTACAGGTGATAAGGCAAGTCAGTTTTTGAAGCTCAAGCAGGGTATCTACATGATGGTATCTCAGTATACCAATAAGTTTAATGAGCTGGGAAGGTTCTACCCCGAATTAATGAAAGTGGAAGAGAGGAAGATGGCCCTCTATAAGGAAGGTTTGGCTCATGAGATACAGTCTGGCATGTTGGGATTTACAGCGAGGAACATGGCTAAGCTATTGAATAAAGCCTTGGAGGTTGAGACCTTCAGGAAGAAGGCTACGGTGGTTATTGGGAACAAGAGGAACTTTGGGACTAGTCAGGGTAATCACCGAGGAGCCCCACAACAAAATACTAAGAAGACAACAGCTCCTCCGGTAGCTAAGGCCCCAAACGGTGCACCTTTGTGTTCCAAGTGCAATATGAATCATTCAGGAGAGTGCAGAGCTAGTTCAGGCGGTTGCTACCTTTGCGGAGAACTGGGGCACTTTTCTAGGGAATGTCCCAATAAGGGGAATAAGGAGAGTATGAGCCGAGGAAATGGGAGAAGCGGACCAAGCTGACCCGTTCGAGTTTTTGCAGCAGATGCTAGAGATGCAGAACCAGAGGATGATGTTATCTCAGCTACCATGTTTTTGTTGTTTAATTTATTAAGATATTGTTACATCATGTTTATTCATGCCGTAATTTTATTTAAATGAATGAATATGCATCCTAGGTACGATAATGTTAGATAATCTAGTGGTCAGAGATTTGTTCGATACGGGAGCGTCTAACACCTTCATGTCGACCAAGGTATCTAAGGAGTTGAGTTTACCTTTGGAACCTTTAAGGAACACCTTGGAGATAACCACACCGTTAGGAAAGGTAACAAAGGTAACTAGGATGATACCTCAAGTGGAAGTTCAAGTTGGATCTTATCGATGCAAGAGCGACTTTACAGTTCTAGACTTTGACGTGATTCTTGGGATAGATTGGCTATCCGAGAATTATGTTCACTTAGATTGCTGAGAGAAGAAAGTGAATTTTAAGATACCCGGGAAGTCAGACAAGATTTATCAGGGTAGCGTGTACAAGCCGAGTAAGAAGCGACATCCGATAATTTCAGCGGTTAAGGCAATTAGAGCTTGTCAGAAGGGTTGTGAAGGCTACTTGTTGTACGCAGTGGATGTGGAACAAGTGAAGCCCAAGCTTGAGGAAACTCCTGTAGTGAGAGAGTACCCTGAGGTGTTTCTAGAAGAGTTACTGGGAAACATGCCGGATAGAGAAATAGAGTATGAGATCTAGTTGGTACCCGGAGCGGCACCAGTTGCTAAGGCACCCTATAGAATGGCACCGGCTGAATTAATGGAGTTGAAAGCTCAACTGAAGGATATGCTTGAGAGGAACATAATTCAGCCTAGTACTCGCCTTGGGGAGCCCCTATTTTGTTCGTGAAGAAGAAAGATGGTAGCACGAGGATGTGTATCGACTGCAGGGCGTTGAACAATCTTACCATCAAGAATAAGTACCCTTTGACGAGGATTGATGATCTATTTAATCAGTTGCAAGGCAAGAAAGTGTTCTCTCAGATTGATCTTAGGTCCGGATATCATCAGTTGAAGATCAAGGTAGCAGAATTACCGAAGACGGCTTTTAGTACGAGGTATGGACATTATGAGTTCTTGGTTATGCCTTTTGGACTCACTAATGCTCCATCTGCATTTATGGATTTGATGCAATGAGTTTACATGCCATACTTGGATAAGTTTGTGATAGTGTTCATTGAAGACATCCTAGTATACTCTAAGGATGAGAGAGAACACGAGGAACACTTAAAGATAGTGTTGGATACCTTGAAGAAGAATCAGTTGTACGCAAAGTTCTCTAAGTGCGACTTTTTGTTGGATCAAGTTAGTTTCTTGGGCATGTCATTTCTGGAGATGGCATTCAAGTTGATCCAGCGAAGATAGAGGCAGTTGAGAATTGTCCTAGACCTACCACCATTTCAGAAGCATGGAGTTTTCTTGGTTTTTGGCTGGCTACTATAGGAAGTTTGTGCAAGACTTTTTGAAGATAGCTACCCCACTCACTAAGCTTACAAAGAAGAATGTGAAGTTTGACTGGACTAGAGAGTGTGAAATAGCTTTTCAGACGTTGAAAAAGAAGTTAACTACAGCCCCAGTTTTGGCTGTTCTGGAGATCTTTGATAACTATGACGTCTACACGGATGCTTCGGGTCAGGGTTTAGGTTGTGTGTTGATGCAAGTAGGGAAAGTGATTGCTTATGCATCTAGACAGTTGAAGGTACATGAGAAGAACTACCCGACACATGACTTAGAGTTGGCAGCAATAGTGTTTGCCTTAAAGACTTTGAGGCACTACTTGTACGGTGTTAAGGCTAGGATCTTCACCGATCACAAGAGTTTAAAGTACTTCTTGTTAGGTGTGATGCCCGAAAGACAATTTTGTAATTGTTTTATTTAATAAATGAAATGATATTATTATTCATATTTATTATTCTCATATTCACCGATGTGACAATAGTATTTACACTACAGAAAACCCTAAAGTATATCGTTTATGTAATCACTTAACTCAGTGTATGGGATATACACGGTAGGATTGAGTTAGTGAAGATGTACTTAAAATACAATTAGCCCGTAGTGAAGTTAATCGAGAGTATCGGGTCTCTCCTTTAACGTGCTATTAATGCACCCAGAACACAGTAGGTGTGATTGTCTTATCCGGACATTCGGTTAAGAGAACCTAGTGGGGTATTTATATATGATAGATATATCGTATAGGGCTGGACCGATTTGATTAGAGTTCACGATATAATTCCGTAATCGAGAAGCCTTATCAAATCAATGGATGATCATATTTATGGATATATCTTAATCCTGAGGTGATCACAGTCAACTGCTTGAATCAGTATGAGGTTTGACTTGACGGTTAAGGATTACACTGATTCTGTGATCTGAATTACCACATCTTGGCATTGTACTGGATTGAGTGAGTAGTCTGTGTTATCACAGATACGGAATCCATTCCTTCCATTTATGGAAGTAGATAGACAGTTCCCTTATTTGTTAATCCTAGAAACTGATCGATCGCGCGAGTTCATATTACACTGATTAGCTACCAGTGAGTTGAATGAATTAATTGATAACTAGGGGGTTAATGGTAAATAAGGATAAGAGGTTCTAAAAAGGGTTAACGGTAACTTCCCGATTTAGAATGAACAGTCTATGGAGGATTAATCCATATGTAATGATTATATCAATGGATGCTTATTATCATTCTCGTGAGGAGATAAATATAATCTCATAATCGGAGGAGTGCACTCACGGGATTATGGTGGCATATTCCTATGATTGATTTATCGAATATGATTATTCTGTTCGTAAGATAATTATTTAGTTGACTTATCGGAGCCGCTGATTATTAGGCCAAGGTCCCCGACGTGCCTCCTATATAGCATAGCTATTCTCGGACGTCGAATCCTAATAATATTAATTTAGTTCTTGTTGGACATTATTAAAACGATATGTGAATTAATTGTTTAGTAGATTATTAAATTAGTTGGACTAAATAATTAAATATGTGAAAAAGGCATTTTTCATAATCTTGGCCAAAATTAGTGTTATGGCCGAAAATTCTCTTATTGACCTAGTCAATATGAATTTTCGGCCCCAAGCATGTTTTTAGGAAACAAGAAATTGTTTTAAGACATGTGCACAAAATATTTATTGGATAAATATTTATGGTAAGAAATAAAGATAAATATTATTCTAGATTTGTTCTAGAATAATATGGCAATATTTTTATTTATTGGATTTATTTTATTTGCAAAATAAAATCCTTGGAGGTCAATGATTACTCTCCTATATAAAGAGAGTTCTCCCAAGCCTAATACACTACACATAATTCGACTTCTACCTCTTAGAGAGGAGAAGTATAAAATTCGGCCAAGGGGAGATTAAGGGGAAAATCTTGGAGGTTTTTCCGGGTAGCATATCGGAAGGATTCGAGACGAGAATTTCCTTCCACCGGGAGTTGCTTGGATCACACGTACGGAAGATCGTGGTGCTCTTCACGTCTTCATCCTTTCTATTCCGGTTCTTCAACTTGGATTTTGAGTTCCAAGAGGTATGTTCTACAACCCCCTTGTAGATGTAGATCTAGTTATTTTATTACGTGTAATTTATAGATATAGATCCTTAAATCGCTTCCGTTGCGGATGGTATTACTAACAGTGGTAACTAGGACGTTGAACTATTTATTCGATAATGCAATTAATTTTCGGAAGAGATATTTTCTCTTAAGTCTTTTAAAAACCAGAGTGACATACAGGTATATCACTAGTGTCATTCGTGTCAAACGGAAGACAAACTTAGTTTGATCAAAGGTGATTTCGGACTTTGAAATTCCTCTAGTAAATTTTTGAGTGTGTAGTAATTACACGAGTAATTTTCTAATTGAAAAATCGGAAAATCATGAAGTGTCGCTAGTTGGACGGTATTTGGAATCGATGAACTAGTGGGAGCTTTATGATTTGTTGTTTTTCTAGAACATTAGAAAAGTGTAACTGACTACACACGTAACCGTTCTAATTGAAGAACCGGAAAGTCATGAAACGTCGCTAGTTGGACGATATTTGGAATCGATGAACTAGTGGGAGTTCTATGATTTGTTGTTTTTCTGGAAACATTGGAACTATGTAAGAAAGATTTTCTAATCGAAAAAATCGGAAAATCATAAAAAATAAAGCATTGCTCGTTAGACGGTATTTGGAACCGATAAACTAGTGGGAGCTTTAATGTTATGATTTGTTGTTTTTTTTGGTATATTAGAAAATCCGAGAAGTCCCAATGAGTAACACTTGAAATAGACATCCCACGGTTCAAGAGTAGTGTCTACTCAAACGAACCGTTGGTTCAAGACTGTTTCCATTCACGGAAAGTCAAGAATGGGAGAATATGTCTAAAAGTGATAATCATCTAAACTGAGAAAACTTTATGGCTGAACCGAAAATTAATTAACTGAAAATCATAGGATAAGGACAGTGATTTTGGATCACCAACCTATGAATCCGTGGCAATTTTCTCGAGCTAAGTTCTTTGGAAGAACAAGGTAGCAGTGCATTTAACGATTAAAAGAGTAAACAACGGGCAGTTAATTTTAGCTAGAATAGTGGGAGTGTTATAAGGAAATGAATCTCGGATTCAATCCTTGGACATCGTGGAAAAATTATTTTCTGTTTAAGATTCGTTGAAACGAATGGATTTACCTTATATTCGATAATTTGTTTGTCATATAGAAAGTGAATATACCATTTGTAGTACGTATCCAAGACTCGGACTTTTGTTTGATAAAGTCAAAACTACTTAGAACTGCTGAAATATGTATATAAAACACATCTTAAGAACTATTAAAAGCAATTGGTTTCTATATTTAGATAAACGCTTCTTCATATTCCATAGTTAGTGCATAGTCCCTAAAAGACAAGACCTGAAGACTGGCTCATGGTGATTCCTTTCTCCCAGTCTGGTTATATTGTCTCAAAGGTTCAATGACTAAGTTTCCTTTCAATTGGGAACGGATAACGGTTATAAAGAAGTAACATAGCTTTTTCATAACGACCTTCGGGGTCTGATGAAAGACACAAGCTAGTAGGAGCTTCCGAGTAGGGACTTCTTGTCTGATAACTATTCAAACACTCCGGAAAGTTTATCCAAAATATTTTGAGGTTTCTCTGTTTTCAATAGAGATAGAGTATTCTATACTCGGAATAGGCCATTCATAGTCCTCGAGACTGATGCTCAGCCTGCCTCATTGTGACATGTTCTCACTAAGTGAGAAACCGTTAAATTGCCTTACATAGTTTTAGATGTGCTACAATACACTGCTTAACTCAATAAAGATATTGGAAGCAAAACCGAGAAGTCTACCTAGAATATGCTTTGGAATTTACGGATAAGGTGTGGATTCGGTTCACCCCACTTCCATAAATATAAGCATTTAGCACACGGTGCTTGAAGGTAGATCTGGGAATTTCGCGCACACGTTCGGTCAGTGACCAATCGTTATATATCTTGTAGCATTAAGAAAAAGGTTTGTTATAAGATTCTTGAGATCGGGAAGGGACTGTCATACTGTTGCATCCTTTCTGATAGAGTCCATGAACAGCAAAACCTTGAACCTTGAAGTACGTTTACTCAAGGTAGTTACTAAATGATTAAAATCAGACCCTATCCAACATCGGTTGTTGGTGATAACACTAAAATACTATTAAACTAGATCAGAATTTCGATCCACCCAGTAAGTATTGGGAGTATGGTTTATCCATTACCCATTACGGGTTCTGCGGACTTTGTAGTCTGAGGATCGATTGATGACCTATGGCTCTTTTGTGAGCAGTATAGGATTCTGATAATAGAGGTTGGTTTAATAGCCATAACCCTGTGAATGGAGTTCGAAAGACAATTTTGTAAATGTTTCGTGCAAGTGGGAGATTGTTAGGTGTGATGCCCGAAAGACAATTTTAAAATGTTTTATTTAATAAATGAAATGATATTATTATTCATATTTATTATTCTCATATTCACCGATGTGACAATAGTATTTACACTACAGAAAACCCTAAAGTATATCGTTTATGTAATCACTTAACTCGGTGTATGGGATATACACGGGAGGATTGAGTTAGTGAAGATGTACTTAAAATACAATTAGCCCGTAGTGAAGTTAATCGAGAGTATCGGGTCTCTACTTTAACGTGCTATTATTGCACCCAGAACACAGTAGGTGTGATTGTCTTATCCGGACATTCGGTTAAGAGAACCTAGTGGGGCATTTATATATGATAGATATATCATATAGGGCTGGACCGATTTGATTAGAGTTCACGATTTAATTCGTAATCGAGAAGTCTTATCGAATCAATGAATGATCATATTTATGGATATATCTTAATCCTGAGGTGATCACAGTCAACTGCTTGAATCAGTATGAAGTTTGACTAGACGGTTAAGGATTACACTGAGTATGTGATCTGAATTACCACATCTTGGCATTGTACTGGATTGAGTGAGTAGTTTGTGTTATCACAGATACGGAATCCATTCCTTCCATTTATGGAAGTAGATAGACAGTTCCCTTATTTGTTAATCCTAGAAACAGATCGATCGTACGAGTTCATTTTACACTGATTAGCTACCAATGAGTTGTATGAATTAATTGATTACTAGGGGTTAATGGTAAATAAGGATAAGAGGTTCTAAAAGGGTTAACGGTAACTTCCCGATTTAGAATGAACAGTCTATGGAGGATTAATCCATATGTAATAATTATATCAATGGACGCTTATTATCATTCTCGTGAGGAGATAAATATAATCTCATAATCGGAGGAGTACAGTCACGGGATTATGGTGGCATATTCCTGTGATTGATTTATCGAATATGATTATTCTGTTCATAAGATAATTATTTATTTGATTTATCGGAGCCGCTGATTATTAGTCCATGGTCCCCGACGTGCCTCCTATATAGCATAGCTATTCTCGGACGTCGATTCCTAATAATATTAATTTAGTTCTTGTTGGACTTTATTAAAACGATATGTGAATTAAATGTTTAGTAGACTATTAAATTAGTTGGACTAAATAATTAAATATGTGAAAAAGGCATTTTTCATAATCTTGGCCAAAATTAGTGTTATGGCTGAAAATTCATGTTGACTAGGTCAATAAGATTCGGCCCCAAGCATGTTTTTAGGAAACAAGAAATTGTTTTAAGACACGTGCAAAAAATATTTATTGGATAAATATTTATGGTAAGAAATAAAGATAAATATTATTCAAGATTTGTTCTAGAATAATATGGCAATATCTTTTATTTATTTGATTTATTTATTTGCAAAATAAAATCCTTGGAGGTCATGGATTACCCTCCTATATAAAGAGAGTTCTCCCAAGCCTAATACACTACACATAATTCGACTTCTACCTCTTAGAGAGAAGAAGTATAAAATTCGGCCAAGGGGAGAATAAGGGGAAAATCTTGGAGGTTTTTCCGGGTAGCATATCGGAAGGATTCGAGACGACAATTTCCTTCCACCGGGAGTTGTTTGGATCACACGTACGGAAGATCTTGGTGCTCTTCACGTCTTCATCCTTTCTATTGCGGTTCTTCAACTTGGATTTTGAGATCTAAGAGGTATGTTCTACAACCCCCTTGTAGATGTAGATCTAGTTATTTTATTACGTGTAATTTATAGATCTAGATCCTTAAATCGCTTCCGTTGCGGACTTCTTTACTCAGGAGAATCTGAATATGAGTCAGAGGAGATGGCTAGAGTTCGTAAAGGATTATGATTTGGATATTAAGTACCATCCGGGCAAAGCCAATGTAGTGGCTGATGCATTGAGCAGGAAACCAGTGTTTGCGGTTTCAAGTGTCGAAGTTGTTGCAGAAAGGTTTGATGGGATGGAAATTAGTAGCTTTGATCAGATTGAAGACCGGCAGTTTGTGGCACCGTTGTTAGCGAGGTCTGAGTTGATTGGAGATATTCGAGAAAAGCAAGATGAAGATCCGGTTTTAGTGGATTTGAAACGAGTTACTAGAGAGAAGCCTACAATGGGCTATGTATTAGACAAGAATGGAAACCTTTGGTATCAAGACCGTTTGTGTGTGCCTAATGTTGCTAATTTGAGGTGAAGAGTTATGGAAGAGGCACACAGGATTGCTTTTGCGGTGCATCCAAGTGCTACTAAAATGTACAGAAACTTGAAGGAAAAAATTTGGTGGCCCTCGATGAAGTTGGAAGTAGCCAAGTTCGTGGCGGAGTGTGACGTTTGTCAGAAAGTGAAGGCAGAGCATAGGAGACCAGGAGGAATGCTTAAGCCATTGGATATCCCTGAATGGAAATGGGATAATATCACGATTGATTCCATCACCGGATTACCTAAGACAAGAGGTGGTCATGATGCGATTTGGGTTATTGTGGATAGATTGACCAAATCTGCTCATTTCTTACCATATAAGGTTGATATGCCCTTGAAGAAGATGACCACCCTATACTTGGATAATATAGTGAAGTTACACGGAGTTCCTATCTCTATAGTCTCGGATCGAGATAGTCGATTCGTCAGTCGGTTTTGGAAAAGTTTACAAGCAGCTTTTGGAACCAAGTTGGATTTGAGTACGGCCTTTCATCCGCAAACAGACAAACAGTGAGAAAGAACCATCCAAACCCTTGAGGTCATGCTAAGGGCTTGTGTTCTGGAAGTAGGCGGATCATAGGATGATTACCTACCCGTAGCGGAGTTTGCTTAAAACAACAGTTATCATGCAAGTATAGGCATGCAACCGTTTGAAGCGTTGTATGGAAGATGATGTAGAACGCCTTTGTTTTGGGATGAAGTCGGGGAAAGACAAATCACAGGGCCGGAATTGGTTGAACAAGCTAAGGAAAGGGTTCAGTTGGTTAAGAAGAATATGAAGGCAGCACAGGACAGGCAGAAGAGTTGGGCAGACGTTAGACGAAGACCTCTTGAGTTTGAAGTCGGTGATAGAGTTTATCTACGAGCTTCACCGATGAAAGGAGTGAAACGCTTTGGATGAAAGGGAAAGCTATGTCCAAGATATGTTGGACCATTTGAGATTCTGGAGAGAATTGGACCGTTGGCTTATAAGCTTAAGTTACCGGAAACTATGTCGAGAGTCCATAGTGTGTTCCACGTTTCGATGGTGAAGAAGTGTCTGATGAAGAATGATGTTGAAACAACGATGGATCCGGAAATCCCTCAAGACAATCTCGCTTATGATGAGAGACCTATCAAGATTTTGGACCGGAAGGAGAAGTTGATTAAAAGGCGATTGGTCCCGTTGGTGTTAGTCCAATGGAGCAATCATTCACCCTAGGAGGCGACTTGGTAAGTCGAAGATGATATGATCAGTGAATTCCAAGAGTTTGTTGATCTACCAGGTATGTTCTAGTTTCGATGACGAAACTCCTTTTAAGGGGGGAGGAATGTAGTATTCTGATTTTCAGGAAAGGGCAGACGTGTCATTTTGCGAAAACGAAATATTATTATTTCTTTTCTTTTATTGGAGTTAAGTGTTGTTTTAATTATATATGTATAATTTTCGAAATTATGTGTATTTAATTAAAGGTGTTTTCTGATTTTTGGTAATTAAAAAAAAAGGGGTAATTAAGGAAAAAGGATTAATTTGGGAATTGGTATTTAAGGAAAAATAAACTGAGATAATTCCCATAACCTAGTTAATCAGAAAATCAGATTCCACACCTCTTCTCTGCGCAAATTTGGAGGAGAAGGAAAGGCAAGAGAGTTGTCATAATATCTGAAGCGTTTCTCGATCGTTTTCAGATCGGATTGAAGAGTTGGAATCGTCGTGAGAATAGCACCGCTTTGATATCAGTTTGAGGAAGTGCAGCAGACTTTTCAAGGCTCTTTGGTTCATTTTTTGGCTACGAATAGGTAAGAGGCTCTTCCTACGATTCCAATTATCGTTTATAAGGTTTAGATCGTGTTTAAGATGTTTTAATGCTAGGAAGATGTGTCTTTTCGTTGATCAATGATCATAGATGCTATGGTTTAATTAGATATGTTTTTTCTGTGTTTTACTGGGTTTAATTCGATATTAATTATGTTAGAAATGGATTAGAAATCGTGTTTTGAAGATTTTAGCATTTTGGGAAAAACCCAGGCAAACGAGGGTTCGCACTAAGCAAACGGGCGTTTGCGATCATAGCAGCTCAAACGGGCGTTTACACAAGGCAGACAGGCGTTTGAGGTTAGACTTTTGATTCAGGATGTAGCCATTTTTTACGGACGGGCGTTCGGGGTTAGTGGATGGGCGTTCGATGTCAAACGGGCGTCCATAGGATGTCCAACGGGGGTTCGACCTGTTTTACCTTTTTTTTTTACTGTTTTATCGTTTCAGCTTGGTTTCAGCTTCATAATCACGTTATTATTGTTTTAAACCCTTAATTTGTGATACATGAACATTTCATAAACATAAACAAGCCTGAATTGAGCTTCTGATTCGTTCAGTTAAAACACCAAATGTACTCTTAAAGGGAGTTGAAGTTCGGATCCGTCGAAAGAGCATGATAGGCTTGTGCTTTGATGAATTAGCATTCATCAATCTCTGTGTAATTGCTAGGCCTTGTTAATGTCGAGTGGTCTAGGAAGAGGGTAGTGTCGGTGAGGGAGACTAAATGAAAACACATAGGTGGTTAGTTAATCATTCTAATAAAATACGTACTTGACTAGTAAGAGATTAAGCAACTTGTCTCTCTTGGATAGGCACTAGTCTATATCGCGATGTGTGTGCTACCTCTGAAGGTGGAAGAACCCGTAGGTCAAAAGAACCACAAGTTCGGAGGACACCACTGAGACGCGCATGCTATCGGAATCTTCCTATTCTAGACTTCGGGGATATTGGTGTGATCCACTAATATGTTGCAATCGATATCTCTTGGTGGATATACATCAGGCATAGTGGCCTTGAGTGCGGTTGTAACATAGATAAGTTAGGTAGAAACGTTTAGTCATAACATGTTGATGCACATCTAAGGAACCCCAGATTGAGTTGGTCACACATAAACAACTAAACGAATAAATGTCTTTTCTTTATGAATTGTAATTGTTGTCGTAGCTTCTATCTCTTATTAAGTACGGTATACTTACCTAAAATGCATGTTTTCTATGTGTTTGGGGGTGAGAAGATGAACAGGTTGATCAGTGTTACGAGGATGAGTTCGATGATGACGTTTGACGACGCCTCGTTGAAGACTTTATAATTATTTATTCTGTCTTTCATTTGTTAGACTGTAGGAGTACTTTTGGTTTAGACTTTTGGTCTTTCGAGATTTGTAGTACCCTTTACGTTTCTTTTGAGAATATCGTACGTTACTGTTGGGTTTTCGTTTTTTTTAATGTAATAAAGTTACATTTCCACCTTTAGATCGTTTCCTATTCTTGGTTGTTTCTTTTTGTTTATAAATTTATTTCCCGAGTCGTTTGCTTGTTTGTGATACGACGTAGTAGAGGCTTACGTATGAAATAAATTTATTTTTATTTTATACGTGCCGAACGTTCCTTTTCCGGATAAGGACTCAGTGTCCGGGGACGGGGCATTACACCCAAGGTCATCAGAGACTTCCTTGGTTGTAAGTCAGTCCATAGGTCTTCACTTCACTGTGTTGGTCCCTTGGCTATCTTCACTGAGCTTGTCCTTTATCTTACTAAGCCGGCCAACCAGTCTAGTACAGTTCTTATCTGACTAAACTTATACAACATGTCAGAATTTTAAGTAAAGCCTATACAAACATTTCTACTATTTCAAATTATTTCAGGCTTGCTATAACAGCTAGTATGGCCATCGTCAAAACAATAAAATGTTCCTAACAATAACATGCATGTGTAACTGATTCAGGCCAAAGAAAATGAGGCACTTTTAACACATTTAGCATAGTTTGAACAGATTCTTGCAAGGAATGATTTTTGTGCTTGACTACGTTTTTCAGTTGAGGAGTTCTTGGTGCAGAAAATTCATGACGGATACCCAAGCACTCATAGGACTGTATAAGTTCAGTATGCACGAATTCGCCACCCTTATCACTTCTAACATAAACTATATATATACAAATGTGTTTTGTAGTTGTTTCAACAAAGTGGAAAATGCCTCAGCACTCTCACTTTTGTGAGATAGATACAAAACCCAAGTATAGTTGCCATAGTCATCAACCACTAGAAGCACATAATTTTTTTAGAAAGACTTCTGACTCTACTAGGACCAAATAAGTCTATGTGAAACATCTCTAGAATGCGAGTGGATGTGACATCATGCTTAGATTTAAAATAAGTCTTGGTTTCTTTGTTGTGAATACATGGCTCACGAACATCAAACTCTTATAAATTTACCATAGGTAAACCGTGAATCGGATTATGTTTGCACAACTTTTGAATTGTGTAATGCCTACGTGACCCTAGCGTCGATGCCAAAGATTCGCATCATCATGTTTTGATATCAAACATATAACTAAACAGTCAATCAGATTGTCTAGTTTGATCGTGTAGATGTTAATCATACGATGACCAGTTAAGAAAATCTTCCCATGACAATCAGTAATACTACATATACCCTTATCAAATGCAACATCAACGCCCACGTCACATAGTTTTGAAATGCTCTACAAATGATACTCTAGGTTCTCAACATGATAAACTTTAAAAATAACTAGAGTGTTAGGGTTACCGACAGTGCCTTCAGAAATTATTCTTCCTATGGAGTTGTCTTCATATATAGGTGACTAGACCACCCTTAACTTTATCTCTATAGTCATGGAACATGGCTTTGTTTCTGGTCATTTGCTCTGAGCAACCGCTATACAAACACCACATTGTATTGCTATTTTTTTATCCTTGATTTGAATCATACCTACAATACAAGTGTTCACATGTAATCTTTAGTTCTTGGGTCCTTTGGGTTTAGTATCAAACTTGATTCAGTCCTTCTGAACCCGTACATGTTTAACCCTTGGTTTATGTGCAGTCTTTTTAGTCCGGGTGGACTTGATAGACAACTCACAGTGACGTGGGTTGGGATGCTATGTGTTAGGCTGGTATCCAGTGAACTGATTTTACCAGAAGAACATCTGGGAAAGAAAGGGGTCAAATTAAGGGTATCTAAAAGTGTAGTTGGGTGTTTGGTGTATGTATGGATCATGAAATGCAGTTAGGTAGAAACTTGTGCCATTTGATGTGTGGTGAGAGCGGTTTTGTTTAGTATTTCTCCTTGAACCTCTCTTCTCATACATAAATGCATGGTTTTTTTTGTAGAATGTTGTGAAGTGTGTGATATTGTAGAAGAAGCGTTCTTAGGTGATGTAAGTGCCTTTTTCTTTTGTTTAGTGCTTTGTGCTAAGTGTTCCAAGGAGATAGGTCTATGCTTCAATAACTCCATGGTTGAGGTAGGATTAGTTGGTTTTGGTTTGTCCACTTTCATGGTTCCTGAACCATTGCCATGTTTCCATATGTCTTAGAATAAAGTGAGTTGTTGAAGCTGAGTACGTTGCTCCTCAAGTCCTAATATGACTTGTTTCAAACTAAAAAACTCTTGTTTCAAATATGTGTTCTCAATATCGGTGTCTTGATGCTCAAGATCTAAACGACTTAGAGTGTTTATTAACATTATTATTTCATCGTCGTGATGCAACCTAAGTTCGTTTAAGTGTTCAATTTTAGATATTAAGACTAAGTTATCTTTAGCTAAAGTTTCATTCAATACATGCAGCTCATCATTGGTGAATGATGAGTTCGATACCTCATCTTCTATGTCATTGGTGGGTTATGAGTAACCTATAAGACAAAAGTTTGCTTTCTCAGATGTTTCTGAGTTGTTGTCATTGTCGGTTTCTAAACTATCTGACCAAGCATCCATTGCCTTTCTATGACTCTTAGTGTTCTACTTTGAATCATTTTGGGAATCATTGCGAGAGCTTGACTTGTGATGTGGCTTGGACATAGATCCGGAGCATCGTTTGGTCTTGTCACTTTTTGCATTTGGGCAGACATTTGCAATATGCCCTTTCTGTGTGCACTCGTAACAAGTGGCAGTAGCAGTCCAATCCTTTTCTTTGTATTTACACTGTTTGCCACATTGCCTTTTGGAGTTCTTTGAGTTCTTAGAATTCTGCTTTCTGAACTTGTAGAACTTCTTGAAGTTTAGCACATCCATTGATAGATCCTCATCTTCTTGATCACTTGAGGAAGATTCGGATTCATATTAAGACTCAGGTTCCTTAGATTATAAAGCTATGTTATGGGAATGGTTTTTGTCTCACTTACAAGATTCTAAGTGCATCTCGTGAGCAAACAGAATGCCGATAATCTCGTCTTTAGTAAGGACCTCATCATCCTTAACCTCTTCAAAGGAATATTCCTTGGCATCCCATTAAGGAGGAAGACTCCGAAGAATCTTTAGGACTTGGTCCTCATAAGAGACAGGTTTACCATACGACTCTAGTGCATTAACTATGTCATTGAATATAGTGTCCATATCCTTAATAGATTCATTTGATTCCATTAAAAACATTTCAAATGCACGTAGAAAACCATTTATTTTGGAACGCTTGACTCGGGAAGTTCCCTCATGCCTTTTAGCTAGAGTCTCCCAAATTTATTTGTCAAACTTACATGAGTTAACCGCACTAGTCTCACCAGGGCTTAAAGAGTTGACAAGGATGGCCATGGCTTTTGAATTCAAGGACATCACTTTGAAGTCCTCTTCATCAAACTTATGTTCACCTTTGGAAACCTTTGTAATGAAACAAGCCTTAGTGACCGACTTCATTGGTACCAATGGATGATTTTATATAATTCTCCACAGTTAATAGTCCATTCACTCTAAATGATGTTCATTGAGTTCTTCCATACCATATACCCTGACCCATCAAAGTAAGGAGGTCTTCCCAACGACATGCCCTCCATATGTGTCATGGTCGATGCCATGGATGATATGCAAGAAAAAATTTTGGATTTTGATAAATAAATATGAAACTACAACAATATGACATGTAAGTTACAATGCAAGTTATGCACAAATAATAACAATGTAGTGATACAGTTCAATATCACTGATGTATGTAGTTTATAGAATCACTGAACTTAATATTGCAAGGATAATAGACTAATGAGTGGTGTGTAAGAACCTAACACGTTAATTTAGTATTACAGCCTCAAATTAAATGGCGATTCGAAATGGGAGTAACAAAAATATGAAATTTGAATCGAAACCCTTTTTGAGGATGGTGCGGGCTGAATAGAATAACTTCATCAATATTAAATCTGTAAAGACAACTGCCAGACCAAGTGTAATTCGAGGTAAAGGTAATGTAGTCCAACAAACAAGTTAATATCAAAACATGATCACTAGGTGACTGGCTACGATCCCAATTGTTGGATCGATGCGCAGCTTGATTCAGAAGGGTAGAATGAATCAAGCATATTTTTAAGGTTTTAAAATTTGTAAGCACTTAAGTGTGTTTCAAAGACAATTTATAGTAATGTCAAATAGTTTAAACGTTTAAAGCAAGGTGGAAGCATGGTTTGCAATAAAGTAGATGTGATTAACTTTTATACCTAGATCAAGTTACAAGTTTGATTGATAAATTGATTACACAGATTCAGATTACTGGATTAAAGGTTAATGGGATTGGCACAAGATCAGATTTTAATCAAACAAGATATATGAAAATTAATAATCAAACTAAACAGGTATGAATAAATTCTAAGAGTTCAATATCGAATTTACACCAGTAGTTTAGTTACAATTCAGATTACAGATATAAACAATGTCAACAGACTGAATCAAAAGTCAGCAGACTAAGGTTATTACAGCAAACTAATATACATATACAACAGATCAAAGCAGCAATGTAATAAATACACAGTTGATACAAGGATAAGATTCAGCAGATTAAATACACAACTGACAAAGTAGGCTAACTATCAGCCAAACCTCAAGAAGGATAATTAAGTTCAAAGAACAAGATTATCAAGCCTGAGATTCAAACAAGGTTGAATAAAAGTTTAACAAAT
Source organism: Gentiana dahurica var. dahurica (assembly GCA_024500145.1). NCBI lineage: Eukaryota > Viridiplantae > Streptophyta > Magnoliopsida > Gentianales > Gentianaceae > Gentiana > Gentiana dahurica. The sequence continues at coordinate 74,485,766 of CM044900.1, forward strand.
TAAGAGAATAACTACTAAATCTATTACAAGATGGTACAACTCAGTACAAGTATTCAGTAGACAAGATCTCAGCAAGAAAGTTCTAGACAACAGGTATTCAGCAGATTACAGCAAGGAACAAGCCAGACAGCAAGACAAGGGGTGTTACTGTACTAATTCTTAGTTGGAGGAACTGAATCTGAAGTGCAAAAACCTGGGGTTTTGGAGATTGTCAAGTAGACACTGAATCACAAGGTGTCCGGAGGATCACCTTGACTGGATCATTAACAGCCAAGTGTAAGTCCATAGCCTAAAACAAATGCATGCATTTCTAACACTTCAAACCAGAATGCCCTTGTGACCATCACTTGCAAGACTCAGTCAAGAAAATCTTTCAGACATTATATGACTTACCGACAAGGGCAAGAAGACAAGAATCAACAAGAATTCTGTCACACAAGCAATGTCAGAATTCTGGACTTAAGGTATTTTTTATCCTTCACTGACAGTCAAGGCACATTCCTCAAGCCTCACTAGGCAGATTACCTTGGCACTTCAGCCCAAGTAATCTTGAGACTACTACCTTAACAAAGAATGAGGAAAACACCAAAATCTAGACTTCAAACAAAAATAGAACAGACTCAAAAGCAAGTGTAGACACCAGTATTTAAACACAAGACTACTTTAAATGCACACAAAACACTCATACCAATCAAAACATACAAAAACACTACAAACCTCAGTCATAGTGTACCTTACAAGGAACACTAGAAACCTCAGTCACAGGAACTCTGAGAAGGCTATTGACTAGCAAGCCACATTCAATAGAAAAACTAGACTTTAGAACTTGAATGATCAGCAGTGATCACCAAGTGCAACAGACTCAACTTTTGTATAGTACAAAACTTAACTAGAAAAGAGAATTTTGAAAGTGTTTAAGAATGTGGGGTTGCTCAAGAGTTGTTTGCTTCAAGTTGTTGTAATCTTCATCACTATACTGGTCTATTTATAGCCTAGAAGGTATAAGGAACCTATGAAGCACAGACATGGACACAGACACGCAGCACGGCACGACATGACACAGACATGGCTAATTCCAAAATTTAATGACACGACACACTACCGACATGTGCTATATATATAATACATGTTAACATTAATTATATGATGTAAATAAGATTTATAAAAATCTACAAAACCAGATAAAATAGGATATGCAATACGTAAACTCTATGAATATCTCAAATAGATATTCGACGGTGCCATAAGTAAAAATTAATTTAATCATTTGACACGTGTTGGAGGCAAGTCGACCGCGTGTCTTGTCGAAAATGTGTCGGACACGGCACAAGACACACAGATTGAAGTGTATGTGCTTCATAGTAGGGAACATTCCGACTTTAGGGGATTTTCCGGATCAACTGATTAACCGAGGCACGGGAAAATCACATGTGCTAAATTCTGAAATGGTAAGTTTAAGGGGTAGGTGAAATTACACATAGCCACCCTGGGTTGCCGTCAGGCCAGAAATAAGGGTGATTTAGTTTGTGAATTTGAACTAGATGATATCAAACAAACCAGAATTGACACTAGCACTTATATGAGGAGCGTAAAGACCAAACAAATAAACAGAACTAGATGAGGTACCCAGACTGACCAATCATAAACAAAAAATTTAGCAGGAAACACAGAGGTTAAGTAATTGAACAAAAACGAGTCTTGGTTAGGGGGATGGCCAATAAACCGAAGGAAATTTCCAAACAGGCTGGTAATCTAGGGCATAGGGGCCATCAGACCGGATTTCAACCAACAAGACATAGATTAACCATCATTGAACCATATTGGTTCTCAGACCGACTCAACCGGACCTCACAGCGTAAGAACCGTCCATCTGAATCAATACTAAGAATTGTTAGGGTTTAAGCCAATTTACAAGGAAACCCGGCTTTAAAACTCGGGTGTAGCAGTTCTAGATTTGAATGAAGATGCCTTGCACAAGTATGACTCATAATCGGCTTGCAATATCACTATCAACATAGAATCATAACGTGGGATGGAATGTACACAAGTAACCACACTTAACCTTAGAACAGTCACCGGAGAATATGGGGTGATGAAATACCTAAATCCTCAGCTTTAATGGAGGACCAAGGCAGATCTCCATCTTTATCTTTGAATTTGCAAAACCTGAACATGCAATTTACTACAGGCACGATTCAAACCAGAAAAAGTAAAAGAATATTGATAGAATCATTGGGAATCGAGTGCAGTAACTCCATAGCACAAGGCATAAAACATTCACAGTAACGCCCCGTTCCCGGTCACCGAGTCCTTATCCGGAAATCGAAACGTTCGGCACGCATAATATTAAATAAATAATATTACATATAAGCCTCTACTACGTCGTATCAAATAAAAGCAAACGGAAGCTAAAAGACTCGGTTCATTTTTTTTCAAATAACCAAGAATAGAAATCAAGAACTAAAGAGGAAATGTAATATTATTACATTGGAAAATGAAACCAATGAATCCAAAATGTACGAATTCCGAAGTACTAAAAGTAAACTACAACATCCAAAAAACCAAATCTATGAAATAAATGTAAATAAACGAATAGTAAACAAGGTCTTCAAGTCCGGCGTCCTCAAACATCGTCATCAAAGTCCTCCTCGAACTCTTTATTTACATGTTCGCCTTCTCGCTCCCAAACACATATATAAACATGCATTTGAGGTAAGTACATTGTACAAAGTAAGAAGTAGAAACTACAATTTAATTAGGGTTTATTATTAAAGGATTTGTCTTAAAGAGACCGACTTAATTTAGGGTTCATTCCATGCCCATCGACACGTCATGACTATACGTTTCTAGCCTAGCTTATCTTTGTTACATCATCACTCAAGGACACTACGCATGGTGTTCATCAGCCTGAATATATACGTGCTAACTAACGGTGATTAGCACCGGTTAGCTCCGGGGTCTCCCCGGTATGCGTATACGTCCGATGAATTTCCTCCACTACCCTTCAGCCGTTTAAGGCCAGAAGCGTTGTTCACCTTTTATGAACGTATCACATTGCCGATATGAAAGAGTGCCTAACCAAGAATAAATGACGTTCTATCTTTTACTACACGTATGTAATTATTAATGTGAATAAACTAGCCACTTAACTGTTTTCAGAATAAAACTCACCTTATCAACTCTACTCCCTCACTTAGACATCTAGACATCACATCCTATCAGTTACACAGACATTGATGAACTCTAGTTCATCAAAGCACAAGCCCTTTCATGCCCTTCCGACGGATCCGAACTTCAATTCCCTTTAAGAGTACATTCGGTGTTTCAATTGAACGAATCAGAAGTTCAATCGAGGCTTGTTCATATTCAATTAATGTTATTTAATCATGAATTAAGGTTTAAAATTCAAAACATAGCTTAAAACAACATCTTTTAGAAATATGGGGCAATGCGTGCGCATTACTCTGGAATGCGTACGCATTCCTTACTTAAAAACCTGCTGAAAACTCTCTGTTCAAACAATGCATGCGCATTGTGCTCAATGCGTACGCATTCTCTGAACAGAACCTAAGCTAAACTTTCTGTATGATCAATGCGTGCACATTCTTATGAATGCGTACGCATCCCTCAGCCAGAAAGTATCCTGTACTATTCTGATACAACAATGCGTGTGCATTCCCTTGAATGCGTACACATTGAACCTGCTGTAACTAACCTGGGCAATCCTGTAACAGGAATGCGTGCGCATTGCTGGGCAATGCATACGCATCCTACGCATAAAAGCCCTAAAATCCTGATTTCCATCTCATAACGATCTCTACTCGATTCCGAACCTCTTGTACACTAAGTATAGCAGATAAACAGTGGAAAAACATAACTTTAAAGATCCTAAACAATCCTTAATCTTTAAACATCATCTCAGCATAAAACTAGATACAATAAGCATCAAAACATGATCTAATCTACTCTAAACCACAATTAGATGGTAGGAAGAGCTTCTTACCTTTAGCAATCTTATTCCAACAGCAAAACTCAGAAAAACATCATCTAAAACTGATCTTTTCTATAGAAAACATGTGTGATAAATCCGAACTTAGATTAGATTCAATCACACGCTTCTAAACGATAAAGACTACGAATTGACGAGTTTGAATCCATCAAATTCGAAGAAGAACAGGGATTAGGGCTTAAACATACCTCAACAAAACTCCAACTTTCTTATTTCAAAACGAAGCCTTCTCCACAACGATTCCGGTGCTCGACTCTGATCTGAAAACCGTTATGATTTGACTTAGCAATCGATGAAAAAATACCTCAACCCTAACTTGCTCTTACACGCAGAAGGTGAATTTGGAGGTGGAAAATCTGATTAAAAGTTTAAGGGGCTGATTAGATTGATTTTCCCTTAAATAGGAAAAATCCCAAAATTACCTAATTTTCATGATTTTCCTTAATCACCCTTAATAAATCAAGATAATTATACATATATTTAGCAAGATAATTAAACTCCTAATAAAAGGAACCGAACCCAATATTTCGTTTTCGCAAAATGACACGTCTGCCCTTTTCCCGAAAATCAGAATATTACATTCACGATTTGGAGATATCGTGTTGCCCACACTTCAAATCAAGAGCATTAAGTGCTCTGATGCAAGAGTAAAATGCATGAGAAGGAAGAGTACCAGATTTTCTGGGATTCAAAGTGCTTTCTGCATTGACGAGTAGAAGAACAAGTTGGCTAGGGTTTCAGGATAACACTGAAGTGTGTAGAACGAGGATGATAATCAGGTTAGGGTAGTTTAGGTGTAACTCCGGTTCAAGGGTTGGGTCAAGCCTTAGGAAGCCGGGTAAAAAGGCTTTAAGGCCTAGGCAGGAGAAAACCGGGCTTTGCAATATTTGAGTCCATCAATTTAATCCAATACATAAATAATATAAATTATATGATTGATCAATTAATTTAAATAGGTGGGTTCTATTGGCACACGCCAAATTATTTCGCACCCATTTATTTCCGACACCACAAAAAATTACTTCGGCACCACACTGTTTTCAAAAAGACGAACGTCATCCCCACTGGTGTTCCTCCTTGAACACCAACGTCAGTGACACTGACGTTGGTGTTCAATGAGGAACACCAGTGGGGATGACGTTCACGTTATAAAAGTGGCACAACATAAGGATGTCAGTCCACTGGTGTTCCTCCCTTCAACACCAACGTCAGTGTCACTGACGTTGGTGTTCAAAGAGGAACACCAGTGGGGATGACATTTTGTTCAGTAGAAAAAATATTCAAATAATGGGTGCCAAAAGTAATGTGGTGTGTGCCAATAGAACCCACCTTTAAATATTTAAAATCCTGCAGAAAAATCAAGTACACAACAATATATTCCATATGATGTAAACTTTACAGTTTCATGGCCATTAGTGGAGCAAATCAATAATAAAACACATATACTGATACTATTGAGAAAATTAATTGAACATTTGATGCAACTGGGGCATATAACACAACACATTATCAGAATCATCATCGTCATCATCTGGTTAGTCCTTAGGTCCTGAGTTGGTGATTCCATTTTTCATCTTTTAGAAATAATATAGTTTTAATGACGAGTTCCAGACTAGTTTTTATAGGGCAAAGGCAAAAGGATGTCTAGAATGAATGTATAGGTTTACTATAGTTTGATCCTTGTATAGGTTTGATCAAACAAGCACTGTAAAGAGGTCAGCTGACTTTGTCAGCAGACCTAGATTAGGTTACAGTAGAGTGTCTAGGATCTGCTGAAAACTGAAGGTTGAGGGTTCAAACTCAGTATTGAAGAATGAAGGCTACGGGTTCAAACTTAGTATGAAGATTTAAAAGCCAAGGATATGGGATCAAAATTTAGGTAAGTCTGTGATGGCCTAAACTGGTCACATATACCTTGTATCAAAGGTCTAAGTTTCCAAAAAAGACACGTGATGAATAGGACTTAATTATGTTAAAATGGTGTACTCTAACTTCTTAGTTAAAAGTTAGACGAGAAGCCGTCAGCTAAAGTGTTCTTTCAAGATCACAGTAGACAAGGTGTCAGGTGACCTTTGTATATCTCAGCAAACTTATGAACCAAATCATCAGCTGAGTATACATGAATTAAATTAATCCAATCCAAGGTTTATTCTAGAAGATTAAATGGATAAGGATGGATTTCAAGCCTTGGATTATTCAGTCAATCAATGGTTGAGATTAAAAATATGTTACAAGGAATTCAGAGCCGATTTAATTAAAGAAAAACCATTGGATCGCAGACTGACCATCAGAAGGACACTGATAGTGTCGGAATGTACAACAAATGGAATTTTAGGGAATAATCAGGCAAATCATCTAAATGTCAAATTTAAATTTCAAATTCACATGATGGATTTTCACCTATAAATAGAAGACCCCTGGAACTAGAATCAACACAGAACTTACAAGTAAATCAAGAGCATTACACCCTGCTGAATTGAGCATAAGATTGATCTAAAAATTCTTCAAGTTTTCCTGCATTCAAGTGTTATACAGTATACACACTTGGAGAACTTAAGTTGCTGATCTTTCAATCATGATTAAAAGCTTAATGAAGCTGAATCACTTTCTTGATTCAAACCATTCTTTTTCATAGAAACCTGAAGATAGAGAAGCACAGATGAAGTGTCAAGAACTGTTGTTTTTTGGTGGAACTGGTGAATAGGCAATCCTACCCTTCAAGGACCAGTGGAATTTTTAGGAGCAACAATTTTTCCTGTTTCTTAGTGTTCAGTTTGTGAAGCCATAGTTATTGGTCAAGGACAAACAACTTAGGGACTTTTGTTACTGCAACCTCAACAGACTATAGTGAATTTCCTTCAACATCACAGGAGAAGAGTGGACTGACAAGATTACACCACCCAGGACCACTATAAATCATGCTTTACTTTATTTACTGCATTTACTTTCTATATATTTATTTTAAGCATATCAACAACAACTATCTTCCAAAATAATACTGATTTTACACATAAAAATGCTGAGTATCTATCACTTAGTATCTTCATTTTAACAACAAGTAAAATGCTTAAGTTTTTATTCCACTGCACCAGACTCACGGAATGCATAGTGAGCTGGTCTGTTCAAACTCCGAAAATTTTTAAGTGTTAAGTTTATTAACCCCTCCCCCCATCTCTAAACTTAACAAATGCCTTTTCAAGGGACCAACAATTGTATTATTGCAGAGCTTCTGTTCTGAAGTAATTCTCACTTGTTGTTCTTGTGGAATACTTTGAAAACTTTTTCTAGTTTCTGTTTTTCAAACTTTGCATCATGGATAACAATCAATATGCTAGACATATGTTGATGTGTAACATGGACTATTTTGATGAATACAAACATCATATGCAGGCTTATCTAGCTGCTACACATGACGAAATGATGGATGTTCTGACTGATGGACCTTTACAAATTACTCAAGTTGTAACTGTCAATGGAGTCAACGCCAGAACTCCTAAACCTAAGGAAGATTGAGGTCCTTAAGATAGAAAGGTGGCCAATCTGAAAAATATTGCTATTGACATAATTTACAGAACCTTGGATACAATATGTACATGAAGGTGAAGGACTACAAGACTGCCAAAGAATTGTGGAAAAATTGCAATTAATTTGTGAAGGTTCTGATGCTATCAAAAAGAACATAGTTATTGTGGCTAAGCCGAAGTTTCAAGAGTTCAAAATGAAGTCTACTGAAACCATTGTGCAAATGGATTCAAGGTTCAATTCTATTCTGGATGAACTCACCCTGCTGAGTGTGGTTTACACAAAAGAAGAAATCAACACAAGAGTTTCGAAGGCTTAACCCTCAAAAGAAATCTGGAAGATGAAAGTCACTGCAATGGAAGAGTCTAGAAAACTTCAAGAAGAAGATACCTTCAAGATATTCTCTGATTTGAAAGCTTATGAGTTCAGTGAAGACCTTATTGCAAGTGCTAAAAATGATGTACCAAAAACTACAGCACTGGCTGCTACCCACAGAGTAGAATCATCAAATTCTCATGATGATGAACTTGATGACATGCAGCAACAAATAGCATTGATGACAAAAAAAACTAAGAATCATGAAAACAGGAAGAGCATCTCCAAATAACTATGTCAAGAAAAATCCGAGAAAAATGAGGAACCAAAGAAGGATCATGACTACTTGTACATCAGATGCAAGAAGTCTGGACACTTCAAGCCTGATTGTCCAGAAATAAAACAAAAGAAGGATCTTGACTATCTGTGCTTTAATTGAAAAAATCCTGGACATTTTAGACCTGAATGTCTAGACCTGCTGAGATAAAAAGGTCAGCAGAGGAGATCTACTAGAAAATCACTGGTTGCTAGAGATGAATCTGGTTATGAAGTTGAAAGTTAAAAAGCCCCTTCTGGAAATGAATCAGATGACACTACACTTATGGCACATATGGAGAACACTGAGGAGGTATTTACTTCTTTTACTAAAAATACCCTTACGGTGAGTGAATGTTCTTCAACAACTAGTTCCAATCCTAGAAATTCTAAAATAGAAGAACCTCTAGATGCCTTCCTTAATCAAATAAGGATAATAGAATCTAGTTATGAGGCTGTGAAGGCCAAAAAGAAACCTTACAAGCATAAATTCAAAGGTTGCATGCTGAATTAAGAATTCTCAAAGGTAAGGAACATGATTATGTCAGAATTCTGCACAGGCCTATTGCATCAGCAGTAGGAGTAGAATCTGTGGCACAATCAATATCCACAGATACATTCAAATCCGGAAGCCTTATGGTAAAAGAACATGCCTTGTATTTGATACTCAACAACCTTCTAAGGATTGATCTGGTAAGGCTGTTGAACCTAGTCCCAGAATTGGTTCTAGGTTTGTAGCTGCACAAGATCCTACACCCCAGAAGGATTCTAAGATAGCTAAACCTCCTGGGAATGCTTCAAATTAGCATAATCAGGGTTCTAAAATGACAATTGCACCTTACAACAAGGGTAGATCCAAAGGTAGGTCTGCTGCTCCATTTAGACCTACTAATAGTAGATCTGCTGCTCCACTTACTGGAAGACAAAGAGCTAATCCTAGATCAAATAAGATTCAAAAATAGGCCAATAACAGTAACGCAATACCTATGAATGTTTATCATTCAAAGGATAATTATCTCAAGGGGAAGGCAAATTATTCCCTGCTGTTGAAAATTATGATATCCCTGCCACTGCTGCTAGAAACAAACAGTTTAACCATAACATTAAGGCTAGACCTAAGCAGTGGAATCAACCAAGGACTCAGCAAAGGCCTTAGACAAGGTTTCAGAAGAGACCTCAACAGAGACCACAATATAGGGTTGTTCCCAACGGACCGCAACCTTATGGTTACATTACTACAGTGTTCACAATGCACAACAATATGAACCAAAAGGCCAGAACCAGATATGAATGCAACACAACGCAATCAAAGATACTATGGGAATGTGGCATACATATATGAACAAAAGTGCAACACCTTTCAGGGGAGACCTTATGGAAAGTTGCCAAGGGTTGTACTTACAACTGACCACTATGGACCCAAATAGGCTTGGGTACCTAAAAACCATTTTGTTTTGTAGGGAGTCTGGTAATTTGACAGTGGATGTTTCATACATATGACAAAAAAGCAAGCACTGTTTGATGGATTCTGTTGCCAAGGATGGACCAAAAGTCATCTTTGGGAATAAGAACACATCTGGGTGTACTAGAGGATCTGGAACATTGAAGAAGAATGGTCTTACAATACGAAATGTTGCATATGTTGAAGAATTGGACTACAATCTACTGCGTACAAGTCAGTTTGTGATATGGGTTACAGAGTCACCTTTGTTAAAGATCATTGCATTGTTCTAAGTGAAATGGCACATCAAGTTGTACTAGCTAGAAGAAGACACAAAATATGTACATTGTGGACTGGACAACTGTTGAACCAGAAACCTATCTCATTGTACATACCAAGTCAGAACTGAATTGGCTATGGCACAAGAAACTCAATCATCTAAATTTTGATGATATCAACTTATTAGTCAAAAAGAAGTTGGTGATTGGGTTACCTGAAATCACATTCAAGAAGGATTGCATTTTCAGTGCTTGTCAGCAAGGAAAATAGATAAAGGAAAGTTTCAAGTCCAAGACTAAGCAGTCTACTAATAGAGTATTGGAACTGATGCACATGGATCTTTTTGGACCAGTTATACCAATTAGTATACGTGGAAAGAAGTATACTTTGGTGGTTGTGGATGATTATTCAAGATAGACTTGGGCAATCAACAAGAAATGTGGGAGTTTGCAAAAGTTGCCTGAACTTTTAAAAAGGTTAAAAAATGAGAAAAGTGTTACAGTAGTGAAAATCAGATCAGACCAAGTGATGTAAGTCAACTTGATGATGCATTTAACGATGTATTATTCCCATTTCTTATGCGTTTATTGATGTTTTTATATCAATTCGAGTCATTATTTGCTTAGTTTCACCCAAATGTGTAGATAATAACTATTATGTAAAATATCATATTTTGGTAGGTTTTGTACCGGTTTAGTAACCGGAGCGTCGTGTCGGGTTTACGCTTGGTATTTTGGTGATTTACTGAAGGATTGTAGGTTTACCAAGACCCTGAGTGATGACACGTGTTGATCTTAAACACGTATTTTTAGGGCTAGAAGAGTGTGCCGGAAGCTTACAAGTTCAAACGGATCAATAGTCCTTAGTGCTTCTACCGTAGCCTGTCTTCAACGGAAATTTGAACCCACATAGTGGCATTTTTTTTGGAGAAGACTTCTTCTTGAGAGTTGTAGATCAAGAAACGAACTTTCCAATGAATTTTTAATCACATCAATCGGAGGTCTAGTGCTCAAGTTAAGACCATTTTACCGAGCTACTGTGAAGAATCGGCCTATTGTGGCGCACGCGGAACGTCACTGTAGCTGTTCAGAGCCATTTTCAGTGATACCAGCAAGCGCCAGACCTTTAGCGGTGCACACAGGAGCATCGCAGAAGCATATTTTCAGCATATAAACCCCTGTTTTTAGATCTATATCCCCATCTTCTTCTTCCCCCAAAATCTCTCCCAAGCTCTTGGAGACAAAAACCGCCCAAGGGGATTTTCTTGCCAAATCTTACCACTAGTTTAGCTCTTAATATCATTGTAAACATTAAGGATTTTTAGTTGATTTCTAGAGTAACTTGGTCGAATAGGTTTCATCACCTTGGTGTACCAAACTCTATGGAAATCTTTTGAGGTTGAATGAAAGCTTCCAATTTCGAGTTTGTAGCTTGTGATTTGTATAATTTTTAATATTTAATTTGAATTAATTGTTCTCATTATTATCAATTCTTACATTAATTTGTTGGTGTTTATATTCATGAGTGGCTAGTGATGTTGTTGTGATAGTTATTAATCTATATTAGTTGATTGGGGATGTTAGTTCATATATTTCATAGCTTTATGTGTTGTTGTTATCTTTTCCTATTTGCAATGTATTGCTTGTTTGTGTTGGATTGATCACCTTGCACATACACACACACACACTTAGTTGATACCGAAAGGAGATGCTTGGTGTGGGAGAAGGGATAGGAAAACCGGAAGGTAAATTGACCTTAATTGGAATTCAATTTCTTATCCGGGGGTTATTGACATTGTCATTGCATTCAAGATCTTAATCATGTTGAATCATTAGGTCTAGGGTTCTTAGACCAAAGAGGAGGCATAAAGTAGTTTCAGTCACTCGTATGAGGGGAAACTACTAGCTTAGGAGTGCACCGGTAACACACACTTGAACACTAATGTAAGGTTGGTAGGTAGTTCATTCCCGTGATACTAGTAGTGATATACTTGATCATTCCATTGTCTTGGCTAGGATTTTTATCATTTTATCACCCTTTGTAGTAGTATATTCTTAGATACATTTACTTTCTCGTAATGATACGACTTAGATCAAGATAATAATAGCTTTTCTGGGTTTGACCTCACAATCCTCATGGATATGACCTTGACCACTAGACTAGACTACAATTGACCCGGTACACTGCCGATAAGATTAGACATCTAGAAAAGTCCGATCAAGTTTTTTGGCGCCTTTCCCGGGGATTGTGTAACGGTTGATACTTATACTAGCTTAAAATTCTTGAGAATAAGTCAATCTTTTCTAATGTTTTCTTTTTTATTTCATTGGTGCTTACCTCTTTGGTAAGTCACCAAGTTCTATTAATTGTATTCTTGTTGTTTTCTGTCTTGTAGTTGATGAACCGTTCTCTTCATTGTAAGGCCTCCGATACTCCTTACATCCCAGATATCAACACTTATATTAGGGATCGTTTATTTGAGAAAAAGGTTGGCCAAGCTCGTAGTGAATTGGATCTTGGTGAAGTATCTTGAAAAGAGTCATTACACCAAGAAGGGTAAATGAATGAGGTACAAGGAATGGTACAAAAAGGGCATAACCATGAAAATGCCCAAGTTGAACAAAATCCCTTAAATCCAAATGACTATCCTCCACCACCACCACCACCACAATAACCATATCCGCAAAGTCGACCACCTCAATTCGAACCACCACCACCCCAAGAACCATATCCATATAATCCACCATACCAAGATAGACTGCTTTGTGAGCAAGCCATTCAACGAAAAAATCAAGTTCATAATCCTATTTCGGCTACCTCACATTGATGCAAACAACTTATCAATCAAGTCTCATATGCAATACGGGATTCCTAAATAGTGCTTGTCAAAATTAACATGTCTTGCATTATTTCCCTTTTCATTGAAAGGTCAAGACAAGGAATGGCTTATGTCACTTCCAAACCACCACTTGCAATCATGGGATGACATACAAACTGAGTTTTTGAAGCAATACTTTCCACCGGGTAGATATTTGTAGTTGAAGGTAAGAGTTACTACTTTCAAGGAAAATTTAATTGAATCTTTGGACAATGCTTGGGACCGCTTTTAGAAGCTTTTGAGGGCGTGTCCGAATCATGAATATACTTGCAAGTCCAATTATTCTATAGGGACTTGCATAAAATGTCAAAGGCACAAATTGATTTGGCATGTCATAGATCACTTATGATAAGCACGGCCCAAGATGTTTATAAGGCTATTGAAAGAGTGACAAGAAATGAGAAATTATGGGATCAAGGCCCAAGTGAAATGGAAGTTGCCATTGGGGATGATCATAATTCAAATGTTGAAGAGATTTTGAGAGAAATGGCGGTGATAAATAAGAGGGTTGATGAATAACAAGCGGGGAAGAGAGAGTTGAAGCATGGAGCATGTGATGATGTGCCATTGGGTGTCATTCATACCGAAGAATTATCAAACTCTGATGTATCTACACAAGAAGAAACAAGTTTATTGAGACAACGTCGGGATTTTAACAACACTCACACCAATGTTTTTGACTCACCTCCTATTTACCAACAAGTTCCTATTCAACAAAGCCATGTTCAAAAAAGTTCTCAATCAACAGATGAGGTTTCTCATTTGAAAAGCTTGATGGAAAATTTGATGGGAGTTGTTTCTACTCAAGCCGCCAATATGCAAACAATGATGACTTCTATTGGTGTGATGTACCAAGATGTTGGCAAGTTGAAAACATCCATTGTGGGACTAAATACAAGAATGAGAATGATAGAAGCATCAATGAGAGGTGCTGAAGACATTTTGATTAGGGAAGGAGAAAGGAATAGTAGTAGACCACCGGGTGGATTACCAAGCAACACCGAGAGAAAGCCGAGAGGAGTCAATATTATTACTCAAAGTGGAAAGTTATATGGGCATAATGATGGAAGCAATGAGGTGGAAGAATATTTGAATGATGAGAAAGAGGAAGGGTTGAGTGAAGAGGAAGAGGAGATTGTTGAAGATTTTTTGAGAAAATGATGGCTAAGTTGATGTGGAGGAAGAAGAAAAATGGATAAAGGTCCCGAGACTCTTAAAAAATCCAAGAGCTAGTGATTTGATGACCTTGTTCAATGATCATATTGGAGAAGGAACAGTCACTGGAAAGTCGGTTCAGACCAAACCTAGGCCGGTTCAGACCGGGAATATAAAAGAACATGGCATCCACCAAATGCACAAACATTCAAGGAAGCTTCTACCACATCAACAAGCGACAAAGGTAAGGGAGGTATGATATTTAAACAAAAAATTATTGATCTTGCGTCACTTCTCTGTCCCCCTCATGAGGAAATTAAAAAGAAGAAGTTGGATAAGATACACGTTTTCTTGACACTTTTCGGCAGTTAACCATTAATACCCCTTTCATCGAAGCACTCACCAATATGCCGGCATATGGTAAGTTTCTTAAGGACATACTCTCCAAAAAGAAACGGTTGGAAGAGTATGAGATTGTGTGTTTAAGTGAGGAGTGCTCCTCCGTGCTTCAACACAAGCTTCCTCCTAAAATTAAAGACCCCGGGAGCTTTACGTTCCCATGTGAGATTGAGGACTTTTTGTTTATGAAGGTGCTTTGTGATCTTGGTGTGATCATAAACCTCATGTCCTACAATAATTTCATGAAAATTGGCATAGGCAAGCTTAAGCGTACTGAGATGACTCTCCAACATGCGGATAGATCCATTAAACGTCCAAAGAGATTCATTGAGGATGTACTAGTGAAGGTTGATAAATTTTACTTCCCCGTCGATTTTGTTGTTATGGATATGGAGGAATGGTACACTACACCCCTTATCCTTGGTAAACCATTTTTAGCAACATGAGAAGCTATGATCGATGTTGGTAAGGGAGAGCTTAGTTTGGGAGTGAATGATGAGCGCGTTGTCTTCAACATCCACACTTCATTGAAATATCCACGCACTACACTAGAATCTTGTTCTTTTGTGGACACTTCGTGTCCTTTTGTTGTGGATTGTACTAACACGCAGGTAGTTGAAGAAGATGTGAGCGATAAAGCGAAGGCTCGCAAACCAAAAGCTCGAAAATCAAAGGAAAAGGTCAAGAACCGTTGGGATTGGTGGCATTCGTCTATATTATGTTGGAGACCGGTTTTGATAAAATACGGATGCGGTGCATAAGAATGTTCCACCACCTGTGCATTAAAGACCTAATCAAGGCAAAGTCTAGCTATAGACTATAAATTTAACAATCATGGATACTATCTTTCTTATTATTCCTTACGCATCATCTTCTGGTCGGCTTTTATGCTTATTTGCTACATGCTTATGTGAGTAATAGTTAGTAGTATCCATGCAGGATAATATGTATAATCCATGTTTCTACCATATAACTCCTTACTCGATGATCTGTATAATTTCCATCACTTCTACCGTATAATCCCGCCGAGCAAACGATGTTAAACAAAAACGCTACTTGGAGGCAGCCCGAAAGAGTTTAGTATAATATTTTTGCTCTTTTGTGAGGCCCGGTATGGCCAATGATCCTTTTATGTCTATGTGTTGGTTGATACTTTGCTAGTAATTGGGATTGCTTGTCATTTCATTGGTTGTCTTTCAAGTTCATACCCACCCACCCTCCCTTTTATGGCATCCCGGTACTTGTTTTGACTAGTTTTGATTCCCTAACTACTTTCTTGCCACTCACTTTACATTGAGGACAATGCAAGTTTGTAAGTGGGGAGTGGGAATGTAGTTAGTCCAACAAAAGGTCATTAAATGTTTGAGAAACACTTAGCCTTGAGCAATGTAAAATTGAACAAACCACCTTTTGTTGAAAATATATGATTTTGCACTTTATAGAGTGAGTACCTCAATGAAATGTGTAACCTTGATGACATGTAAGTTTATTTTAACCGTGAATCTTTGTTTTAGTGTGAATTCTTTGAGTACGTATATTCCGATCTTTTGTTAACATGCAAACTTTTGTGAAATCATATAAGCATGCTTCCATAGCAACTAGAACTTAGGCTTGATATCCTTTCAAGGTGAAATAGAAAGGTGTTTGGAGTCGAAGTTAGGGATGACGGTTATGGTATTTCTTTGACTCGACCATAGCCAAATGGCCTTCCTAAACGTAATTTCCACCTGTCCCCGTCACAGCCTTGTAGAGTGGTGAGACCCCACTCGAAACTAGTCATTTGTGATTAGCCCCATTATAATCCGACCCTTAGACTAATTTTGGTCTACATTCCCTTAATGTCCCGCAAGTTTAGCAAGTTTCTATGTATTGTGTGGTGATGACTTTGAGAGTTGAGAGTTGGATGACATTATTGGCACAAAGTTGAGATGGTATTTTATCAAGTTCGGAGTCCATTGGTGTATATATGTTTCTTTGAAGTTCAAAATAAAAAATCCAAAAAAGTTCAAAACCAAATCAAATGAAGTTCAATAATGTTGTAAATAAAGATGCAATAAATGGGGAGTTTTGGAAGGAAATTTTGAAGGACAAGTTTATCAAAGTCAAGTAACTAAATCTTTGGGAAATTGCATTGATTTGAAGCATTGTTTTGTATCTCTTTTGTTCTTTGTTGAAGTGGCCACCTCGACGATTTTTGCAAAAGAAGAAAATGAGATACCAATTCGACATTTTTGAAAGTGAAGGTGTAGAGGCTTTCTACCTTGTAATTGTTCTCTTTGATATATCCTTTTTACCCTTCTCTTAGCCAACTACCCAGGCCTAACGTTACAAGCTATCAATTCCTACCCGACCTATCTTCTTGACTCCGAATTCCTCGATTAGTAGAGATTGGTATCATTCTTAAGCCTATGGATTTCACCTAATAATTCTTGCATGCATGATTTCATGTTTGGTTGCTTCGTAACAAATTTGAGGAATATTCACACACACACACACCACTACTTTCTTAGATTGCGGTTACATTTGGTCATATTTACGATTGGTTGCATCATCTAGTTGATCTTTTACTTCTCGATGTTGTATGACCTACTTTCTCATGCGTTTATTGATGCTTTTGTATCAATTCGAGTCTTTATTTGCTTAGTTTCACCCAAATGTATATATAGTAACTATTATGTAAAATATCATATTTTGATAGGTTTTGGACCGGTTTAGTAACCGGAGCGTCGTGTCGGGTTTACGCTTGGTATTTTGGTGATTTATTGCAGGATTATAGGTTGACCAAGACCTTGAGTGACGACACGTGTTTAGCTTAAACACGTATTCTGAGGGCTAGATGAGTGTGCCGGAAGCTTACAAGTTCAAACGGATCAATTGTCCTTAGTGCTTCTACCGTAGCCTATCTTCAATGGATATTTGAACTAACTTAGAGGCATTTTCTAGAGAATACTTCATCATGAGAGTTATAGATCAGGAAACCATTTTTCCAATTCATTTTGAATCACATAAATTGGAGGTCTACAACTCAAGTTATGACCATTTTACCGAGCTGTTGTGAAGAACCGGCCTATTGTGGCGCACGCCGAATGTCACTGTAGCTACATTTTCAGTGATACCGGTGAGCGCCGGACCTTTAGCGGCGCACTCTGGAGCATTGTAGAAGCAGATTTTCAGCCTATAAACACCTGTTTTTAGATCAATATCCCCATCTTCTTCTTCCCACAAATCTCTCCCGAGCTCTTGGAGACAAAAACTGCCCCAAAGGGCTTTTCTAGCCAAATCTTACCACTAGTTTAGCTCTTAATTTCATTGCAAAAATTAAGGATAGCTAGTTGATTTCTTGAGTAATTTGGTGGAAAAGGTTTCATCGCTTTGGTGTACCAAACTCCATGGAAATCTTTTGAGGTTGAATGAAAGCTTCCAATTTTGAGTTTGTAGCTTGTGATTGGTATAATTCTTAATCTTTACTTTGAATTAATTGTTCTCATTATTATGAATTCTTACATTGATTTTTTGGGGTTTATATTCATGAGTGGCTAGTTCCAAACTAGCCAAGATGATGTTGTTGTGATAGTTATTAATCTCTATTAGTTGATTGGGGATGTTAGTTCATATATTTCATAGCTTTATGTGTTGTTGTTATCTATTCCTATTTGAAAGGTATTGCTTGTTTGTGTTAGATTGATCACCTAGCACATACACACACACACACTTAGTTGATACCGAAAGGAGATGCCTGGTGTGGGAGAAGGGATAGGAAAACCGGAAGGTAAAATTGACCTTAATTGGAATTCGATTTCTTATCCGGGGGTTATTGACATTGTCATTGCATTCAAGATCTTAATCATGTTGAATCATTAGGTCTAGGGTTCTTAGACCAAAGAGAAGGCATAGAGTAGTTTCATTCAATCGTAAGAGGGGAAACTACTAGCTTTGGAGTGCACCGGTAACACACACTTGAACATGAATGGAAGGTTGGTAGGTAGTTCATTCCCATGGTACTAGTAGAGATATACATGATCATTGCATTGGCTTGGCTAGGCATTTTATCATTTTATCACCCTTTGTAGTAGTAGATTCTTAGAGTCATTTACTTTCTCGTAATGTTGTGACTTTAATCAAGATAATAATAGCTTTTCGGTGTTTGACCTCACAATCCTCATGGATACGACCTTGGCCACTAGACTAGACTACAATTGACCCAATACACTGCCGGTAAGATTGGACATCTAGAAATGTCCGATCACCAAGGCACTGAGTTCTTAAACAAAGTCATTACAGAATTTTGCGGACAAAATGAAGTACTGCATCAACTAGCAGCAACTAGAACCCCTCAGCAAAATATGGTTGCTGAAAGAAGAAATAGGACTTTGATGGTAGCAGGAAGAACAATGATTAGCGAAGCAAAATGTTAGAAACATTTTATTGTGTTTTGATGATGGCCATACTAGCTGTTATAGCAAGCCTGAAATAAGTTAGAATTTTCTGTATAAGTATTTACTAAGAGTCTGACATGTTGTATGAGTTGAGTCAGACAATTATTGTACTAGTTGGTAGGATGCGGAAGTAAAATAGATGTCCGGCAGACTGAAGCCAGCCAAGTACCCGCAGAGAAGAATAAAGACATTTTGGTCTGACTTATAACCAAGGAAGTCTGTGATGACCTTGGATAAGTCTAAGTTATAATTGAAATGATGAAGTACATTGTCAAATATGGTGTTTACTGATCTCACCCAAATTAAGGATCAGTGAAGTACAATAAGTACCTGAAGGATCAAAGAAAATAACAAAGCAGTAAACTGGCAGAGTAAACTGACTCTCGGCTGAGTAAAGACAGTACAGTGAAGGAAGAACCAAACATCCAAGTCAGAAAGATCACTTAACCGTTCAGGGAATGGCCAAGTAGACTTTACTCATTCAGATTTCAAAATATGAAGATCAAGCATTAAATGCACAATCAATTCAGGATCAATCAAGGACGGATTTTCTGATAGATGTTTGAAGAAAAATTCGATCACTGAAATCAATGAGAATATAATTAATGGGGAATCAAGAATCAAATCAAGGATTATTCTCCACATTAAATAGCCAACGGACGAAAATTCAAATCAAGGATTATCTAGGCTTTAAATAGAAGGCATTTACAATCAAGAAGAACAATGATTGAATCTGATAAGAAACACGCAAAAAATCTGTCAATTTGAAAAGCCTTCTATCTGTACTTGAAAGTAACATCTAGAGATCAACTCAGAAATCAGAGCTCAAATTCCACATCAAGCACTGAGATTGATCACAAGTCTGTGAATCCAATTTACATCAACTGAGGCAATTGAATCAGAGGAATCTGATAAGGAGTTGCAACCTTTGTGATAGCTGCTGAAAGATTTGTTCTCAAGGAGCAGTGATAGAGACTGAGTCATTGAAGCTTTTGAAGCCAGGGAGTGATAGTCTTGCAGATTGTGAAGCTTGTGTAGTCAAGGACAATCGTGCTATTGTATCTGTGAAAACAATAGTGAATTCCTCCAATCATCATAGCAGAAGAGTGGATTAAAGGATTACACATCCCTGAACCACTATATACCTTTGTGTCTATTTACTTTCAGCAATTTACCTTACAGTACTTTATTTCATTGCATACACTATATCTATGATTGAATAATCTACTTTGAACCAACATTTAAAGAAAGGACTTATCTGCTGCCCAAAAGATTTTAAATATACGAAAAGTTTTTGAAACTCCACTATATTCATTCACCCCCCCATCGGACTATAGTTTTTCCCTTCTCTGGGACCATCAATTGTTATCGAAGTAGTGTTCCTAGTATCAAAACCTGTTTGGATCTAATTTCTGGTAACAAGGAGATCACATATTTTCAAAGTAGTTTTCAAATTTGTGCTTTCTATATATATCTCTTATTTTGTACTTCCGGATTCCTCGAATTTTATGTCAATGGTACCTGTATTTAATGTAAATAATTTTGATGAATATAAAATAAGGATGTTGTCTCATCTTGCAGCAACTCATGAGGAGATGCTGCATGTAATCAATGATGGGCCAATCAAGATCACAACTGTGATAACCACAGGAGCAGATCAAGGAAAAGAAATAGATAAACTCAAGAAAGATTGGACCAAGGATGACAGGAGAAGAGCAAATCTAGACTTTGTTGCAAAAGACATGATCTTGAAGACTCTGGACAGTAACATGTTCATGAGGATCAAAGATTGAAAAACAGCAAAGGAGATGTGGGACAAATTAGCATTGATTAATGAAGGATCAGAAGCAGTTTAAGAAAACAAATTATCTGTTGCAAAACAGAAATTTGAGAACTTCAATATGAAGACTAGTGAATCCATTGATCAAATGGACAATAGATTTTCAAGCATCATCGGTGAACTGCAGAAGCTTGGACATACATATCCACAGAAGGAAGTCTGTCTAAATATCTTGAGAGGCTTACCTGAGAGATGGAAGATCATCACATCAGTAATCAGAGGGACAAAAAATCTCGCAAACACTGAAACCTTGACTCTGATGTCTCAATTAAAGGCTCATGAATTTGAGTTGAACGGTGAAGACAGTACACCAGCATAGATACACAAGGCCAGTGCACTTGTAGCACCACAGAAAAGCAAAACCGCTTATGCAAACGGCAAAGAGACACAGGAGCTGAAGGATCAGGTAGCTTTACTGGTTAAACGTTTTGACAGGTTTAGCAAGAAGAAGCAATTCAAAGGAGGTTCATCATCCAACAAGAAGTCAAGTTCAAGCAAAGACATGAAGAGATATGATGATGAATATAGATGCTTCAACTGTAAGAAGAAAGGTCATTTCAAGGCTGAATGCCTGAAGAAAAAGACAAAGATGAGGATAAGAAGAAGTACAAGACAACTGAAAAGAGAAAGAGTAAGAAGGCACTCAAAGCTGAAACTAGCAGGGAAAGGATGAAGAATCATCTGAAAATGAGTCTGATGATGATGAAGCTGACAGCTCAGACAATGAAAAGGCTTACTTATACCTTATGGCTAAAGAATCAAATAATACAGAGGTAACTTCTAGTTCATATTCATCATCAAGAGCATCCACATCTGACACTGCACAATCTTCTATTCTCCCATTAGATTATACAAGCCTAATCCAAAATCTCATGCGTAAATTTGAAAAAATTGAGATGGCTCATGAAATTCTAGAACAGGAGTGTGAGAATATAAGAGAGTAAAATAAAAGGCTAAAGAAAGAACTGGATGAACTAAAAGCTGAACAAACAAGTAAGGAAGTAAACTCACCTGATCAACAAACAGCAGATGTACATACATCTGGTGTTGAAAGACCAGCTGAGAAAACCTCCTTACCAGTTAAGATCACCACTGCACCACTTAGTGTACCAGCATACAAACCCCCAAAAAGGTTTGGATCTAGATTTGGTTTTGGCTACAACAGTCAGGATGAAAATAGAAACAATGGACAACACAATTTTGAATCCAGGACCAAGACTGAACCAAAATTCAGAAAAGAACAGACCATAGTTTCAACCACTCATCCTGTACAGATGAAGTCAAAAACCTAGTGTAGTGAAACAGCAGAACAAATCATCAATCCAACCAAGTAAATGCAAAGGATTTTAGAAAGGTAAGGGAAGACTTTACCCCTCTGAGGATGATTGGAATGTTGCACCCCCAAAATACAAGAAGAAACCATTTCATGCTATGCATCATGTGCTTAAGAAAAACCAACCAAGGCACATTCCTGGACACAAGAAGAAACATGAAAACAAGTTTCCTCCTGTTTATTGGAGAGTGAAAAGGGATTCAAATGCACCAAAAAGCAGAGAAAAGTATCATAATACCTGTTAAGGGCTAAATTGTAGTGTTTTTACATATATTTTCTATATCAATTTCCCCCATATTCGGATGATTTTCATAGATATTGAGCGTTATAGTTAAATATTGAGTAAATGAGGCTTTTCATAGGTAATTTGCAAAACGTATCAATTTATACGATTATTTGATTGTTTTATATGGTTTTGGATATTGTTACGTTTTTGTGGTGTTTGGATGAAATGTAGATACATGTTTTTGACTTGGAAGAGGATAAAGATGGAGATAAAGCTTGGAATGAAGCTTTCAAGCAGCCGAACTTCCGAAGCAGTTCTTGATATGATATAAAGTGATTTGACTCTCGACCTCAAGAGAAGATTTGTAGGGCTTGAAGAGAGGACTCTACAGGATTTTGAATCACTTCATTCCGACTTATGAGGCCCGAGATATGAGCGTTACAAGTTTGGATGCTGTTGCTGAAACTAGTGGAAAATCCCGAAATCGACTCGGGATATGACGGGCTAGTCAAAAAGGCGTTTTCTGAAGAAGAGTCCTTAATGAAAGTTGTAGAGTTTTCCGAGAGCTTAATTATGACATTTGGATCATAATTTTTGGAGGTCTACAACTCAAGATATGAATTTTAGAAGTTTCATTCCTAAATCCATTACTTTCAGCCGACCTAAATCACTGTAGCAACCGACTTAATTTTATTATAAATAGCAGCAGCCCCAAACCCTAATGACACACAATATTCAGCCGCAATTCTCACGCAATTCTCACAGCACAGCAGCGGCAATTTGGCAGCTCAAGGCTGGTCACCCGAGCCTTGTGCTCGGGTGATCCGGGGTTAGATTAGATGTAGTTTTTTCCGTTTATTTCGTTGTTGATCCGTGGAGTTCATCCAATGTATCAAAACTATGTGAGTTTAATCTTTTAATTTATTCAGTCCTTTATTTATTTTCATGATGTTTAATTTGTTTTGTATTCTTTCTATGATCTTTGATGCTATTATGTGAATTATATCGGAAGATTGTTTGCTAATTGATAAGTTTACAACATACGGAAGTTGAGTAAACTAGACCACCATAGAAAGATGAGATTTTTAGCCGTTAATTATGTGACAAATTAATTGGTTAATTATCTAGGTTGTTAGATTCTAAAATACGAGAGTTAACTTGAATCTACACCTTCGTTTTGTTTGGAATATCGATCTCAACATTCGAAAGAGGAGAGATTGATAAATTGAATTCACTAAGGAATTAGGAATTCATAGCTTGAGAATAAGTTCACTAAGGAATTAGGGATTTGTGTCTCGTGTAAAGGTGAAACCACAATTTGAATTAAAATCATGAGATGAACTAGGATTGAAATCACTTGGTTTGTGCACTGTTTGATCCTATGTATCCTTAGTTTAGGTTTTTATTATTTGTTCTAGTTTAGATTTAGTTTAATTGCTCTTTCGTTTATTTTATTTGTTCTTTCGTTTATTCGTTTTTCCTAAGTAACAATTGAAAGGAATTAGTGAAATTAGATTCAACATCCCAATTCCCTGTGGATCGACCCCTTACTCACTTCGCTCTACTATCAATTACCCGGCAACGGCGCCACTTTTGTTGGAGGGATTTTGCATTTCAAAACAAAAAGAAAATTTATAAACCCTAACTACCATGCAAAACTAACTCCTAACTCCTAACCGACCAAAACATCGGGTTGTTGCTAGTAAAGCGTAATGAGTAAGGGGTCGATCCTCAGGGAAAAGGTATGTAGAATCTAATCTAATTAATCCTCTCAATTGCTACTCATGAAAACGAAAGAACGAAAGAAAAACATAAAAACATAAAGAACAGTCAAGATAAATCTAACCTAAGAAACATAAAAACAATCTAAACTAAAGACATGGAAACAACCAATATACAAACCTATGTGATCTCAATCCTAGTTCATCTCATGATTTTAATTTAAGTTGTGGTTTCACCTTATCACGAGATATAAACCCCTAATTCCTTAGTGAATTTATTCTCAAGCTACGGATTCCTAATTCCTTAGTAAATCCAATTTATCAATCTCTACTCTCTCGTAAGTTGAAACTGATTTCCATACAACACTCGGTGTAGATTCAGGTTAACTCTCGTATTTTAGAATCTAACAACCTAGATAATTAATCGATTAACTTGTCATCATTAACGATTAAAAATCCTATCTTTCTATGGTGATCTAACGTTACGCAACTCTCGTACGTTGTAACTATCAATAGTAAACAATCTTTCGATATGGTTCACCAAATAGCATCAAAATCATAGAAAGAATACAAAACAAATTAAACATCATGAAAACAAATAAAAGACTGAATAAATTAAAAGTTTAAACTCACATAGTTTGGTACATGATGAACTCCACGGATCAACAACGAAAAAACGGAAAAAAAACTACATCTAATCTAACCCATCACCCGAGCACAAGGCTGATGAATTATGCCTTGAAACGACGTTCAGTCCAGGTTCTAAATTTCTTGATTTTATTTTCAATGCTTTTATTTGATGTGGATTTTTCATTCGAGCTTCTGTGGCTAATTGATTTTTACATAGATGCCCTGAACTTATATGTTTTTACCTTTCCATCTATGAATCCATGTTAGATAATTGATCAATTCCTTATATATGATTCATCTAGGCATGTTATAGTGACTGTCGGTTCTCGTAAGCTATAACATGCTACATACCGCTGTGATGAATCTTTTAAGCTTTAAGACTTACGTGCTTCCTTTGTTTTTATAGTTCATATGGGTAGCTACTGTCGGTTTTCCGTATGCTACGTCCTTTCTCCATATGAGTTATACCTGTTTAGATAGATGACTGTTGGTTTCCATAAGTCTATCACTTTCGATAAGTCTTAAGGCGCGTCGGCACTAGTGACAGCACTGTCGTTTATCGTAACCTGTCATTATGTGGTAGGCGTTTATATATATGTCGTGTTGCATATAGTGGGCTAGTTTTCTCTCTTTTATTTTATTTTCTTTTTGCATATCATTTAAATGCATTTCATTTAGTTGCATTTCATATAGTTGCATTGTTTTTCTATTTTTCCTTTTATTTTTCTTAAGTGTGGTCACTGTCGGTTTTCGTAATACCACCTAGTTTATTTTTCTTTTTGAGTGTAGTTAACTGTCGGTTTCCGTAATACTACCTCGTTTATATTTTATATTTAGGATTTTTCACGTAGATTGCATTGTAATGCATTTTCATATAGTTGCACCTAGCCCAACTATTTTGTAATATTCCATGTATATGTCCATCTTTATATGAGCTTAATCTAAAAATTCTCTAGACTTCCTTTCCTGTGCGTTATATGTTATCTCCCCCCTATCCCCGAGGTATTTCATGTTTGTCAAGTGTGCAGGGTATTTGCATTAGCGATTGTGAGCTATAGATGAATAAAGTTTTCCGGTGGATGGTCCACAGTCTACTGGATTCGTTGAGCATTTCTGCGTGAGGTCGACCCACTACCAGAATAGCTCCCTTTCGAACAACGAATCAGCTAAGTTTTCTGTTTCTTTTTATTTTTGCACACCATGAGGAAATGCTGTAATTTAAGTGTGGGGGAGGGGATGGTTTATGTGTATCTACTTTCATTTGCTCATATTAGTTATAATTTTCTATGAAAAGTGCAAAATTTTCAAAATTTTGTTTCGTCCCGAGTAACATTTCAATTGCATACTAGTTTTATAATCTGGCACCCTTTAGTTGTTATCAGTAGTCATATCATGTTCTGAGAATAGGTTTAGTAAGTCGATACTCACTTGAACTTCATTTCACGAACCTATTAGATGAAGAGCCAAATATAGAATAGTTTCCGGTTAGTTAAAGGAAAGTTAATTCTTGATACAGATAACACTTATTTAGCATTAATGAAAGTTAAGAACTTGTGCTATACTCACAGTTAGAATCTCAGTACCTTAGTGTTCTTGAGAACTTTAAGAGTCTTGAATGTGTTAGAAATATATTTGACCGAGAGTTTCCAAAGAGTTTGAAAAATATAAAAATATATATATCTATAAATAATAAATGAATAGAATTTCTTTGCGGGAATTTTGTTTGTAACTATCACCTCGAGTCCATTTGGATACTGCCCCAAATGGGGAGTGTGGTTTACCTTGGACAGTAAGGGTTTGAGTGATCTCAGGGTGACTGCCTCTAATGTAGGGGAGTGTGTTATACTTTTGAGACGCGACGATAGGAAATATAAAATGTAAAATATACGCTTTTTGGAACACTAAGTCAAGTTGATCTAAACCCAGTAGAGACCCGAGAGGTATTTTCTTGGTACTAAGCAAAGGAATTTAGTTGTGAGCTAGTTACTATGTTCTTGGTAATTAGTTTTTGTTAGGTAAGTGCTGTAGATAGAATGAAGTTTTCGTTTAGTTGACCGGATAACTGTTAGTGCTTGATGTATTATATCAAGAGAGGATCGGTGGAAGTTTAGTAGGTTCTGCACACACATCACCGAGTGAGGTCGATTTGCTGAATACTAGCTTATCATGATTTTGACTATATCTCGTGTCAGGTTATGTGGATTCTTGATAGTATGTTCTTGTTTTGTTTTGCTCGGGACGAGCAAGGTTTAAGTGTGGGGGTGTTGTTAAGGGCTAAATTGTAGTGTTTTTACATATATTTTCTATATCAATTTCCCCCATATTCGGATGATTTTCATAGATATTGAGCGTTATAGTTAAATATTGAGTAAATGAGGCTTTTCATAGGTAATTTGCAAAACGTATCAATTTATACGATTATTTGATTGTTTTATATGGTTTTGGATATTGTTACGTTTTTGTGGTGTTTGGATGCAATGTAGATACATGTTTTTGACTTGGAAGAGGATAAAGATGGAGATAAAGCTTGGAATGAAGCTTTCAAGCAGCCGAACTTCCGATGCAGTTCTTGATATGATATAAAGTGATTTGACTCTCGACCTCAAGAGAAGATTTGTAGGGCTTGAAGAGAGGATTCTACAGGATTTTGAATCACTTCATTCCGACTTATGAGGCCCGAGATATGAGCGTTACAAGTTTGGATGCTGTTGCTGAAACTACTGGAAAATGTCGTAATATACTCGTAATACAACGGGCTAATCAAAAAGGCGTTTTCTGAAGAAGAGTCCTTAATGAAAGTTGTAGAGTTTTCCGAGAGCTTTTTTATGACATTTGGATCATAATTTTTGGAGGTCTACAACTCAAGATATGAATTTTAGAAGTTTTATTCCTAAATCCAACCCAGACCGACCTAAACAACACAACCGACTTAACTCTATATAAACAGCAGCAGACCCAAACCCTAATATCACAATTCATTCAGCCGCATTATTCACAGCACAGCAGCGGCAATTTGGCAGCTCAAGGCCGGTCACCCGAGCCTTGTGCTCGGGTGATCCGGGGTTAGATTAGATGTAGTTTTTTCCGTTTATTTCGTTGTTGATCCGTGGAGTTCATCCAATGTATCAAAACTATGTGAGTTTAATCTTTTAATTTATTCAGTCCTTTATTTATTTTCATGATGTTTAATTTGTTTTGTATTCTTTCTATGATCTTTGATGCTATTATGTGAATTATATCGGAAGATTGTTTGCTAATTGATAAGTTTACAACATACGGAAGTTAAGTAAACTAGATCACCATAGAAAGATGAGATTTTTAGCCGTTAATTATGTGACAAATTAATTGGTTAATTATCTAGGTTGTTTGATTCTAAAATATGAGAGTTAACCTGAATCTACACCGAGTTTTGTTTGGTAAATCGATCTCAACATTCGGAAGATGAGAGATTGATAAATTGGACTCACTAAGGAATTAGGAATCCATAGCTTGAGATTAAATTCACTAAGGAATTAGGGATTTGTATCTCGTGTAAAGGTGAAACCACAATTTGAATTGAAATCATGAGATGAACTAGGATTGAAATCACTTGGTTTGTGCACTGTTTGATCCCATGTATCCTTAGTGTAGGTTTTTATTATTTGTTCTAGTTTAGATTTAGTTTAATTGCTCTTTCGTTTATTTTATTTGTTCTTTCGTTTATTCGTTTTTCCTAAGTAACAATTGAAAGGAATTAGTGAAATTAGATTCAACATCCCAATTCCCTGTGGATCGACCCCTTACTCACTTCGCTCTACTATCAATTACCCGGTATTCGGGCGGTTAGGAGTTAGTTTTGCATGGTAGTTAGGGTTTATAAATTTTCTTTTTGTTTTGTGATGCAAAATCCCTCCAACAATACCTTTTGTAGAAATATTAGAAGCTATTATGTCATGCCTTATACATATGAAGTTGATGACTTCAATTATCCAAAGAGAAGATCCTTTGGATATACACTTGGAGTAGGAGGCATGACTGCTAACATGCATCGACCCAAACAGTTTTGGGTACCTAAACATACATAACTTGTTTTGTAAGATGTCTGGTACATAGACAGTGCGTGTTCCAGACACATGACAGGGAATAAGAGATGGTTGAATGATTTTAAATCTTTTGAAGGACTCAAAGTAACATTTGGAGGCAAATAAAACCTGGGCAAAATTAAGGGGAAGGCATAATTCTCAAAAACATCTTGAAGATTCAAAATGTAGCCTATGTTAAAGGACTAAACTTCAATTTAAGTATCAGTCAATTCTGTGACAAAGGCTACAATGTGCACTTCAACAAGGAAGGATGCAAAGTGATTCACAGCTAAACCAACACAGTTGTACTTGCAGGAAGAAGAGAAGATAACATGTATGTAGTAGATTGGAAGACATCAAGAGCAGAAACATGTTTGCTTGTCAAAAGTAAACAATCAACCAGCTGGATTTGGCATAGGAGATTGAATCATCTCAACTTGAAAACCATAAACCCACTGTAAAAGAACAAGTTAGTTGAAGTCTTACCAGATATCACATTCAAAAAGGAAAGTCTCTGTGATGCATGTCAAAAAGGGAAGAAAATCAAAAGCTCTTTCAAGTCAAAGCCCTATCAATCAACAACAAGAATCTTACATCTATTGCATATGGATCTTTTTGGACCAGTCACACCAGTCAGTGTAAGTGAAAATAAATACAATCTAGTAGTGGTGGATGACTTTTCCAAATTCACCTGGACCATAATCATGAACAAGAAAAGAGAGACACTAAAAAAACTTCTGGATTTGTCAAGAAGAATTCAAAATGAAAATGAACTGAAGATCATCAGGATCAGATCAGATAGAGGCACAGATTTTCTAAATGAAATTATCAGAACCTATTGTGAATAAAATAGAGTACTGCATCAACTATTAGCAGCAGGGACTCCACAACAAAATGGTGTAATAGAGAGAAGAAACAAGACACTCAAAGAAGCAGTCAGAACAATGATTGAAGCATGCTTACCAAAGTGATTTTGGGTTGAAGCAGCAAATACATCATGCTATACTCAAAACAGATCAATCATCAACAAACATCATGGAAAAACTCCATATGAAATATGGAATGGAAGAAAACCTAACATCTCACATTTGCATATGTATGAATCTAAATGTTTTGTTTGAACAGGAATCAGCTACATACTTTTGATGAAAAAGCTGATGAAGCAATCTTTATAGGATACTCAGACACTAGCAAAGCTTTCAGAGTACTCAACAAAAGAACTTTGGTGATTGAAGAATCAATTCATGTAGTCTTTGATGAACCAAACACAAATGGTGAAAGCTTTCAAGAACTTGAAGAAGAAGCAGGTCAAAGACAAGTTTATATGAATACAACAGTACCAGCTACCATTCTGAATCACAATTTTGGAAATCAATATTAGCCACCAGTCAACACAATACAAGACACACCAACACAAGAACATGAAGCTGATGCATAAACTGAAGTTGTGGAAGCACCAAGTCATGGGGAACTTCAACCTGACCTCAACTGGCTAAGACACCATCCTGAAGATCAAATCAATGGAGACTTTCACACAGGAGTTAGAACCATAAGACAACTGGAGAATATGCTAACATGTTTTCTATCAGAAGTGGAACCCAAATCAATAGATGATGGAATCCAAGATGCTGATTGGATTATAGCCATGCAAGAAGAACTAAATGAATTTGAAAGAAATGAGGTCTGGGAACTTGTTGACAGACCAGACATAGCCACCATCATTGGAACAAAATGGGTATTCAGAAACAAGATGGATGAACAAGGGACAGTTGTCTGAAACAAAGCAAGGCTAGTTGCAAAAGGCTACTCTCAGGCAGAAGGAATAGATTATGATGAAACCTTTGCCCCAGTAGCAAGATTAGAAGCAATCAGACTCTTTCTAGCCTTTGCATCCCACAAAGACTTCAAAGTTTACCAAATGGATGTCAAGAGTGCATTTCTGAATGGACTTTGGTAAGAAGAAGCATATGTGGAACAACCTCCTGGTTTTAAACTCAAAGGGAAAGAAGATAAAGTATACAAGCTCAAAAAGGCACTTTATGGACTCAAACAGGCATCTAGAGCCTGGTATTAGACACTATCACAATTCTTGATCAACAATTGATTCAACAAAGGAACTATTGATAACACTCTCTTCAAGCTAGAGGAAGGAACAAGCACCTTGTTAGTCCAAATCTATGTTGATGACATTATCTTTGGATCAGAAGATGAGAAGCTATGTGAGAAATTTGCAAACTTAATGAAAAGCAAATTTCAAATGAGTATGATGGGAGAATTGAATTACTTTCTTGGACTACAAGTAAAGAAAATGAAAGATTGCATCTTTATTAATCAAACCAAGTACACAAAAGACTTGATACACAAGTATGGTATGGACACAAGTGGCATATTAGAAACACCAATGTGTGCAAGAGTTATTCTTGGAAAAGATGAAACTAGAAATGATGTTGATCAGAAACTTTATAGAGGAATCATTGGATCCCTACTTTATCTAACTGCAAGCAGTCCTGATATAGCATTTTCAGTAGGAGTATGTGCAAGATCTCAAGCTCAACCAAAAGAATTACACCTTCTAGTAGCCAAAAGAATAATCAAATACCTGGAGAACACCATCAATGTTGGAATTTGGTATCCAAGAGATGGAGGATTCAAGTTGATATCATATTCAGACTCTGACTATGCTGGATGCAAAATAAATAGAAAAAGCACCTCTGGAACATGTCAAATGCTAGGCAGTAGACTAGTATCATGGTTTAGCAAAAAACAAAACTCTATATCCACATCAACAACTGAAGCAGAATATATAGCAGCAGGCCATTGCTGTGCACAAGTACTATGGATCAGACAACATCTAAGGGATTATGGAATGGAAGAGAAGACAATTCTAATTATGTGTGACAACACAAGTGAAATATAAATTACTGAAAATCCAGTATTGCATTCAAGATCAAAGCATATTGATGTAAGACATCACTTTATCAGAGATCATGTTCAAAACGGAGATGTTATTCTAAGATACATACCTACTGAAGATCAATTGGCTGACATTATCACAAAACCATCATATATGTAGAAAATAACTAATACCACATGAAGATAAAAATATAATAAAGTTAACTGCGATTTTTAGAACAATTATATACATAAATAAAATCACTTCACAATGACCACCCAAGTCACTCCACGAACTATACATTGGATTAAGACAAAATAAAGTGTGAACTAAA
>CM044900.1:74518052-74693480 GCA_024500145.1 Gentiana dahurica var. dahurica
CCAACACAAAATCTATCAATACATCTTGTTATACACAAAAAAGAACTTTTATCAACAGAAAGCTTGACAAGACACCTGATGAAGTTTGAATGGATGATAGCCAAATAAATCCTACTTTCATCCATTTGGATCCAAATGTTATATCTTGAATCATAAGTAGAAGCTGAAGACTTTTAAACCAAAATCTGATAAAGGCATATTGCTGGAATACTCTTCAGTTAGAAAAACCTTCAGGGTGCTAAACAAAAGGACACTCAAACATGAAGAATCCATTCATGTTGTGTTTGTTGAACCAAATTTCTCGAGGGTTCAAGACAATGATGTTCTAGAACCTGCTGTAAATCTAGAAGTTAATGAACATGTGTATGTGGACATTCAGATGAAGTTAAGTGACATCAAAGTATCTAATTCTGAATGTGAAATCAGACAGACTTTAGCCCCTACTGATCACCTGGCTGATAGAAATACATGACCTACTGACGAACCTGTTGATCCCCATACTCAACCTGTAGCAGATTCCCCAGAAGAACAAGTGTCTGATAATGAACCTTACTTGCGTTGGTTAAGACCTCATCCTGCTGAACAGATAATTGGAAACATACGTCAAGGTGTAAGGACAAGAAATCAACTAGATGCTATGTTCACTTGTTTTCTATCTCAATTGGAACCTAAAGAAATTGAAAAAGCAATTGATGATCCTGGCTGGATAATTTCTATGCAGGAAGAACTAAATGAGTTTGAAAGGAATCAAGTATGGACAGTGATCGCACCATAATTTGTACTATAAAAATACCCTTATCTATCCCGAATTATGCTCTACTGATACATGATAGTCAGATTATTGTTTGAAATAAATGATAGTCGGTTCTTGGATTATTAATTCTGCATCTTTATATTTTATCCCAATATTTGGTACTATTTCTTCTCGTTTTGCATGATATTCATGAATACCTTATTATTGAGCCGAGCATGGAGTGGATCTGGATTAAAAGAGAACATTGGGCCTAAGTCAGGAAAAGTCTGTTTGAAGTATGCTGGAACAGAGGGAAGCAAAAAAGGGCCCGAGGCTGCGGAAACCCTAGACGCATCCACGGCAACTTGGAAGACATTAAAAGAAGAGAGCCGTAATATGTATTAAGTCGGTTAGGGTTATCTAGTAGGTCGGTTTAATAGCTCTATATAAAGGCTGTGCCATTCTAATGTAATATACAACTCATATGCACAAAAAAACACTTCGTTAGGAACATTTTATTATGTTTTGATGATGACCATACTAGATGTTATAGCAAGCATGAAATAAGTTAGAAATCTCTATATAAGTCTTTACTTAGAGTCAGACATGTTGTGTAAGTTGAGTCCGACAAGTATGGTACTAGTTGGTAGGATGGCGAAGTAAAACAGAAATTGGTAGAGTGAAAGTAGCCAAGTACCAACAGAGAAGCATGAAGACATTATGGTCTGACTTATAACCAGGGAAGTCTGTGATGACATTGGATAAGTCTAAGTTATATCTCAAGTGATGAAATTCATTGCTAAATGTGGTGTACACTGATCTAACACATATCAAGGATCTGTGAAGTACAAGGACTCTTGTAAACTCAAAGAAATCAAGAAAGTAGTGAACCGGCAAAGTAAACTGTCTATCGGCTGAGTAAAAATGAAGCAGTGAAGAAAGATTTAAACCACTGAACCGTTCAAGTAACAGCCAAGTGAAGAGACAGCGGAGTGAACTACACTTGTTCAGATTATGAAAAATAAGGAAGATTCAGAGGATCAAGCATTCAATGCACAATCAATCAAGAATCAATCAAGGATGGATTTTATGATATACGTTTGAAGAAAATCCGATCACTGAAATCAAGGAGAATATAATTGAGGGGGAATCAAGAATTAAATCAAGGGTAATTCCCATATTAAATAGCCAATGGACGAAAATTCAATTCAAGGATTATCAAAGCTATAAATATAAGGCATTGACAGACAGGAAAAATAATGATTGAATATGATAAGAAACAAGTAGAAAATCTATCAATTTGAAAAGCTTTCTATCTGAACTTGAAGGATACATTTAGAGATCAACTCAGCAACTAGAACTTCAATCCTGTATCAAGCACTGAGATTGATCACAAATCTGTGAATCCAATTCACATCAAACTGAGGCAATTGAATCAGAAGAATCTGAGAAGGAGTTGAAACCTTTGTGATAGCTGCTGAAAGATTTGTTCTCAAGGAGCAGTGATAGAGACTGATTCACTGAAGCTTTTGTAGGCACGGAGTGGATAGTCTTGAAGATTGTGAAGCTTGTGTAGCCAAGGACAATCTAACTATTGTATTTGTGAAAACAATAGTGAATTCCTCCAATCATCACAAGAGAAGAGTGGATTAAGAGATTACACCACCCTGAACCACTATAAACCTTTGTGTCTATTTACATTCAGTAATATACTTTGCAGCACATTATTTCAATGCATATTATATCTATGATAGTCTAATCTACTTTGAACCAACATTTAAAGAAGGGACTTATCTACTGCCCAAATGCTTTTAAATATAAGAAAAAAATTTGAAACTCCACTACAGTCATTCACCCCTCCCCCCCCCCCCCCTCTGACTATAGTTATTCCCTTCTCTAGGACCAATAATTGGTATCAGAGCAGTGTTCCTAGTATCAAAACCTGTTCAGATCTGATTTCTGGTAATAAGGAGATAACATATTTTCAAAGTAGTTTTCAAATTTGTGCCTTCTATATATATCTCTTATTTGTACTCATGGATTCCTCAAAATTCATTTCTAAGGTACCGGTATTCAATGTTAATAACTTATTTGAATATAAAATAAGTAGGTTTCCTCATCTTGCAGCAACTCTTGAGGAGATGCTGGATGTAATTAATGATGGCCCAATCAAGATACCAACTGTGATAGCCACAGGGGCAGATCAAGGAAAGGAGATAGACAAGCTCAAGAAATATTGGACCAAGGATGATAGAAGAAGAGAAAATCAAGATTTTGTTGCAAAAGACATGATCTTGAAGACTCTAGACAGTAATATGTTCATGAGGATCAAGACTGCAAAACAACAAATGAGATGTAGGATAAACTAGCACTCATCAATGAAGGATCAAAAGCAGTCAAGGAAAACAAATTATTGTTGCAAAATAGAAATTTGAGAACTTTAAAATGAAGACTGGCGAATCCATTGATCAAATGGATAATAGATTTTCAAGCATCATCAGTGAACAGCAACAACATGGACACATATCCACTGAAAGAAGTGTGCCTGAAAATCATGAGAGGTCTACCTGAAAGATGGAAGATCATCACATCATTACTTAGAGGAACAATAAACCTTGCAAACACTGATACTTTAACTCTGATGTCTCAATTAAAGGCTCATGATTTGAGTTGAACGGCGAAGACAGTGCACCAGCAGAGGCACACAAGGCTAGTGCACTGGTTGTACCCCAGCAAAGCAAAACAGTTGACACAAGCAGCAAAGAGACACAAGAGCTGAATGAATAGGTAGCTTTACTTATTAAATGTTTTGACAAGTTTAGCATGAAGAATCAATTCAAAGGAAGCTCATCATCAAACAAGAAGTCAAGCTCAAGCAAAGACATGAAGAAAAAGGATGATGAATACAGATGCTTCAATTGCAAGAAGAAGGGTCACTTCAAGGCTGATTGCCCTGAAGAAAAAGACAAAGAAGAGGAAAAGAAGAAGTATAAAACAACTGAAAAGAGAAAGAATTAGAAGGCACTCAAAGCTGAAACCAGCAGTGAAAAGAATACAGAATCATCCGATAATGATTCTGATGATGATGAAGCTAACAGCTCAGACAATGACATAGCATATCTATGTCTTATGGCTAAAGGATCTAATGAAACAGAGGTAACATCTAGCTCACACTCATCATTTACTGCATCCACATCTGACACTGCAAAATCTTCTATTCTGCTCTTAGATTCTGCAAAGCTAATTCAAAATCTCATGAGTAAATTTGAAGAAATTCAAGTAAATCATAAAATTCTGGAACAAGAATGTGAGAATTTGAGAACGGAAAATAAAAGATTAAAAAAAAGAACTGGATGAAATGAAAGCTGAACAAACTAGTAAGGAAATTCACTCAATTGATCAACAAGTAGCAGATGATCACTCATCTGATGTTGAAAGACCAGCTGAGAAAATATCCCTACCTTTTAAAAGCACCACTGCACCACTAAATGCACCAGCTTACAAACCCTCAAAAAGGTTTGGATCTATATCTAGTCTTGGCTATAATAGTCAGGATGAGAAAAGAAACAATGGACAACACAATTCTGAATCAAAGACCAAAACTGGACCTAAATTCAGAAAAAGACAGACCATAGTTTTTTCTACTCACCCTAGACCAGTGAAATCAAAAACCAGTGTAGTGAAACAGCAGAGTAAATCATCAAACCAGCCAATTAAAGGCAAAGGCTTACTGAAAGGTGATATCCCATGGCCTAACGCGGTGGACCGAACAGCCTTTTTGCCCGCCTCAGTGGTTTTCTCCTCCGCTTCTGACCTCCATCGCCACCAGCTCAGCTGGAAATAAGACGATCAAGTCATCAAGCTCACACGATCATCTCAACCTTCGAGCTGGGGCCCGAGCGCGCTGCCCCCTACCTGCCACATTCCTCCCTCGGACTAAGCCCTCTCCACAGGCGAACACGCTCCATACTTTACATTAGCAAGGAGAAGACAATCCCAGCTCGAAGACGATAAAGTATCCAGCGGTCCCCTAACACGACCCCTTACACTTTCTTTCCTTCTTAATCAGGCTTAACTATGTCGTATCACTACTAGTCTAATCATAACTAGCGTATCGCCTATAAATAGAGGCTTTAAAACATCTGTAAAGGGGGCAACTATAAAATATAAGCAGATACACTCTGCCAAGTTCGTCGACCATGTTTTCCTCTTATCATACCACACCCCTTCCGGCTGAGCTCCGCCGTGAGTTCTTTACAGCCACCGTGTATCAACGCCATAAATCATCTTCTTCGTTCAGATGTCCACCGTGTCACTTCCAATACATACACCGTGGTATTCCTAGCAATATCAGTTGGCTCCGTTACCGGGAAAGCGTTCATCCAAAATACTGCTCACAACTTTTCCAGCGATTTCCACCACCATCCAAAGTATCTCAGCCAAGAAAAGTCTCGACCTTTGAATTGTATACTCGAAAAACCACAGCCTTTACGATTATCTCGAAGGAAAGGATCCTGTTCTTGCGAACCGAAATTTGCGCAGAGCGTGTTTGCTGGAAAAAAAAAAGAAGGATTCACTGGTGGTAGCTTCGCGGAGCTTGGAGAAGAATCGTCATCATCCAAGAATTTGTGCATGCATGCTCCCGATTTCCGGTTTTACAAAGTAGCGTCATTACCAGATCGGATCAGTTAAGTTTTCTACCAAAATCCAAGTAAGCTTGAGTTTTTTATTTGCGAAGGTTGGCTATTTAGCATACAGTGCAAGTTTCATGTCGAATTAGATGGCTGAGGGAAACTTATCAACCCTGAGACACCGAATAAAGAAGCAGATCAGGATCCAACAAGTGCCACGACTTCACATCAGAGTGGACGTAGCAAGGGTTCACACGCTACTGGTGGGAATAGCGGTCATAATGATGACCCCGATATGCGTAGAGTGTTGTTGGAAAAGGTGAAGGCACGGGAATTGGAGGCAGCGGCTATAAGGAAGAGCCGGTGCAAACAAGCCTTGGAACCGACCAGCAAAACTTAGAGCCAGGGGAAACCACTGACAAAGAGCCAGACTCCCATGCTCTCGCTCTAAGGTCTCATATAGAATACGTAGAGACATGCGGGTATATAACTTACAGCTTATAGCCAATGGCCCCCTTCTTTGCCAGTAAGTTCTCTCTGCCGATACCAGCCCCAACTGAGATACAACTCACTCATAATCCCCCCAAGAGAAAAAACTTAGCGAAGACTGATCGCGGTTATCATGCACAACAGAGTAGTCATGCCACCTCTATCCCGGAAAAAAGCAGAAGATCGGCGTTTCAACGCCTCGGGCCCGTGGATGACGTCCGTGGTGCAGCCCCTGTGCATAGCCGACCGAGGGCAGAAAGTATCCGGCAGGTGCAGCCCCGAACCGAGGTAATCGAAGACTCACATTACGCAGAAAGTACAGTCAAGTCAACACTGCCTCCGGAAATGAGGGACGAATTCGAGCTAATGAAAAGGAAAATCGCTAACTTAGAGAAAGGCAAGGCAGTGAACCAGGAAACTCCCACCTGGGGAACCTGCGTTCTTCACGAGACATGCTAAAGGCAGCCCCGAGAGGAGGAATCATTACCCTACGTCCATGAACTATAATGGAACCATGGATCCCCTCGACTGGTTGTCCACCTTCCAGAGCAAGTTTAGTCGAGCCACGTCAAGCGAGGAAGCATGGTACATTGCATTTGTCGAAGCGATGCAGGATAGGGCGGCCGCATGGGTTCGCAGTCTGCCCCCAAGATCAATTACATCGTGGGATGACCTGGTGAACAAGTTTACCACAGAGTTCAGATCCGTCGGTCAACCCAAGAAGACTCACATAGACTTGCATAAAATCCGTCAGGGCGATACTGAGACTCCGCGTAGTTTCTTTGATCATTTTATCAAAATCTACTAGCAGACCAGAGGATTACCTGAGAATGTGGAAATGAATAGTTTTGAAGCGGGGTTGGGAAAGGGTTATCTAAAGTCTCACTTCGCTCTCAGTGCACCCAAAAATCTCCAAGATATGTTGGCCCAAGCAAGAAAGTATGTAGCAACTGAGGGACCAACGGTGCCGTCAACAACTCGGTGTGACAGACAGAGAACAGACCGGAGCCCACCAAGAGAAAGTTGGAGAAGTCGAGGTCGCGATATTAGGAAGCCCGAGAAATTTACGGATGATAGTTTCACACCCATCACCATATCGTATACTAGACTCCTTGCAGAGGTAAAGGACGAATTGCCTGATCCTACTTCAATGATGCCCGATAGACGTTGTGATACCTCTATATATTGCCGATACCACAAGGATCATGGACATACCGCGGAGGAGTGCAGACAGTTGAAAATTGAGATCGAAAAATTAATACAACGAGGAAGACTGGATCTGTATAGAAAGGATGGCGGTGGGGCGAACAAGGATAACCGTCAACCCCGTCAATACGATAGAGAGATCCATATTATCACCGAGGCTGCACCAAGCAATAACCAGATCAAGCACCGAATCAACTCAATACACAAGCGTGTCGAGGGACCAGCTATCATGCTCGGACAGGAGCAACCTCTTACATTTACCCGCAATGAGTTGGTCACATCCGTCCACACTGAGGATTCGTGCTTAAGTATCTCGGTCATTATTAACCGGGCACTGGTGAACAGGGTAATGATTGACACAAGAGCATGCAGAGATATCATGTATTACAATTTCTTCAAGGAGTTAGGCTGTAGTGACTCCAACTTGAGACCACACAATTGTACCCTTGAGGGGTTCAACAATCACCAAATTCAGGTCAAGGGGGCCATCGATTTGGACATACAGATTGGGGACCATGCCCCCTTTCGCACTGAGAAGATAAAATTTCTTGTCGTGGATCTTCAATCAAGTTACAATGTGATCATAGGAGCACCAGCCCTATGACAATTCCAGATGGTCATGTCAATCCCTCATCAACGCATGAAATTTTATACGGAGGATGGGATCGGGGTAAGTGTTAGCGACCCTGAGTCGGTCCTAACATACATTCAAGCTTCGAGAGCCAACAAATGGCCACGCCTCGAACAGGGAACGGACCCTGAGGCAATGACCGCGATACACATGGTTAGACAACACCCTCTTATGGAGGTCGAGGTGAAACCTTGCAAGTAAGGGATGAGCCAGACTTCACAGCTGATGGGGATCTGATTGAGATAATCGTCAACGACGCCTATCCCGACCAAAAAGTAAAAATTGGAGTTCACTTATCCACATCCGATAAGGAGGCCTTAACTGCACAGTTGCGGGAAAACTTAGATGCATTCGCATGGATGGTGACAGATATGAGAGGTATAGAAGCGGTGATTGCACTTCATCATCTAAACACAGATCCGACTTTTAAAGAAATCCAGCAGCGAGCCCGACAATTCACTCCGGAGAAAGAATCAGCTATAAAAATAGAGATTGACAAACTTTTGCAAGATGAAATCATCATAGAGCTGACTTACCCCACTTGGTTAGCCAACTTAGTCAAAAAGCACAATGGAAAATGGAGAATGTGTATCGATTTCACTGACATAAACAAAGCTTTTCCCAAGGATCCTTATCAACTAACTCAGATTGATAAATTGGTTGACTCCATCGCAGGTTTTTATACCTTAAGCTTCTTAGATGCAAATTCTGGTTACCATCAGGTCAAAATTCCGGAGTGTGATAAGGAAAAAATGGCCTTCAGAGCGGCTGGAGGTATGTATTATAACGAGATGATGCCTTTTGGATTGAAAAACGCAGGATCGACATACCAAAGAATGGTGAACAAACTTTTCATAGCCCAAATTGGCAAAAATATGGAACCATATATAGATGACATGGAAGTCAAGTCTGCCAGTGGAAAACATGCCTCCGACCTCGCAGAGGCGTTCGATAATGTCCGGAGGCATTCAATGAAGCTTAATCCCGCCAAGTGCACGTTCGGCGTGCAAGCTGGCAAATTCTTAGGTTTCATGATTAGTCATCGGGGCATAGAGGCCAACCCCAAAAAAATACAAGCTCTGATTGAAATGAAGGAACCGACTTGCATCAAGGAGGTTCAAAAACTAAACGGCCGGATAATTGCTTTGGGTAGATTCATATCAAGATCCACGGAAAAATGACTCCCTTTTTTCAAAATTCTATAAGGCAACAAAAGCTTCTCATGGGATGAAGAATGCTCCCCGAGCATTTCAGGACCTCAAGGAATATCTGGGGAAACCTCCTTAACTGGTCAGTCCAAAAGTTGGAGAGGTCCTATTCATATATCTGGCAGCATCAGACCGGGCGTTGGCTGCAGTGCTTGTGAAAGAGACCGAAACCTTCCAAAACCACATTTTTAAGCGAGCAAAGCTCTCAGCCCGGTGGAAACCCGATATTTGAATGTTGAAAAGCTTGCCTACTCACTAGTTATCGCCGCTCACAAACTCAGGGGATATTTCACTTCGCATGCTATTACCGTTCTCACGAATAGTCCAGTACGTCAAGTGCTGCATAAGCCGGACATATCGGGTCGCTTACTTTGCTGGGCAATCGAAATCACAGAGTTCGATATACATTATCAGCCCTAAAAGGCAATCAAAGCTCAATCGTTAGCGGATTTCATCGTGGAAACGAGCTTCAACGCAGAGTTGTCAGACTCAATCAAAATGAATGACCATGCCTGAGCCAACACTACAGGACCAATTCGACCAGAAAACTGCTGGCAATTGTACGTCGATGGTGCCTCCAGTAGAAACGGATATGGGGCTGGAAATGTTCTATCCAAACCAAGGACTACCGAGGAAATCGGGAAAGCACTCCGATTCGAGTTTGAGGTATCAAATAATCAAGCAGAATACGAGGTGGTCCTAGCCGGACTCAAACTCGCAAAAAAAATGAGTGTGCATAACGCCGAGGTCTATTGCGAATCACAGCTAGTGGTCAATCAAATATCAGGAGATTATGGCACACACTGCGACATCCTGGGTAAATACTGTGAGGCAGTCAGACAGTTGAAAAATGAATTCAATTACTGTGAATTTAAAAGGATTGACAGAAAGGAAAATCTAAGGGCAGACTTCTTATCCAGATTGTCAGAAGGAGGCGAGTTCGCAGATCCATCCATAATGGTTGAGTACCTTGAAGCACCTTCTATCAACATTGACATAGTGATGGATATAGAAGAACAGGCGCCACATCAGGAATGGGTTGATGATATCCGGGCATACATCGAATAAGGCTGGTTACCACTGGACAAAAATGAGGCTCACTCACTTCAAAAAAGGACTTCCAGATACACCGTCTTAGACAACATCCTCTACAGAAGATCCATCACGAAACCTTTACTCAGATGTGTCGACAAAGAAGAAAGCCAGAAAATTCTGACAGAATTGCATCAGGGGGCGTGAGGTGGGCACCCCGCCAGGCGGTCACTAGCCCAAAAGGTCATATTCGTTGGATACTATTGTCCAACGATTCTAAAGGACGCTTAGACTTTAGTTTGAACGTGCCCAGCATGCCAAAAATTTGGAGATATACCACGGTTGCCATCTGTAGAACAGAGCATCATTATAACAGCATGGCCGTTTGATATATGGGTTTTAGATCTTATTGGTCCGTTTCCAAGGGGAAGAGGCAACTGCACCCTCATTATAGTAGCAGTAGATTATTTCACTAAGTGGATTGAGGCCAAACCGCTACCAAAGATAGGAGCTAAAAATGCGGTCTATTTCCTGCACAACCAAATATGGACAAGATTTGGCATTCCCAGAGCAGTAGTGTCCGATCACAGACCATAATTCAGAAACGAGTTCTGAACTTTCTGTAGATATTACAACATAAAACACTAGCAGTCATCAGTAGCCTACCCCTAAGGGAACGGTCAAGCAGAGGCCGGAAATAAACAGATAATCAAGATGCTCAAGAAAATCATGAGCCATTGTGCCAAGCCCGGAGGATGGGTCGACGAGCTCCCCTCCATACTATGGTCGCTCTGAACTACGGTGAAAACCCCAACAGGTCAAACTCCTTTCATGCTTTCATATGGCACTGACGCCATGACCCCCATCGAGATGGCATTGCCAAGTATTCGGGTCGCTAGGTATACTCTAGAAGATAATGATATGAACAGAAAAGTTGAATTAGATCTAGCAAAAGACAGAAGGATAGCAACTTATCATAGGCTTGAGAATTATAAGTAGATCACAAAGTGGCTATAAGACAAGAAGATCCGGGGTCACTATTTTAAAGTAGGAGATTTTGTTCTTTGAAACAGAAAGGCCACTGGCCTGAAACCCGATAGAGGCAAACTGATAGCAAACTGGGAAGGCCCATACTAGATCTCACGAGAAGTGAAAAAGGGAACTTACGTGCTAAAAAATGAAAAGGGCTACGAGCTCAGCCGTCCATGGCACGCGGACAACCTGAAAAAATATTATATGTAGTAGCCACGTTTACGACATGATGGGATAATATTTTGTCTGTTTTGGGTTATGGCTCTTCATTTCAATGTTGACGACACTAATGAAGGCGCTTTCTGGTTTTACTTTGTGTAAACATGCAATAAATCATGTGGTTATGCGTGCGACCACGTTTACGACGTGCACAATATAATATTTTATATATTTTGGGTTTATGGCTCTTCATTTCGATGTTGACGACATTAATGAATACGCTTTCTTGATTTATTATAAAATAAAGCTACGTAATCAATAAAGATCAATCCCTGGTATGATGTACCCTCTCAATATCAAATTATTTCATCAAAAAAAAAAAGATAGGCCCTAATGGTGCTTGGCATTCAGACGCATCATTTGATCTTTGGGCATAAGGGTCATCCCGAACGTAATGGTGCAAAGACTTGAGATTAGCCAAGCAAACGGCATTCGGCAGCTAGGCTTCATCTGCCTTTCAAATTTGACGGCCTCACGATGGATAAGAAGACCTCAGTCAACATTTACATTTGGAGACATAATAGCGAGCATAAGAATGACCTCTTCATCCGTTACTAGCTCGAGGTAATCAGTAAGGATACCTCGGCTATTGATAAACTTCTTCCATTCTTGGTACCAAGGACATAGCCTAGAAATGGCGGCAATATGAACGGGATCTTCATCTCGTTTCAGAAAAATATGCGAGTACTCATCATACCGATGAGCGAGATACGACATTTCCTTAGTAAGTTCCCAGGCCTTTTCAAAATGTAGGGCCGGGTCAAAGGAAGGAAGTTGCAGAAATTCATTTATGTCCGTAGGAGAAAAACACACTAGAGCGCCGCGGACAAACACAGAGGAAATTCCTTTAGCAGATTTAGCCTCGGAAAGCATGGCGTAAAACTCGCGAACCAGGGTAAGGTTACATCTACCGAGAGGCCCGAGAAGGAAGAAACTCCAGTCGGAGTAAGATACGCGGAACAAGGTTCCGCTTCCGTCAATCCTACTCAAGTTTAGAGTCTTCTCAGGAAGGTACCCGCGATCGGCAAAATAGGCTCTATAATTCTGGACCGCGTTCTAAGACGCGATGGTGAAAAAATGGGATAGAAAAGTAGGAGAACAAGAGCCAGAGGAGGATGACATAGTTTAAAATAAAAGCGAAAACTTCAGAAAGACTGTTCAAAGAAACAACAAAGCACCGTGTATTTATAGGAGAGGAAAAGGGCATCAAAGGCTGAGGATCCTACGGATTGGGTTTGTGAAAGGCACAGCCTCCAAGGAAAACCATTGGTCTCCAAATTTAATGCTACACGGAAGAACCGTTCGTCATTCAAATTCCAATGTACCTCGATCTTAGGTCCCAACGGGCAAGTATGTCAGGATTCAAACAATCACTTGTTTTCAAGCAAGCCCATACAAGGATCTTACTGAGCTCGCTTGGAACAAGGTGGCAGAATGATCGAGAGGTGAGTTCGTATGGATTCGGAAAATACAAATACTGCGAACAAAATAAAACAAATACTCGGCACAAATGTGGATAAAGATCATTGTCGAAGAAAAAGCGAGACAACAGTACAAAAAAAAACAA
This sequence comes from Gentiana dahurica var. dahurica, assembly GCA_024500145.1. Taxonomy (NCBI): domain Eukaryota; kingdom Viridiplantae; phylum Streptophyta; class Magnoliopsida; order Gentianales; family Gentianaceae; genus Gentiana; species Gentiana dahurica. Next base: position 74,530,801 of record CM044900.1, read on the forward strand.
AGAAGCAACAATTGCATGACTTTTACTCCTTATCGGTGGCAAACAGGTCGGGGGAAGACTCGGACACAATCTCATCAAGCTTGATCTTCGGAGGGGGAAGGTACTCGACCGACTGACAAGCGGGAACCAGGTCAGAGCACGGGTTAGAAATTAACCAAGGAAACGGAATAGAGCGATCGGGCTGCATCTCCATAGCAAAGGACACCGCCTGACTATGTATCAATAGGCCCCAATCCACACTCACCGACGGGCTGCCAATAGCATGCAGGAGTAAACCCTCTTCCTCCGTGACCTCCTTGAAATCATCAGTAGGATGCACGCGATTATTAATGAAATGCTTCCACTCTCGATGATCCTGAGACAGTTCTGAAGCAACCCCCTCCGGTGCAAATTGCCAGGAGCGAGGAAACAGATAGTGAAGAGCTCTATTTTGATGCATGTGACGAGAAACCTCGTCCTCATCCAAGGCCCAGGCCCGCTTATAATGGAGGGTGGGATCAATGTTGGGAAGATGGAAGAAGTTGTTGATGACCGCCGGAGTAAAGGGAACCGCCACTCCACACAGGCACAAAGCATTTAGACCCGCTAGAGCCCATCACAGACAAAGCTGAGTAGAATTCATGCACAACACTAACATTATAGCGGCCAAAAGGTTTGGCCACTAGCTCTTCCCAGCCGGAGAATTCAATGCCAAGGCGAGAACCTCCGCTACTCTTCCCCGGTTTCAAGCCCCTTTCAATCAATATGGGGCACCGGTTGAAATGCACCCAGAAGTTGGCCAACACTTCGTGAGAAGTGGTCGTAAAAAAAGGGGATAAGTCGTTAGAGGAAGACATGGTCAAGAGAGATGACACTGTAGGAAGATTCAAAGAAGATTTGAATGAGATAATTAAGTTGTTTCACAAGTAAATGAGTATAAGGGTCAGCCATCTCCTCTTATAGGCACACCCAAAAGGGCCCACGGTCCAGATTGATTTGCTTCAAACGGTCAGGATCAATCCTTTTCAAATTCAAGCATTAAGTGCTATGTCTGTTACTATTCTGCCGCTCGAAATTATGGCTATTAAAGAATGTCATAAAGAAGCCTGACGGAGTCAAACGCTCACACTTCCCAAGACTAATATGCCCAGGATAGTAACAGGGAGAAATCCAGTCAACCCCGCCAGACCTCAACAAGAGGCATGCCAGAAGTAATAAAACAATGGACAGAGGGCAAGGTATTTTCAACAAGCTTCTACACAACGGACCCGAAGCTTCTTAAAACAAGGGGGACAAGGACAACATTAGGGTCGCAGTCATAACAACATTATGGTCGCAGTCAAACCTTTATACAGTTACTTGATCATTTTGGAGTCATGAGCACACGACATATCGTATTTTCGAGCAAATCAAAGCAAAAAGAGCATACGGCATAAAACGATGCAGCAAGGAAAGATATGCATAAGGATAAATCCCCACAACAAGTTATTACAAACATCAAGGTTCTGAAAAGTTATTACATCAAAGAGAAAGGACAATCAAGTATCACAGCTAGGGGCCGCAATCGAAAAACATTGAAAACATTTACCAACTCTCCCCTCCCTCGGGCACAAGGGACCCATCGTGAACATTCTCTCCCTGAAGCGAGGGGTGCAACAGTGCATCGACTGGGCTCGACGTAGAGGGGGCCGAGGGAGTCTCCAAGACCACTACAGGTTCATTAACCAACGCCCTCAAGTTGTTAGGGATCACTGGTGGCGGGTTCCAGGGAGCTTCACCTCTCTCGACTATATCCGAGGCAATAGCAGTAAGCTCTTCCTCTGTAAATGGAATATCAACATGGAATGGGAGCAGCCGAGCATCATAATGATCGGTCAGAGTCCAATCTCTGAGGGTTTCCAGAGAGGGCGCACTTGCCCCAAGCGCCCATCGAGCACAGCGCGCAAAATGATAAAAACCTTCATCATAGCCCGCCAAACCCGCAGCACCCAGAGCTTTTGTGTAACCATCAGAGGCCTGGAAGGCTGCCCTGCTTCTACCAAGCCGCCTTTAGTTTTGCTTCCATCCCAGATTCAATAGCCTTCTTCTCTTTAGCCCATGCCTCAGCTGCCCGAGCAGCCTTCTCCTACAGCTCCAAAATGGTTTTGTTAAACTCTAGCACCTCTTTCTTTGCCTTGGACACGAGCTCAGCACGAAAAATCTCAGCGGCCTCAACGTCCTCTCGACGCTTTCTGCTGACTTCCTCCAGTTGGCTTTTGGCTGTACCCGCTTCAAGAGTGGGCTGATTTACTTGCTCTTCTAAAAAGCTAACTTTCTTCAAAGCTGCATCCCACTCGCGCTCGCGATAAGCATCCATTCTATCATGCTGGGCCACCGCAGTATTGGCCTACCAAGAAAACAAGAATCAAGAGATACTCAAACGTAATGACAAAAAATGAAAGACAAATAAAGGAGCTTATAAAAGTGGTGAGCATCCCAATCAGACCAGCCATGTCTTGTGGATGTTGCAAAAGCCCCGATTGCGGGCCCAGTCTGTCCATCATCATAGAGCGTGAAGCGATTCCCTTCTTGATAGCCAGGTCAACCTCTCCAGGACCATCCAATGTCAGGTTTCCAAGCTGGGGAACCCTGGAAATTGCATTAGCCAAAAGAAAGGCCTCTCTTTCAGTGCGCGGTTTTTTGAAGCCGGGCATCAACCAGAGAGCCTGATTATCAGGTTGAGAGGAGGATTTAGCCACATTGCGTTCAAAAATGGAGCAGATATCAAACTGAGCAGCTATTTTCTCTAAAGTTTCCTTGGCCACAGCAGCAGCTTTGTGGCTCTGACCGCCATCGGTCCGTGACTTCTTCAAGGCCATGTTTTCTTCTTCATCCTCGAAGTCAATAAAATCGGCACCAGATGCCGACGCAACTGACCCAACCTCAGCCAAAGATCTTGATCGCTTTGAAGCGACTTATTACCGGGATCATTGATAACTAGTGCGGTAGATTTGCCCTTCGACTGTGCAGCAGTAGCATTGTTGGGCATGGAAACCATAGGAAGAGGGCACTCGTGGATGCCGGATAGGATTTCCGCCCTCTCATCCTCATTGGTTTGAACCTGGGCACGTGCCTGCTGACGGAGACGGCTCACATTCACCATATCTACACAAATGGGCGCAATTAATACAATATAAAAAAGACAAATATGGAAAGAAAACGACAAAACACAATAAATCAAAGAATACATATGGTGCTGACAGGAAACTCCTCCCTCACTCGAGGATCACCCCCACATTCCTCGCACTCTGAGGGAAACCATATCATATGATGAAATTTTGCATACTACTCTAGATGCACAATCATGGCTCAATTGGGACGAGCGCCTCTTTTTCACCGGGACCGATAATCCCTGCCAGCCGACTGTAATCCTCGGTAGGATCTAAGAGGATACGGAGATTGAAAGTCCTTTCTTGTGTGGGTTTCTTTCCTTCAACAAAACCCAACAGTTATTTGATTTTAACAATAAAGCGCTGATCGTCGATCTCCTCCTCGATTTCCTTAATGCTCTCGGTATCCGGCTATGTTCCAATGATCCTTTTGAAAGGCCATCTGACCCGAGATTCAACCTTCATGCACCGGCTATGCCAGGAATCTACTTTTTCAAGGAGGTCAAAAAATAACTGGCAGGCTTTTCTCCGGGGAGCTATTTGATTAGATTCACCAAATTTGGTGACCCAATAAAAATGGTTGAACACGACAAGAGAGGGCTCCCTACCAAGCAGACGATTCATGACAATAAAACCCAAAACCACCCTCATCAAGCCCAGGGTAAGATCGTTGGGATGAGTATCGGTAACCTCTAAGAACTTTACAAGGAAAGGATCGAAAGGGGGCCTAGCCCCGGCCACAACATGGTCATAGTGCAACCAAATGCAATCAAAGTTGGACCGACCGCACACTCGTTTTTTGTCTCTGGTCCCAAGAAAGCTAACAAATGATAATCTGAAGAAATTTCATAGGCGGAAAGGGATCTGGTATAGTCAGCAGAGCGATGAAACTTTTTCAATTGGTAAGCTACCTCTATATCAAAAGCTTTTTGGGCTTCAAGCTCAGCATGACCCTCTTCGGTGTATTGCTTAGGGGGGCACGGATTCGACGGTCTGGAGGCCCTCTGTTTTTGGGAATGAGCTGCATTTGCTCGCAATATAGCCTCCCCCTCTTCCGGGCCTCGTTCAGAAACACTGGGGACCTCTCCTTCGGACATTTCCACTGTAAGCTGCTCGGCGAAATCCTCAAGGGTCAGCTCATGATGGTCCACCTCAGCAAACCCACCTCCCACAGCTTCTGGACATTCTTCTCGACTAAGGGTACGCTCTGAAGACATCCTGAAAAACATAAGGGCGTGGCAGATCATCAGTCACCTAGACATAAGAGTCGGGCCAAAACAAGCGTGCCCGCTCCCCATGACACCTCACCCCTCTGTTTTCCCTAATAGAGTCAATAGCATCTCAATATGCTATGATTAAAACCAGAAGATTCTGGAAATGAAGGGGATAGAGGTGAACTATCTCCCCTGTTTAGTGAGCCCAAAGAGCACACAGGAAGGGGAATGGTAAGTAGACAGGAAAACACTCAAACACCTCATTGAATGAAAAGCAATGAAAATCTACCCAAACCCTCAGCAATCAATAATTCCATGAAATCTCAAAAGAAACTACTAATTAAAAAGATACCAAGACCAGAAGAATGTAGTGCAATAACGGAATTTGGAATTTACCTGAAAATAACGATCGGCCGGAGAGGAGATCAATATCAGTCGGAAATTGGAAGCAAGCCGCCGCGAAAATACACAGACGCCGCCGGTTTTTGTGGTTGAACCGCCGGATTCTTCACAAAATGTTTGGAATCTACGACGGAAAAAGAAATGATTTTACGAAAACGGAAATGCAAAAATAAGTCGATTCAAGGTGACTCCTTATTTATAGACAACACAAGGAGGTAAAACGTCACCTCAACCGCCTCGAGATTCGAAATTTGAAATAAAACCACCTCACGGTTAACGAAAGTTTCCCCCCAATAAAACTCTGTCTGAGAAGTAGTAGACGTCGGCCAGCTGGACAATCACGGTCACGCCTCATCAAACACTTGGTCAGAGCTACCATTAGTAAGTTTGTCCGCTTCACAGCATAGCAACAAGAAATGAGTCATATCGTGGCATGAAAATTGCTAAAACCCGCACACCAGTGCAGTCCCAAACCTATCCGCCATAGGATGCAGCATTTTTTGCTTGTCGGCTTCATCACGCAGGCACCTTGCAATGAGTCGTAGCGCGACATGAAAGTTGCCTCAAAAACCCGTCATCCGAAACGGTCTAGACTGTTCGCTAAGAGCACCCCATACATCCCAAACATGGACATATCGTTAGGGTTCGCTCAACCCTGTTATCATCAAAAACAGTCTTATCTTACCAAAGATCATTGAACCAAGGCATACTGCAGGTGAATCACACTACTCCTTGTCCATACCCTAACGAGCGGTCTGACCACGGAGTAGGGGGCCATTGATATACCACGGCCTGACGCGGTAGACCGAACAACCTTTATGCCCGCCTCGGTGGTTTTCTCCTCCGCCTCTAACCTCCATCGCCACCAGCTCAACTGGAAATAAGACGGTCAAGTCATCAAGCTCACATGATCATCTCAGCCTTCGAGCTGGGGGCCGAGCGCGCCGCCCCCTACCTGTCACATTCCTCCCTCGGACTAAGCCCTTTCCATAGGCGAACACACTCCATACTTTACATTAGCAAGGACAAGACAATCCCAGCTCGAAGACGATAAAGCATCCAGCGGTCCCCCAACGCGACCCCCTACACTTTCTTGCCTTCTTAATTAGGCATAATTATGTCGTATCACTGCTAGTCTAATCATAATTAGCGTATCTCCTATAAATAGAGGCTTTGAAACATCTGTAAAGGGGACAACTATAAAATATAAGCAGATACACTCTGCCAAATTCATCGACCACGTTTTCTTCTTATCATACCACACCCCTTCCGGCTGAGCTCCGCCATGAGTTCTTACAGCCACCATGTGTCAACACCATAAATCATCTTCTTCGTTCAGTTGTCCACCGCGTCACTTCCAATACATCCACCGTGATATTCTAGCAATATCAAAAGGTAAGGGAAGACTTTACCCTTTAGGAGATGATTGGAATGATGCACCTCCAAAATACAAGAAGAAACCATTTCATGCAATGCAACATGTGTTTAAGAAAAGCCAACCAAGGCATGTTCCTGGACACATGAAGCAACATGAACACAAGTTTCCTCCTGCATATTGGAAAGTGAAAAAGGATGCAAATGCACCAAAAAGTAGAGAATTGTATCCGAATAATCTCAATAAATCTGCAAGAAATTATTCTGCCATGCCTTACATATATGAAGTTGATGACTTCAACAAGCCATGAAGAAGATCCTTTGGATATACCCTTGGAATGAGAGGCATGACTGCTAACACGTATGGACCCAAACAGAGTTGGGTAGCTAAACATACTTAATTTGTTTTGTAGGATGTCTAGTACATACACAGTGGATGTTCCAGACATATGACAGGGAATAAAGGATGGCTTACTGACTTTAAAGTTTTTGATGGACCTAAAGTTACATTTGGAGGCAAAGAAAACCATGGTAGAATTAAGGGGGAAGGCACGATGTTCAAGAACAACTTGACGATTCAAAATGTGGCTTATGTTAAAGGATTGAGTTTCAATCTTCTAAGCATTAGTCAATTCTGTGACAAAGGCTACAATGTGCACTTCAACAAAGAAGGATGCAAAGTGATTCACAATCAAACCACCACAGTTGTACTTGCAGGAAAAAGGGAAGACAACATGTATGTGGTAGATTAGAAGACATCAAAAGTAGAAACATGTCTGCTTGTCAAAAATAAGCAATCAACCAGCTGGATTTGGCATAGAAGAGGGAACCATCTCAACTTCAAGACCATCAACAATTTGTCAAAGAACAAGTTAGTTGAAGGCCTACCACAGATCACATTCAAGAAGGAAAGTCTTTGTGATGCATGTCAAAAAGGAAAGCAAATCAAAAGCTCCTTCAAGTCAAGCCTTATCAATCTACAACAAGAAAATTTTACATCTATTGCATATGAATCATTTTGGACCAGTCACACCAGTATGTGTAATTGGAAATAAGTACACTCTAGTGGTGGTGGATGACTTTTGCAAATTCACATGGACCATATTCATGAACAATAAAAGAGAGACACTCAAAAAGCTACCAGATTTGCTAAGAAGAATACAAAATGAAAATGAATTGAAGATCATCAAGATCTGTTCAGATAGAGGCACAAAATTTCTGAATGAAATTATCAGAACCTATTGTGAAGAGAATGGAGTACTACATCAACTATCAGCAGTATGGACTCCACAACAATATGGTGTAGCAGAAAGAAGAAACAGGACACTCAAAGAAGCTGTCAGTACAATGATTGCAGAAGCATGCTTACCAAAAATATTTTGGGCTGAAGCCGCAAATACAGCATGCTATACTCAAAACAGATCAATCATCAACAAACATCATGGAAAAACACCATATGAAATATGGAATGAAAGAAAACCTAATATCTCACATTTACATATGTTTCGATCTAAATGTTTTTTTTCAATAGGAATCAGTACATACTTTTGATGAGAAATTTGATGAAGCAATATTTATGGGATACTCAGACACATGCAAAGCCTTTAGAGTACTCAACAAAAGAACTTTGGTGATTGAAGAGTCAATTCATGTAGCCTTTGATGAACCAAACACAAATGGTGAAACTCTACAAGAACTTGAAGAAGAAGCTGCACAAAGACAAGTTTATATAAATACAACAGTACCAGCTACTATTCTGGATCACACCTTTGGCAATCAAGATGATGCACAAGTCAACACAACACAAGAGGCACTAACACTAGAACAAGAAGTTGATGCACAAGCTGAAGTTGTGGAAGAACCAACTCAAGAGCAACTTCAACCTGACCTGAACTGGTTGAGAGATCATCCTGAAGAACTAGTCATTGGAGATATTCATACAGGAGTTAGAACCAGAAGACAACCGGAAAGAATGCTAACTTGTTTTCTATCACATGTGGAACCCAAAACAATAGATGATGCAATTCAAGATGTTGATTGGATTACAGCCATGCTAGAAGAGCTAAATGAATTTGAGAGAAATAAGGTCTGGGAACTTGTTGACAGACCAGACATGGCCAACATCACTGGAACAAAATGGGTATTCAGAAACAAAATGGATGAACAAGGGAAAGTTGTCAGAAACAAAGCAAGGCTAGTTGCAAAAGGCTACTCTCAAGCAGAAGAAATAGATTATGATGAAACCTTTGCACCAGTAGCAAGATTGGAAGCAATCAAACTTTTTCTAGCTTTTGTAGCACATAAATACTTCAAAGTTTATCAAATGGATGTCAAGAGTGCATTTCTAAATGGACTTTTGGAAGAAGAAGTATATGTGGAACAACCCCCTGGTTTCCAACTCAAAGGGAAGGAAGACAAAGTGTCAAGCTCAAAAAGGCACTCTATGGACTCAAACAGGCACCCAGAGCATGGTATAAGACACTGTCAGAATTTCAAATCAACAATGGATTCAACAAATGGACCATTGACAAGACTCTCTTCAAGATAGAAGAAGGTACAAGCACATTGTTTGTTCAAATCTATGTTGATGACATCATTTTTGGATCGGAAGATGAGAAGCTGTGTGAGAAGTTTGCAAATATGATGAAGAGCAAATTTCAAATGAGTATGATAGGAAAGCTCAATTAATTTCTTGGTTTATAAGTGAAACAAATGAAGGATGGCATCTTCATAAATCAAGTCAAGTATACAAAATAACTGATACACAAATCCGGTATGGATACAAGTGGCACAACAGATACACCAATGTGTGCAAGAGTTATTCTTGGTAGAGATGAAATTGGAAAGAGTGTTGATCAAAAGTTGTACAGAGGGATCATTGGATCCTTACTCTACTTAACTTCAAGCAGGCCTGATTTATCTTTTGCAGTAGGAGTTTGTGAAAAATTCCAAGCTCAACCAAAGGAATCATCAAATATCTGAAGAACACCATGAATGTTGGAAATTGGTATCCAAAGGATGGAGGATTCAAACTAGTATCATATTCAGACTAAGACTATGTTGGATGTAAGATTGATAGAAAAAGCACATCTGGAACTCGTCAAATGCTAGGCAGCAGACTAGTATCATGGTTTAGCAAAAAAACAAAATTGTATATCCAAGTCAACAGCTGAAGCAGAATACAAAGCAGCAGGTAGTTGTTGTGCACAAGTATTGTATTGTGGATCAGACAACAGCTAAGGGACTATAGAATGGAGGAGAAGACAATCCCAATTATGTGTGATAACACAAGTTCAATATCTATTACTGAAAATCCAGTATTGCATTCAAGAACAAAGAAGATTGATGTGAGACATCACTTTATTAGAGATCATGTTGAAAAATGAGATGTTGTTCTAAAATACATACCAACTAAAGCTCAGTAAGATATCACTCCACCAGCTTAGTGACCAGCCAACTCACTCCACCGGCAAATATCTTGGAGAACACAACACACTAAAGTGTGAACGAAATCAGTTTTACACACATGGAATATCAAAGAAGATAATGGAGATGCTGATGAGACTTTAGAAGAACCAGCAAAAATATCTGCCAGTGATATTGATGATAGAATTGTTGCATATCTAGAATGGAAGGAGGGTGATTTCAGACTTTAGCTTCATAATTCAGAACACATGCATGAAGAAGAAGCTTGGTTTTTTGATTTTCTTGGGATCACAACCCTAGTTGAGGTACTGGATGAATCACCACTTTGGGATATGATAGATGCAGCAAAGGCAAAACTGGCTCAAAATTTGATTGGAGTAAGTGGTAAATCAGATGATGACAGTGATGGTCATAATGATGATGATGGTGATAATTCTAATGGTTATGGTGGACATGATAAAGGGATTGAGCAACCAGCAGATGCAATTGATGATAACATTCTCTTAAGTACATTTTTGCAGCCATAGAGGTCAGCCAAGAAAACCCCTCCAGCTAAGGTAACTTCATCAGCTCCACCAAATGCTCAGCACACTAAGAAAGCTGATTACACTCCTGAGCCGATTCCACATGCTCCACAACTTTCTGTTGACACTACAGCTGAACCAACAACAGTGTTGGATACTGAATCAGCTGCTGCCACTCCAGTCATGGCAACTCCCAGAACAGAGCAAGGGGAATAAAAGAAAGTGCTGCCCCAGAAATAACTTTTACTCAAGTAATTGAAGACATAGAAACAGGTGTTGATGTTACTCAAACGACAACACAACACCGAGAACCAGCTGAGATTCCTACCACTTTGCCACACCAAGGTAGAGGTCAGTAAACAGAAACAGAACCAGCTGATATCCGTCACAAATTTACTCAATTGTCTACTGGCATATCTAATGAGGCTTTTCAAATAGTAGCAGATCTATTGGCTGAAGAACTGGAACAACAAGAAATGTATCTCAGATCCATGACTCTAACATTTAAAGATGAGAGGCACTCCTTAGAGAAAAGATTTCAAGCTATTGCTGAGTACATTGATGCACAAACTATTGTTGTGCAAAGACAGGGTGACCTAATGCGGCAGATGAACAAAAATTTCACCAATAATATTACTGGCCTTAGACAACATGTTTCTCAGGAAAATGAGTCAATGGCCATGGCTTTCTGCACCAGATTTCATAGTGTGACCGAGAAGCTGGCTGCTCAAGATGAAAGATTCAGTTCGATTGAATTCAAACTGGAAACTCTGATTGGTACAGCTAAAGCCAAAAATAGCATCTTACTACAACAAAGGGATGATGCTACCAAAAAGAGGGAAAGAAATGATAAGCCTGGAGGATCCACAGCTAGACTCCTAAATTTTACTGAGGAACAACTAAGAGCAAAGGACAGAGAGCTGAGATCCGAAATGAAGCTGAAGAACAGCTAAGAAAGGCTAGAGAGGAGAGGGAAATGCCTCAAATAAACCTTGCATAGGATTCCCTCATCCTATCCAAAGAAGAGATGACGACAGAGATAGACCAGGAAGGCAGCAAAGGCCAGGATCCAGTCAACAAAGAGGCTCAATGAGTCTACACAGATCCAGCACCGGCAGAGGTAGCAGTAGTACCAGATATGCTGGTGAGAAAAGAGCTTTCATAACTCACAGAAACAGGCAAGGGTATGATGCTAAGATTTTGGACAGTGTAAGAGAGTTTTTCAGAACTCAAGATAGTCTGTATCCTAATCAAAAGCAAGATGAATCATGGGCAGACTGGCTAGTCTACTATGATGAGAAGAGGAGAGCTGATATGGCCAAAGGTTACAATGATGTCAAAAGAGAGTATGCATCTCTTAAGCAAAGTACTGGATCTAGCTCAACCAGCAGACCAAGTCAAGCCATACCCCTTACTGCAAAAAGGACCAGAAGATCTATCAAGTGAACAAAGGAGGATTTTAACAACATGATAAAATTCTTCAGTCCTATGGGAGAATGACCCGTCAGGAACAATGGGGTCTGTTCAAGAATCTCAAGTTTGCTGATTCACACATTGCTGAAGCTAAGGATAGATTTGAGAAATACTTTGGAGAACCCAAGGCAAATGAGACTATGCCTGACTTTCACAGACTCGTCAACAATGGAGTATTTCTTTAGGTCTCTGAGTTCACTGCCATGGCTTACTGTAAATGGAATTTCCCAGAAATGAATCAGGAAAGACATGGAGGAGGTTCAGACTACAAAGTTCAAGAGGTACAAACAAGACTTAAGCAAAATGTAGATGTACCACTCTGAATCTGATTTGAACTTACTTGTCTTACTGCCATTGAATGGATGAATAAAAAAATTTTAGTTTTATTCTATTATCATTATGAAAAAAATTTGCTACTTATATTCAGACTTATGAGGGTTTTGGCATTATCAAAAAAGGGGAAATTGTTAGGAACATTTTATTATGGTTTGATGATGGCCATACTAGCTATTATAGAAAACCTTAAATAAGTTAGAAATCTCTGTATAAGTCTTTACTTAGAGTCTGACAAGTTGTATAAGTTGAGTCAGACAAATATTGTATTAGTTGGTAGGAAGGCCAAGTAAAATTGGAATCCGACAGAGTGAAAGCAGCCAAGTACCAGCAGTGAAGCATGAAGACATTATGGTATGACTTATAAACTGGGAAGTCTAAGACGACCTTGGATATATAAGTCCAAGTTATATCTCAAGCGATGAAATTCATTGTTAAATGTGGTTTACACTGATCTCACTAATATCAAGGATCAGTGACGTACAAGGACTCTTGTAAACTCAAAGAAATCAAGAAAGCAGTGAACCGGCAAAGTAAACAGTCTATCGGCTGAGTAAAAATAAAGCACTGAAGGAAGATCTAAAACACTCAACCATTCAAGTAACAGACAAGTGAAGAGACAGTGGAGTGAACGACACTTGTTCAAATTATGAAAATTAAGGAAGATTAGAGGATCAAGCATTCAATGCACAATCAATCAAGAATCAATCAAGGACGGATTTTATGATATACGTTTGAAGAAAATCTGATCACTGAAATCAAGAGGAATATAATTGAGGGGGAATCAAGAATTAAATCAAGGATTATCCCTCACATTAAATAGCCAATGAAAGGAAATTCAAATCAAGGATTATCAAGGCTATAAATAGAAGGCATTGACAGACAGGAAAAATAACGATTGAATCTGATAAGAAACAAGCAGAAACTCTGTCAATTTGAAAAGCTCTCTATCTAAACATAAAGGATACATCTAGAGATCAACTTAGCAACCAGAACTTCAATTCCATATCAAGCACTGAGATTGATCACAAATCTGTGAATCCAATTCACATCAAACTGAAACAATTGAATCAGGGGAATCTGAGAAGGAGTTGCTACCTTTGTGATAGCTGCTGAAAGATTTGTTCTCAATGAGCAGTGATAGAGACTGATTCACTAAAGTTTTTGTAACCAGGGAGTGATAGTCTTGAAGATTGTGAAGCTTGTGTAGCCAAGGACAATCTAACTATTGTATTTGTGAAAACAATAGTGAATTCTTCCAATCATCACAGGAGAATAGTGGATTAAGTGAATACACCACCCTGAACCACTATAAACCTTTGTGTCTATTTACTTTCAGCAATTTACTTTATAGCACTTTATTTCATTGCATATTATATTTGTGATAGTCTAATCTAATTTGAACCAACATTTAAATAAGGGAATTATCCGTTGCCCAAAAGCTTTTAAATATAAGAAATTTTTTTGAAACTCCACTATAGTCATTCCCCCTCTGACTATTGTTTTACCATTCTCTAGGACCAACACACTTTTTCATCATACAATTCTTTTATCTATGAAATAGGGAGTTTGTTATTTAGCTATTGAGTTCGTTGCTTGGTTATCTCCTCATATCCATCAACTAGCTTGAGTTGATCAAGCTAGATCCGCCATTGATAAAGGTATAAAGCTTCGAACGTTCCTTTGTATTTAAATTATGGTAGATTAAGTTAGATTAACATGTTGTAATTAATATTGTTGGTCCCTTGGAAAGGCTAACACAAGTTTAGAGGGGGGGTGAATAAACTTGTCACCTGTTTAGGGCCAAATTATAGTGATTTTCATATATATTTTATGAATCAATTTCCCCCATATATGGATTATTTTCATAGATATCGGGCCTTATAGTCAAATATTGAGTAAATGAGGTTTTTAATGATTAAATATGAAAACGTATCGATTTTTATGTTTATTTGATGTTTTTATATTATTTTGGGAATTATTACGTTTTGGTATGTTTTTGATATTTGTAGATACCCAATTAATGATGGAAAAGATGATCCTAAAAGGCTAAATTCGAGATGGAAGAGGATCAATTAAAGATATGGAAGAATAAAAGAGATAAGGAAAGAAATAAATCAAGATAAAGATGGAAAAATCAAGAAATTCGATTTCAAGTCAATATGGACGAGCGTCCATCTGAAGCAGACGAGCGTTCAATAGTGGACGGGCGAAGTGAACGAGCGTCCTAGAAGAGATTTTACATTCAGAGTCTCCAGACGCAAGCTGAACGAGCGTTGACTCTCCGTCCAAGGCAAATGGACGGGCGTCCATGTATTCAAACGAGCGTCCGCCGCCGCCTTTGCCTAAACCGACTTAATCTTCTATTTAAACAGCCTTCGCCCCAACCCTAAGAGCATCCATATTTTTCTTCACATCAAAAAGAGAGCACAGCCGCATCTTGGAGAGTTGAAGGCCGGTCACCCGAGCCTTGTGCTCGGGTGAACCGAGGTTAGATTAGGAGTAGATTATGTAGCTTTTCTTTTCGTTTCCATGGAGTTCAACCATTGTATCCAAGACTATGTGAGTTTGATTTCTTTCAATTAATTTAATTCCAGTTTTATCTTCATGAGCTTTAAGTCGTTTGTATTTTTCTATGCGATTTGTATGCCATGTGAATTAGAATCGAAAGATTAGTTCACGATTGATGTTTATAATACGGAAGTTGCATAAACGCTAGATCACCATAGAAAGATAGGGTTTTTAGCCATTAATGATGACAAGTTAATGAGTTAGATTCCTAGGTTGTTAGGTTCTTTAAAAACGAGAGTTAATTGAATCTACACCCGAGTTTTGTTTGGTAAATCAGTCTCAACACTCGAAAGATGAGAGATAGATAATTGAATTCACTACGAAAGTAGGCTTTCATAGCTTGAGAGATAAGTTCACTAAGAGATTAGGGATTTGTGTCTCGTGAAAGGGTGAAACCACAAACTGAATTAGAATCATGAGATTAACTAGAATTGAAATCACTTAGGTTTGTACTTTGGTTGTTCCCATGTTTCTTAGGTTAGATTTATTTTGATTGTTCTTTTATGTTTTTCTGTTTTTATGCTTTTGCTTTTCGTTTATTTTGTTTTTTTCTTGAGTAGCAATTGGTAGGATTAATAAGATTAGATTCTACATACCTTTTCCCTGTGGATCGACCCCTTACTCATTACGCTTTACTAGCAACAACCCGGTGTTTTGGTCGGTTAGGAGTTAGTTTTGCATATAGGTTAGGGTTATAAATTTTCTTTTGTTATTGATGCAAAATCTCCGCAACAAAAGTGGCGCCGTTGCCGGGGAATAGGTGTCATGTTGAATCTAGTTTTGTTAGTTCTCGATTTTGTTACGTTTTATTTTTGCTTTTAATAAAAGTAGCGTATACCAAGTTGAGAGTTTTTATTTTGCCGTGTTTCGATGACCGTTAGGTTAAGAATGTGCAAAAGTTTTTTACTCAACTTGTTTTACGTGAAGTTTATATGTTTATGTGTTACCTAGTCTAACCCCTGTGCTTAATTTGATAAGGCTGTTGTGCTGTGATATGTGTTGTTGTGTTGTGTTCATAAGTATTTAGGGTTTTGCTGTGTTTTTCCTGCTGTCTGTGCATTCTTGTTGTATGGACGAGCGTCTGTTCTGTGGGACGCCCGTCCAGTTCTTCATCTGCAGGTGAACGAGCATTGGGAAGTATTGGACGCTCGTCCGTTCAAAGATTTTCAATCCTGTTCTGATTTAGAGGACCAGACGAGCGTCTATACTTTCTGAACGCCCGTCCGGTCGGTTTTCAAGGCAGACGAGCGTCTGCAAGGTGGAACGCCCGTCCAGTTCTGAACGCTAAGTGAACGTTCGTCCGGGGTTCAGTCCAGGTTCTAAATTTCTTGATTTTATTTTTAATGCTTTTATTTGATGTGGATTTTTCATTCGAGCTTCTGTGGCTAATTGATCTTTACATAGGTGCCCTGAACTTATATGTTTTTACCTTTCCATCTATGAATCCATGTTAGATAATTGATATATTCCTTATATATGATTCATCTAGGCATGTTATAGTGACTGTCGGTTCTCGTAAGCTATAACTGTTCTTATGGTTAATTAGTAGCTAATGTCGGTTCCCGTATGCTACATACCGCTCCGATGAATCCTTTAAGCTTTTAAGACTTACGTGCTTCCTGTGTTTTTATAGTTCATATGGGTAGCTACTGTCGGTTTTCCGTATGCTACGACCTTTCTCCATATGAGTTATACCTGTTTAGATAGATGACTGTTGGTTTCCATAAGTCTATCACTTTCGATAAGTCTTAAGGCGCGTCGGCACTAGTGACAGCACTGTCGTTTATCGTAACCTGTCATTATGTGGTAGACGTTTATTTTATATATGTCATGTTGCAAATGAGTGGGCTAGTTTTCTTTCTTTTATTTTCTTTTATTTTTGCATATCATTTAGATGCATATCATTTAGTTGCATTTCATATAGTTGCATTGTTTTTCTATTTTTCCTTTTATTTTTCTTAAGTGTGGTCACTGTCGGTTTTCGTAATACCACTTAGTTTATTTTTCTTTTTGAGTGTAGTTAACTGTCGGTTTCCGTAATACTACCTCGTTTTTATTTTATTTTTAGGATTTTTCACGTAGATTGCATTGTAATGCATTTTCATATAGTTGCACCTAGCCCTACTATTTTGTAATATTCCATGTATATGTCCATCTTTATATGAGCTTAATCTAAAAATTCTCTAGACTTCCTTTCCTGTGCTTTATATGTTATCTTCCCCCTATCCCCGAGGTATTTCATGTTTGTCAAGTGTGCAGGTAATTTGTGAGAGCTATTGTGAGCTTCTAGATGATATCAGTTTTCCGGTGGATGGTCCACAGTCTACTGTTTTCATCGAGCATTTCTGGACCATGGCCACTTCCAGACTTGCCACTTTCGAAATCCAATCAGCTAAGTACTCTTACCTTTTATTTATTTTCTGCATAACTTGAGGACAAGTTGCAATTTAAGTGTGGGGGAAGGGATAGATGGTTTATGTATCTACGTTCATTTGCTTAATCTATTATATTTCTATGAAAAGTGCTAAATTTTTCAAGTTTTTGTTATATCCCGAGTAGACAAAGCATATCTTTGCTTGAGTTTATATCATTTTTGCTATATTCTGTATATTTAGTAATTTTAGTTGTTTCACCCGACACTCTTTTTCACATGCCATAGTAAATGATGAGCTAAATGTTGAAAGCCTACCCCATTTTAGTTGGAGATTTTTTATGATTATAGCATGTTTCTTTGCTTATGTACAATTCTTGAAAAGTTTAGTAGTTTGTATTCTAGAGTTAAAGTATGACATACTGTGAATATCCGTAAGTTTGAATGTGATAAGTGAAACGTGATTAAGTCTTTGCAATAGTAATAAATTGTTTACTTGAGGTGTTATGCTCAGTGGTCTGTGCTACTAGAAAATAATCTTTTCCACTGCCAGCCAGAAATCTCTAAGTAAACATAATTTTAATTGTGTGTGTCGGAAGCTGGTTTATGATTTGGGTGCGGTAGGGTGTACCACGTATGTCCTACTCCACTATGATGACCAAAAGCTCGCGACAGTCAGTTTATAGCTGCCTTATGATTGGAGCAAGGTAGGGGATTATCTTGAAATGTCCTATTCTGCTATGAGGGCAAAAGCTTATTCTGATGTGTGTTAGAAAAGTGTGAAAAAGTGAAAATATTGGAATATATTATTATGAATTAGTAACGACTTAGTTATCGTCGACCTTATCCCCAGTATAAACTGAAAGATATGTTGTAGGGATTATCCTCTAAGTATGTCGGAAATATTTTAGATGCTCTCTATTAATCTTTTCGGAATATGTATGTCTTGTAAAGTGCCTGTTATAGTTTTTGAATATTTCTAACTTAGATGGGAAACCGGGCTAGTTTTGGTTTGAATAACTTTCAAATTGTGGAACTTAGTGGAAGTTTATTATGGCTATGCACACACTCACTTGGGTGAACTTCTAAGTTAATAAATATGCTTCATATTTGCATAGATGTTTATTTATCTCGAGTTAGTTTTGTTTTGTTTTGCTCGGGGACGAGCAAAAAGATAAGTGTGGGGGTGTTGTTTAGGGCCAAATTATAGTGATTTTCATATATATTTTATGAATCAATTTCCCCCGTATATGGATTATTTTCATAGATATCGGGCCTTATAGTCAAATATTGAGTAAATGAGGTTTTTAATGATTAAATATGAAAACGTATCGATTTTTATGTTTATTTGATGTTTTTATATTATTTTGGGAATTATTACGTTTTGGTATGTTTTTTATATTTGTAGATACCCAATTAATGATGGAAAAGATGATCCTAAAAGGCTAAATTCGAGATGGAAGAGGATCAATTAAAGATATGGAAGAATAAAAGAGATAAGGAAAGAAATAAATCAAGATAAAGATGGAAAAATCAAGAAATTTGATTTCAAGTCAATATGGACGAGCGTCCATCTGAAGCAGACGAGCGTTCAATAGTGGACGGGCGTTTGGTGAAGTGGACGAGCGTCCTAGAAGAGATTTTACATTCAGAGTCTCCAGACGCAAGCTGAACGAGCGTTGACTCTCCGTCCAAGGCAAATGGACGGGCGTCCATGTATTCAAACGAGCGTCCGCCGCCGCCTTTGCCTAAACCGACTTAATCTTCTATTTAAACAGCCGTCGCCCCAACCCTAAGAGCATCCATATTTTTCTTCACATCAAAAAGAGAGCACAGCCGCATCTTGGAGAGTTGAAGGCCGGTCACCCGAGCCTTGTGCTCGGGTGAACCGAGGTTAGATTAGGAGTAGATTATGTAGCTTTTCTTTTCATTTCCATGGAGTTCAACCATTGTATCCAAGACTATGTGAGTTTGATTTCTTTCAATTAATTTAATTCCAGTTTATCTTCATGAGGTTTGATTTAGTTTGTATTTTTCTATGCGATTTGTATGCCATGTGAATTAGAATCGAAAGATTAGTTCACGATTGATGTTTATAATATGGAAGTTGCATAAACGCTAGATCACCATAGAAAGATAGGGTTTTTAGCCATTAATGATGACAAGTTAATGAGTTAGATTCCTAGGTTGTTAGGTTCTTTAAAAACGAGAGTTAATTGAATCTACACCCGAGTTTTGTTTGGTAAATCAGTCTCAACACTCGAAAGATGAGAGATAGATAATTGAATTCACTACAAAAGTAGGCTTTCATAGCTTGAGAGATAAGTTCACTAAGAGATTAGGGATTTGTGTCTCGTGAAAGGGTGAAACCACAAACTGAATTAGAATCATGAGATTAACTAGAATTGAAATCACTTAGGTTTGTACTTTGGTTGTTCCCATGTTTCTTAGGTTAGATTTATTTTGATTGTTCTTTTATGTTTTTCTGTTTTTATGCTTTTGCTTTTCGTTTATTTTGTTTTTCTTGAGTAGCAATTGGTAGGATTAATAAGATTAGATTCTACATACCTTTTCCCTGTGGATCGACCCCTTACTCATTACGCTTTACTAGCAACAACCCGGTGTTTTGGTCGGTTAGGAGTTAGTTTTGCATATAGGTTAGGGTTATAAATTTTCTTTTGTTATTGATGCAAAATCTCCGCAACATCACCAAAAACTTATCCTGAGCTGGAAAAGTCCCAGGAACTGAGTTTCTCTGAAACTTAAACTGATCTTCAGTTTTGTTCCTGTCCTTTCAACTTGTGTGGAGTTCAGTTAGCTGAACTGAATATAAGTTATTACTGACTTATATTTAGTCTCGTTAACTGGCAGCGGATAAAACTAGCCTTTAGTGCAATAGATGTGTAAATAGAAAACTAGATCTTCTATGTATCAGTTTTGTTCTGTCTCAGTGTCTGGTGTTTGCTGAGAGTTAATGCAATAATTAAAACAAACACAGATGTATAAAGTAAATCAACACATGATTTGTTTATGGAAGTTCCGGGTGGTGTAATCCCGTACGTATCCCCTTCTCCTGTGGCGTAGGAGGTATCACTAGAATAATGAGATAACCGTTACAAAATCCTAGTACTATGACAGTCCTTCACGACACCCTAGTTTCACTGTCTACACAAAATGAAGAAAGGTGAGAATGCTCCCTTCACTCTGCACACTGATCCTTTGGAGGTGGAATTGCTCCTTCACCAGCTCACCACTAATACCAACACACAGTCTTCAGACTGCACCAACAGCTGTAGCAACACCGTATGAAGAAAGGTAGAATTGCTCTCTTCAAACTATGCACAGCCAACCCTTTTTCACAAAGGTTAGGTTTATAATTAATCAAGGATTAATTCAGTGAGCTGTCTGATTCTTCTGGATCTGACTTTGTAGCTCCAAGACGCCTTCTTTCCCCCTGATGGGTTACTGAATCTTTCTTTGAAGTCTTCAAGGCAATTTCGTTGGCTTCCCCTTTTTCTGGATATATATGATCTGATTTTTATAGATCTGGATTTGGATCTTTGAATGTATGCTTGTAAGGCTCTTTTTCTGATCCTCCTCTCTCTTTTTCTTGAGTGATTCTCTTGTGTATTTATAGGGGTGATGTGATGGTTACTAGCTCTTGTAGCCGTTACACTTGTCATTTAGCCAACGTTCATATGTACGATCTTTTGTCGTATTGATAGTTTAAATTCAATCAAGGCCTTAACTCAGTTTTCTACTCTTCTTCAAAACTGAGTACCTTGTTTACTTAATATCTGACTTTAATTGACTAAGTCAGAGTACACCATTCAGTTTGTTCTTTTCAGGTAGCTGATAATCTTTGTCCTTAAGATTATTCAGTTTTACATAATCTATAACTCAGTTTCAGGTCACCACAGACTTGCCTGAATCCTGATTTATTGTCACGACTTAATCAGCTTCTAACTGAGTTTTCCACCTCAGTTCTTCAATCCTCAACAACTGAGTCTGTGTCCCTCAGTTCTTCAGTCTTCTAGATAAGCCAACTGAGTCTGTGTCCCTCAGCGAACTTATCTTCTTCAGTTTTAGCATAACTGAGTTTGAACCCTCAGTTCTTCAAGTGCATATACAGTTTTCTTGTTATAACTCAGTTTTCTTGTTGTGACTCAGCTGTTCGCCTAGTTTCTATTCTATTACAATGCTTGTCTGAAACAACCTATACAAGGTTCAGACTCTAGATAGAACTTATACATTTATTTCTAGACCATTTCTTGCTTCTTCTTTTATTATGCACTATAACAGTTAGTTACGACTTCATCATCATGGGTTGTAAGTGATTTGTCTAATTTCGTGACGAATCATCATCAAAACATAAATAATATTTCCAACAATTTCCCCCTTTTTGATGATGTATCATAACCCTCCCTAAAAGCAATAATGAAAGAATGGTGCAAGAAATCATAACGAAACATATTAAGATAGCAAAATAGAACAGCCAAGTTTATCACAAGATTCAAAATAGAACAGACTGAGTTAAAAACTGAATTAGATTACATCTTTTCATTTTCCAGTGCCATTAATTTTTCACCAACAAATATACTCCTTTTTGTCTCTAAAGATCTTCTTGCTTTCCCTTCTTCTTCGGTTTCACCATCTCTAGGCTTGATTTCCAGATATTCATTCAGCAGTCTGTTTCCTTCTTCATTCTCTTGGTTTTTGAACTTGATCAGAATTTCTTTGAGTTCTTCTTCCATCAATTTCTCTTCTTCTTCTGAGATAAGATTAAGTTTTTCTTTTTCCTCTTTTCTTTCTGATTTCTTTTCAGTCTCCCCCTTTGTTTGTGTCTTCTTATCTGCCAACTTCTCAAGGGATTTGACACAGGTTACAAGCTTCTTTCTGATACTCAACACTCCTTTAACTGCGGCTTCCTCATCATCCTCAGTTCTTGTTTCTTTAAAATCTCCTTCTGCAATCAGCTCTTCAAACAGACTATCAACTGCTTCTTCATCAAGTTGAGTAGATAGTAGATCAGCATCTACTTGTCTGTCTTGATCTTCCATCAGTTGTCTGGCATAAGCCTCTTCAGCTTTAGCTGCATCCTCTCTTACAGCTTCATCACCTACAGCTTTATCTTCCCCCTTGTTTGAAGATAAGCGAAAGCAATCTTCAAATAACTTACGTAGGGTGATGATGTTTGAGTATTTGTTCAAACCTGAATAATGTATCCTTCCAATTAATTCATGCATGTTGAACAGTTTCTCCTGTAGATTTTGTATTAAACATTCAATGAAATCCTTCAAATTTTCCAGTTTTTCTGCTTCAGTTTCTTGAGCCAGAGGTTCTTCAATTTCTGATTTGCATGTGGGTGCCTCATGAGCCTGGGATGAGATGCTGGCCTCAGGATAATAAAAATGAACATCAGGAACTGTCAGTTCCTTTTCATACTCAGCCTGACAAAATTCAGCATCTTCCACTACTTCTCTTTTCTCTTCGGTGTATTCCCCATATATGGTAGTGGGAAATTCACTTCTTTCAGATTCTTCATCAGTTTCAGCTTCTTCAGATTCTTCAATCTCTCTTTCAGTTTCTTCTTCCATTTCTACATCATCTTCAGTTTCATCTGTCTTGCTTCCTTCGTTTTCTTCACTTCCTTCTGATTCTTCATCAGCTTCAACATCACTTTCATCATCAATATTAATTGCCACTTCAGGTTTGGTTTCCTTCATCTGAAGCCTGTTCCACAATCTTTTCTGTCTTCTTGTAGTTCTATCATCCAGTTTTATGATCTCGCTTGAACTGGAGTCAGAAACTTCACTTTCTTCCTCGATGACTTTCTTTTTCTTTGTCTCAGTGGGCACTGATTCTTGTTCGAATTTTGCCTTTGGGGGTAAGGGGATGGAGAAGTGGTTTAGTATCCTTTGGATTAGATATGCAAACCCCTTTTTTAACAGAAATTTTTCTCCGATAGCTTCCTTTCCTTGTGCCTTTCCCTTTTCGTCTGAAATATGCTTGATTAAGTGATTGAGAATGAACTTGTTCCAATCGAATCTTTCTTCGAACCAAATGGCATAGATCAACTTTAGTTTATCAGTCGAAAGAGTGTAGAAGTTCCTTGCATGACCAATGACATTCTTGGTCAGAAGAAACGTTAAGAATGCAAATTCCGGTTTTTGCTGATAAATGGATCCAATAAAATTCTTTTCATTCTTGTTGATTGCAGTGATGTTCCAAAGTTTGCTCTTTTCTTCATTTCCGAATGTGAAAGATGAAGAGCCTCCAATTATATCTAAACGGAACACCAGGGAAAGCAACTGTTCATTAACGGTGAAGCTTTTATCTTGAACAGTCGTTTTGAAGCTTTTTCCATTGTTGATGATTTCGGCATTTCTGTAGAAATCTCTGATGCCATCTGGACACAAAGTAGTGACCTTTGTATCAATCAAATTTTCCAACCCTCGAATCTTTTTGATCTTCTTTGTAATTTGGATTGAAAGAATGGAGTTTGAGAATTTTTGACAGAAGTTGTCCAGGCTGGTGGTGATTCCATCGTCTATGTTGTATCGCTCCATTGATTTTTGAGTTAAGAAAGCTTGAATGCTTGATTTTGGGTGAGCTGGATTTTGTCAAGATTTTGCAATCGTTTTCAAATGAGAGTCGTGTCACAATCAATGAGATTATGTAAGGATGTACATCTACTTTTTCTCCCAGATTGACACGTGGCTTCGAGTGATTTGCTATGTCAGTCCAAACGTTAGATGGTAGCTGGAAAGTTTTTACTTCTTTTGACCAATTTGTCCTTCATCAGCCTTTGCCTTCTCAGTTTCAAATGTACATCAATTTTCTGAGGATTTTGCAAAGTGAACTGACTTTTCCTGCAAAACAGTTTAAGTTTTCTTTGTTACCCATAGATTTTTGGGTCCGGTTGAGTTAGTTACTAAAATATTACTTTCAGTTTCTTTGTTGAGAGAATTAAACCTTCTCAACTCTTTTCTAGATAAACCATTGCGCTCAATCTTAGTTGATTTCACAAGGATTCTTTTAGATTTAACATTTTTTGTTTCCTTATGTAATCCACTAAATCTTCCAGTATCTTGATTTCTAGAGTTTGTACTTTTTGAAGTCTCAAGACTGGGTAGGGGTGTGGGATTATCATTGTTTTTGTCAGATTTACTAGACATTAATCTTTCAGCTAGATTTGACACCTCAGTTTCAAGAAACTCATTCCAATCTTTTGCTTTGTCAAGTTCTCTGTCTTTTAATTTTAGTTCCAACGTAAGTTTTTCAGTTAACTTGACAAGATCAGAGTTTTTCAGACTGAGTTCAGCAAATGATAATTGATTTGAAGAATGTACCTTTCCTTGATGATTTGATGCAGTTTTAGGATTCGAATGTACACTCTTTTGTTGCTGTGATGAATCTTCAATATCAACAACCACTTGTAACTCCTTTCCTTCTTCTTTTGAAAGGTCTCTTAGTGATGGAACTCCTCTGGATTTTTTAATATGAATATTGAAGTTTGTATCCACATCATCACTGAGTTGAGGTTCTGAATATGTATATAAATCTGTCGCACTGAACCTTTCGATCATTTGATCCGAAAATCAGATATATTATGCAAGCAATTAGTCAGGGGGTGAATAAGCCAACTTCTAGCTCTAAATGTAGACATTGAAACTAAGTGAACTGATACAGTGAAGGGTCTTCAACAACTGGTTTAAAAAGGTATTATTGGATCTTCTTTCAAATGAAAGAACTGCTCCGATACCAATTGTTGGTCCCTTAGAAAGGCTAACACAAGTTTAGAGGGGGGGTGAATAAACTTGTCACCAAAAACTTATCCTGAGCTGGAAAAGTCCCAGGAACTGAGTTTCTTTAAAACTTAAACTGATCTTCAGTTTTGTTCCTGTCCCTTCAACTTGTGCGGAGTTCAGTTAGCTCAACTGAATATAAGTTATTACTGACTTATATTTAGTCTCGTTAACTGGCAGCGGATAAAACTAGCCTTTAGTGCAATAGATGTGTAAATAGAAAACTAGATCTTCTATGTATCAGTTTTGTGCTGTCTCAGTGTCTGGTGTTTGCTGAGAGTTAATGCAATAATTAAAACAAACACAGATGTATAAAGTAAATCAACACATGATTTGTTTATGGAAGTTCCGGGTGGTGTAATCCCGTACGTCTCCCCTTCTCCTGTGGCGTAGGAGGTATCACTAGAATAATGAGATAACCGTTACAAAATCCTAGTACTATGACAGTCCTTCACGACACCCTAGTTTCACTGTCTACACAAAATGAAGAAAGGTGAGATTGCTCCCTTCACTCTGCACACTGATCCTTTGGAGGTGGAATTGCTCCTTCACCAGCTCACCACTAATACCAACACACAGTCTTCAGACTGCACCAACAGCTGTAGCAACACCGTATGAAGAAAGGTAGAATTGCTCTCTTCAAACTATGCACAGCCAGCCCTTTTTCACAAAGGTTAGTTTTAGAATTAATCAAGGATTAATTCAGTGAGCTGTCTGATTCTTCTGGATCTGACTTTGAAGCTCCAAGACGCCTTCTTTCCCCCTTGATGGGTTACTGAATCTTTCTTTGAAGTCTTCAAGGCAATTTCGTTGGCTTCCCCTTTTTCTGGATATATATGATCTGATTTTTATAGATCTGGATTTGGATCTTTGAATGTATGCTTGTAAGGCTCTTTTTCTGATCCTCCTCTCTCTTTTTCTTGAGTGATTCTCTTGTGTATTTGTAGGGGTGATGTGACGGTTACTAGCTCTTGTAGCCGTTACACTTGTCATTTAGCCAACGTTCATATGTACGATATTTTGTCGTATTGATAGTTTAAATTCAATCAAGGCCTTAACTCAGTTTTCTACTCATCTTCAAAATTGAGTACCTTGTTTACTTAATATCTGACTTTAATTGACTAAGTCAGAGTACACCATTCAGTTTCTTCTTTTCAGGTAGCTGATAATCTTTGTCCTTAAGATTATTCAGTTTTACATGATCTATAACTCAGTTTCAGGTCACCACAGACTTGCCTGAATCCTGATTTATAGTCACGACTTAATCAGCTTCTAACTGAGTTTGCCACCTCTGTTCTTCAATCCTCAACAACTGAGTCTGTGTCCCTCAGTTCTTCAGTCTTCTAGATAAGCCAACTGAGTCTGTGTCCCTCAGTTCTTCAGTCTTCTAGATAAGCCAACTGAGTCTGTGTCCCTCAGCGAACTTATCTTCTTCAGTTTTAGCATTACTGAGTTTGAACCCTCAGTTCTTCAAGTGCATATACAGTTTTCTTGTTATAACTCAGTTTTCTTGTTATGACTCAGCTGTTCGCCTAGTTCCTATTCTATTACAATGCTTGTCTGAAACAACCTATACAAGGTTCAGACTCTAGATAGAACTTAAACATTTATTTCTAGACCATTTCTTGCTTCTTCTTTTATTATGCACTATAACAGTTAGTTACGACTTCTTCATCATGGGTTGTAAGTGATTTGTCTAATTTCGTGACGAATCATCATCAAAACATAAATAATATTTCCAACAAATATGCATGTCTAAACGAATCGTAATTAATTAGAATAACCAGAACAAAATGATTTACATTTCATAATTAGGAACCACCGCTGCCGAGGCAGCGATAGTCTATATCACAGCCGCAGGACACCCTTTAGGTCCCCTTAATATGAAGATTCAGCGTCATCAACGTTGATCGATAAGTTTAATTACCAGTAGGTTAGATCTGGCCAATCTGCTTATTGTATTCGTAAATTAATATGAAGGACGATAAAGTGAAGTGTTAGTTTGGACATAGTCTGATCAATCCCTAAGAACGTGCTAGTCAATCCACGATAGCTGCTCAGGGAGTTTCTCGGTCTTTAACCGACACTTTCTAAAACTTATTGCGTGTGGGTTAATGCAACCAATGAAGCTGGTTAACTGCACATAGACGTCTATTGTCCTTTCAATTGAAGTAGATAAGATTAGGAGATTGCACCCATAGCTTAAAACTGAATTAAACATATGTTCTGGTAAGACTAGGGAATTATAAGGAAAAGTAGACATAAGGATTAATAACACCAAGTTAGGAGATCAGAGATGAGAGATACACCAATTACTTTTATGTTTTTACGTTGGTCTCCTTGGTTAGGTTTAATAGTTATTATCCATGTTGCATTGTCTCTGTAGGATCGACCTTGACTTGCACCTACTATACTACGATTGACCTAGTACTCCTGCTTGTATTTCATGCGTATTAGAGGCTTACACGCGGATCAAGATTTTTGCGCCGTTGCCGGGGACAATGGCCAATATAGATAATAACTTCATTAAATATAATTAAGAATTATTCATTTTTTGTTTGTTGCATTAATTCAGAGTGTAGAGTCTGTTTTGTGTCAAGCCTGTATAGTTTACGATCAGAAAAATGGAAACAGCTCTAGGGGCGGTGACACACTCTGCCGCAGCCATGAGTGTTGTGACTCGTTATGATCACTACTTTGTTTTTCTGTGTTCACCCATGCACGTTTCTAGTTAGTAGGTCCGCTGCAGTTGGGTTTGGACCTAGCTGAAGCGGGAAATCTACTAACCGAGTTTTTGTTTTATTTCGTCTATCTTGCAAGATACAGAACACTTTCGACATCGACTTAGAAAGATCAAGGGAATTTAAAGTCAACTAGCACTAACTGTTTTGAACGTCGTCCCCATCTCTATGTACCAGAGCTCAAACATACGAGAGCAGTATGAAGCTGACAAGAAGAGAGTGGAATTGGAAAATGAAGCAGCCAGAACTGAGAAGGAATACGAGAGCTATCACCCAGTTAAGTTTCCTATTGAGTTAATTGATATACCCCCGACTGATTCTGATCCAGAGGAGGATCCCGACACCATGTTTTATGAATATGAGGATTACCCGGATTCAGACACTATAGTCAAGTTAACAGACCCTGGTACATTTAGACTCCCAGTCTCAATCAATGAAGTATCTCTAGGATTAGGGATGTGCGATTCCGGCTCTAGTTGTAATATCCTCCTTCTCTCCCTCTGTAAACAAGAAAAATTCAAGGATGAGATAGATGAAGTGCAAAGCAAGTGACGATGCCAGGATTTGAACCTATCTATGTGTCACCTCTTTGGTGGCTCTACATTAAAGAAGGAAAGAGATGGCGCCGGACACCCCAGTAACCGGACTAGCACAGTCCGACTACTCGCCAAATCCTTTTTAGGTCGACCGGTGCCAAGAACCGACCTCCACCATTCATAAGCATAGTCGAGTCCCGTTCCCGACCTCTTAAGGTCGGGCGTCGCTTATATCATATCCGACCGATGACCAGCCTTGTCGGTCCGCCATAGTCCCCCTGATTTACCAAGCATAAGAGTCCGAGCCCACACCAGCTCGGCCATTTTCCCCGACCTCCTAGGGTCGGTCAGTTCAGCTCGGGACTTCTTAATCGGCATGCGTTAATCTCTAATCATATTTTTCATGTCTGTAATAAGCGGATAGCTATGGAAAGAATCCTGAGTCATAAAGGCCCCAATCTTTATCACTTAATACGAATATTTGAATACTATAATTATCTCCTAGAATCAAGGTGATCAACGAGTCATAATATTTTCCTTAAGGAACACGATAATTAAAAGCCCATCTCATACACGATACACGCTAACTATAGGGCACAAGTCTCTCTATATAAACCATCCTTAAGGAACTGCGCAGACTTGATTCTAATCCTAGTATTGGATACGTCGGCATCTTCAGAAACAACATCTCGAGGGCAGTCTAAAACACCCAAAATCACCCCCTTCGTTGTATTGTTCTTCATGTTCTGGGAGTTACCTTAGACTATCACCAAGAGAAAGAACCCTAAGATTGAAGGAGACGATCTTTGAATCGTCAATTGGCAGCTAGAAGGAGGGTCATTTTTTTGTAAGTAATTTGTCTGTGGAATCTGCCTAAAGATGAAGAGCGTAAACACTATCTCCGGTAAGTATGGCAGTCAGGTCCTGACACAAGAAGATGATCGATACTCCGGGACCCCAACGCCCCAGAAAAGGCGATGATTTCCCAATGAGGTGGCTTACAACGATAGAGTCCCTATCCATTGGTAATTAAAAACAGTGGCCTCATGACAAAGCCTTAGTGGAACGAAATCTGGTTAGACGCATTTGCATTGACACCGGAAGTCCTGTTAGTATTTTGTACTATGCTACTTTACTTTTAATGCGCTTAAATATCTTTGAGTTAGCCCTAGCAACTACCCTCTTGTTTGGCTTTTCCGATTCACTAGGGTATCCTGAGGGTACAATCGTCCTCCCTACCACTTTCGGCTGACCTCCGCTAGGCTGAAATCTTCTAGTTGAGTACGTGGTGGTTAAGGCCACATCCCCTTATAATATAGTTTTAGGGCGCCCTCCGTTGATCAGTTTACGAGCCGTCGTATCACTTGCACATAATAGCCTAAGATTCTTGGCCAATGGCGGCATTGTAGAGATCGTGGGCAATGTGGATCTGGCGAGAAGCTGCTTTGCATCTGAAACAAACAGAGACATCGGGTCTGCACCAATCCCTATCGCAGAATTACTGCCCGAAGGCGAGGAAACTTGGTCCTCGGATGATAAAACAGAAGAAATTTGTCTGTGGGAAGATCGAGATGACCGAACCGTCGCAGTAGGATTATGGATCCCCGACTTACATAAAGGACAGCTGGTAGCCTTGCTGAGGGAGTTCAAGGATGTGTTTGCCTGGACTATAGAAGAGATGACTGGTCTATCCCCAGCCTTAGCTATGCATCAACTGAATGTCGATCCGAGCCGGAAGCCTGTTCACCATAATAAAAGGCATTTCGCATAAGAACGAATGGATGCCGTTAAGAAGGAAGTAACTATGCTGCTCCAGGCCAACATCATTTGAGAGGTGAGTTACCCAGACTGGCTGGCAAACCCAGTCTTAGTAAAAAAACCGGACGGTAGTTGGAGGATGTGTGTAGACTTTACTGGCCTCAACCAAGCTTGCCCTAAGGACTATCACCCCTTACCAATATATACCGAATGGTGGATTCTACCATATGATTTGGAGTTTTTGGTTTCCTAGACGCCTACAGGGGTTACCATCAGATTGTCATGGACCCACAGGACGCCGAAAAGACCTCGTTCATCACTGAGTTTGGGACATACTGTTACAAAATTATGCCGTTCAGCCTCAAAAATGCTGAAGCGACCTACCAAAGGTCCGTTAACAAGATATTTGAAGACTAGGTTGGGAAGTGTATGGAGCTATATGTAGATGACCTCCTAATCAAAAGCAAGACCATGGAGCAATACTTGACGGATGTAAAGGAAGTCTTTGAAGTACTCAGAACCTCACAAATGAAGCTTTATCCCAAAAAGTGGATGTTTGGAGTCAGGACCGGGATTTCCTAGGATATATGATATCACAGGAAGGCATCAGAGCTAACCCGGACAAAGTAGAAGCATTAAGAACTATGCCGACGCCAAGAAAAATCAAGGAAGTCTAGAGGTTGACAGGAAGAATGGTCGTGCTCGGACGATTTTTGTCCAAATCAGCCCAGCGGGCCCTCCCTTTCTTTAAGATTCTAAAACAAGCTAACCCGTTCAAGAGGGATGAATGATGCCAACAAGCCTTCGAAGATTTAAAATCCTACTTAGCTGAGCTACCCACGTTAACCTTACCACGGGAAGGAGATACCATGTTTGCCTACCTGGCAGTGTGTGGCGAGGCTATCAGTTCTGTCCTCGTCAATGAGCAGGGCAATGTGCAAAAACCAATTTTCTACGTCCATAAAGCTTTGTGCGGCCCAGAAATCAGATACTCAAATGCCAAAAAGTAAGCATTGGCTTTAGTGCACGCATCCAGAAAGCTAAGACCCTATTTTCAAGCTTACCCGGTTGTTGTGATTACCGACTAGCCTCTTCGACAGATATTATCCCGACCAGAAACGTCAGGACGATTGACAAAGTGGGTAGTAGAATTAGCTGAGTATGACTTGATTTCCGTCCCCGAACAGCAGTCAAAGCCCAAGCACTAGCGGATTTCCTAGTAGAAGAAGCGGCCATAACCGCTAAACAAAGCCAACCAAGTGCCGAGGTTGATTATTGGACGTTGTACATCGATGGGGCCTCTAACAAGGATGGAGCCGGGGCAGGGCTCCTACTCATCAGGCCAAAAGGTGAAGAGTTTCCCTACGCACTCCGATTTAGCTTCTAGGCCACCAACAGTGAGGCCGAGTACGAAGCTCTGATCACCGGGCTTACTCTAGCAGCTAAGTTGGGAACAAGGAGCTTGCGGGTATACAGCGATTCCCTGTTTATTGTCAATCACGTAAAAGGAGAATACGAAGCTAAAGAAGAGCCTATGAAGAAATACTTAGCTGTAGCCAATGCCCGACTAAAGACTTTCCACACCGTCCTTATTGAGCAAGTCCCCCGATCCCAGAATCGGCGAGCCGACGCCCTCTCCAAGTTAGCATCTAATTTTGTCTACAACAAAAGGGTATTGGTAGAATTTCTACAAGAAAGAAGCTATGATGCCCAAGAAGTTCAGCCAATCACCCAAGAAGACACTTGGATGGACCCCATAGTGTCCTATCTCCGCAATGGAATACTACCAGAGGACAAAACGTTGGTGAGAAAGATGAAATTCCGAGCTGCACGATACTCACTTTTTGACAATGTACTCTATAGGAAGTCTTTTGTAGCGCCCTGGCTCAGGTGCGTGACTGAGGATGAAGGAAACTATCTACTCAGTGAAATCCATTTAGGAATTTGTGGAAACCATCCCGGGGATCGGACGTTAGCACGAAAATGCCGACTATTCGGCTACTACTGGCCGACCATGAGATAAGATGCCGAAGACCTCATTCGCAGATGTAATTCGTTCCAAGTACACAGTAATATAACCCGTCTAGCCTCTTAACAAATTACGCCCCTAGTCGCGGCCTGGCCCTTCGACCAGTGAGGCGTCAATTTGGTCGGACCCCTACCTCGGGTGCCGGGTAACCTCAGATTCTTAGTGGTCGCCGTAGACTACTTCACCAAATGGGTGGAGGCCGAACCCCTCAGCACGATTACCGCTAAAGTCATAAAGAAGTTCCTCTGGAAAAACATCGTATGCCGATACAGGATTTCAAAGACTTTGATATCGGACAATGGTACACAGTTCGAAGATAAGGGAGTCAAATCATGGTGCACCGAATTAGGAATTTCCCAACATTTCACTTCAGTAGGCTATCCCCAGGCAAACGGACAAGTCGAGCAGACCGATTGACAGATCAAAGTCAGACTGATGAAAAGACTCGAAGAAGAAAGAGAAAGTTGGGTAGAACATCTGCCCAACATCCTATGGGCATACCGAATGACCCCCAACTCGGCAATAGGAGAGACGCCTTTCTCCTTGGCCTATGGGAGTGAATCCGTGATACCCGCTGAAATCGGGCTGCCGTCACCAAGACTCGAACTCTACGCAAAGGCAGATAGGGAGGTCAAGCTTAGACACTCCAAAGACGACTTAGAGGAAAACCGAGGTAGCATTCATCCGAATGGCCAAATACAAACAAAAGCTTTCTCAGCACTACGACAGTAAGGTAAAGCACTCGTACTTTAAGGAGGGAGACTTGGTACTCCGAAAGAATGAAGTGAGCAAGCAAGGTCTCGAGGGCAAGTTAGACCCGAATTGGGAGGACCCTACAAAGTGGTCAAAGTGCATGGAAAAAGTGCTTATCATTTGGCCGACTCCAGGGGAAAACCATCCCCAGAAGCTGGCATGCTAACAACTTGCGAAGGTTCTATCCCTAGAACAGACCTTGTAAACAGCCCCTACCTATCTGTTATTTTCTTTTAAATGTGTTTTATCTTCTTGTCATTTGTGAATAAAATTGCTTTTATCATTACTTTATCAGTAAAACGTTTTATTACAGCCATGCATTGCTTTCACACGAGATGTCAGTCCGAACTGGCCCCGCTCTCCATGCCTTTAAAATGAGAAGTCAGCAATAGCCTGGCCCTGCTCGTCCAATTTTTCATGCGAGATGTCAGTCCGAACTGGCTCCGCTCGCCATGCTTTTAAAATGAGAAGTCAGCACTAGCCTGGCTCTGATCGTCCAATTTTTCATGCGAGACGTCCAACCTGGCCATGCTCGCCTTGCCATCAAAACAAGAGGTCAGCACTATGCAAGCCCTGCTCGTCATGTCTCTCATATGAGGGGTAGGTCAACAAAAAATTATACTAATTGCGCAATAACAAACAAAACACAAGTATTCCATCCCTGAATAATCATATGCATGACATATTAGGGGGCAACTACTATCACGGAAATAAAATATACAAAATACAAATCACGACCAAACAAAAGTTGAAATTTTTCATTAACACTAAGAAGCATAATTTCAAAAAACCACCGAACTACAAAATCTACACTAAGGCATACAATCAAGAGCTAGAAACCGAGCCTACATAGGGTACTTCGCCTCAAGATCCACCCCTACTTGAAATTCCTTTACCCGAAGAGAGTACATTGATTCGGCGTTAGAATTATATAAGTCGGGGTGAGCAAAGTTGTCGATGGTAAGGTCCAGATGATGGACCCTACAATCATTTACCCCTAGCGTATAGCTAGTTCTCACGACGGGTCTCAGCAGCCACTTCAAAGATTCAATAAAGGCAGAAGATGCTTTGTAATATTTAATGGCTTGAGCCGAGGCCTCTTGGAGATGAGTAGGGAAATCTAGGATAATTGCCTCAGAAACCGAGAGCTCTCCCTGAAGCCTCATGACATGACCATCCAGTTCGATTTCTTTCTCTAAGTGTTCGTTCATGAACTCTTGAAGGCGAACATCATATTCGTACTTTAAGGTCTTTGTCCTTTCCACTTGTGCCCGTAGATGCTCTTCAAGCTCTTTGATTCGATTGTCTTTGGACTTCGGGTTGGAAGTCCTCTTCTCCCGTTCAGCAGATGAACGCACAAGATGGAAAAAATCTCTTCATCTACTATCGACCCCTGAAAAAACACGACGTATGGTCAAGATCACTCAGGTAGGGTAAGTACTACGGAAACAAAAAGATAAACTTATGCATCTCTTGGCTTCGAAGCCCACCTCGATCAAATCCAGGTCAGACATATGAGAAACATCTTGCGCATGATCGGCTGCACGGGGTGTTGTTTGAAGATCTTCTTGAACCCCCTCATCCTCTTGGCGAACCCCAGATGTCCCTTTGTACGTCGTGTTTATCTGAGTCCGACCCCACATTGATTATGCATCTCTTTTCCACCCTCTCTTCCGTGTCAGCATCCCTTGGCCTAGAGCCAGAGGATCTTTGTACAAGAGGAATCTCAGGCTCCCCTTCCTCCTCATTCTCTTCTTCGTCCACCACAACGATAGGATATTCATGTTCCTCCGAGAAAGATGAGGCTCCTCCAAGGTATCATCCACCAGTTTGGCTAACAGGTGAGTTGTCTCAGGGCCGACGAGAGATCCCACGGTCCTGGTCACCTGAGGTAGATTAGTGTGGCCAATGGTCTCATCCACCTCGTTATTTTGTTGCTCTACCTCCTCCCTGAGACCGGGGGCTTGGAGGCCGGCCAAAGTCCTTACTGCAAGAATAAGAACATACATTACTTATGTCACATGGAAACACACAAGAGAGAAATGATACTTACATAGGTCACTACTATTGCTATCCAATGGAAGGTAAGGGTCGGGACCAGCCTCGGCCAGAAGAGCTGCAGCAATCAGCTCGGAAGGCATTTCATGCAGTCTCAGGACGATCCCCGCGTTCTGGATAGTGTCTACTGGAGCCTACTCTGGGAGATTCGGACACTCATCCTTTTGCAAGGAGCTTGTCTTCCAACGCCCTAGCCGAGAATCCTCACCGTCCTGAACAAAGAAGAAACGCACCAACCATGCGGTGTACTTGGGGCCCTCGGGCATCATTTCCTTTACTCCCGACCGACGGGAGAAGTGGTACCATCCTTTCAACCCAGGACTCAGGGCTGTACGATGAAAGGTCCGGAAGAGACCCGCCGAAAACCATACTCCGACTGCACGGCATAGTACTGTGAAACCTATCACTGTTCTAACTCCAGAAGGAGCTAGTTGAGCCATTCCTAAGCCATAATGCCACAGCAAAGACACAACAGCCGGACACAACGGCAACCTTATACCCGCCTTCAACTGGGCTTCATAGATATAAAAGTACCCATATGGAGGACGGATGCGTACGTACGAGGGTCCGCAGGAAGCCGAGGAGAGAAGTTCTCCCATGTTATCCCGTATTCATGGAAAATGTGCTCTGCACTACTCTGTTCTATTACCAAAGCCAATCCGTGACTACCCATGATATCATGGGTAGCCTTTTGTATCTTATACCGGAAAAGAGGG
Source organism: Gentiana dahurica var. dahurica (assembly GCA_024500145.1). Lineage (NCBI taxonomy): Eukaryota > Viridiplantae > Streptophyta > Magnoliopsida > Gentianales > Gentianaceae > Gentiana > Gentiana dahurica. The sequence continues at coordinate 74,566,016 of CM044900.1, forward strand.
TCAAAGCTACCTGATGACAGACCGGAAGACGAAGTAACAGAAACCGGTAGAGGAGGAGCCTAAGGGATTTCATCAAAAACCACCGGTCTGGTCCAGGACTCTCTAATAAGTGCTTCGGTCCTGGGGGGAAGTGGTTCCTCTTCAGAAAAATCAGACATATGGGAAGAAGTCAAAAAAAGGGAAGAAGATTGCAATTAAAGGTTGCAGCAGATCAAATAACCGGGAGAGTAGTCAAGTGAGGAAGGACGTTTGGAATGATGGGGCTATAACCCCCGTTTACCTCGAGAAACGATCTCAGTTATTGTCAGTGGGCAGCGATGCCTCGATTTCCCTTATAGCCATAATGACATCACAACTAGCTTGTCCACCTGGCAGTTTAATTTCAAAACCCATAAGTTACAACACCCAAATCGAGCCACCACATAGGCAGATCCGAGCCAACTAACCAAAGCTCTGCTGGATCTGGGGGGGCTTATGACGATGCCAGGATTTGAACATGTCTATGTGGCACCTATTTGGTGGCTCTACATTAAAGAAGGAAAGAGATGGCGACGGACACCCCAGTAACCGGACTAGCACGGTCCGGCTGCTCACCCCATCCTATTCAGGTCGACCGGTGCCTAGAACCGACCTCCACCAATCATAAGCAAATTCGAGTCACATGCCCGACCTCCTAAGTCCCCTTGATTTACCAAGCATAAGAGTCCGAGCCCACACCAGAGACCTCCTAGGGTCGGTCAGTTCAGTTCGGGCCGTCTTAATCGGCCTGCGTTAATCTCTAATCTTGTTTCTCACGTGTGTAATAAGCGGATAGCTATGGAAAGAATCTTGAGTCATAAAGTCTCCAATTTTTATCACTTAATACGAATATTTGAATACTATAATTATCTCCTAGAATCAAGGAGTTCAACGAGTCATAATATTTTCCTTAGGGAACACGGTAATTAAAAGCCCATCTCATACACGCTACACGCTAACTCTAAGGCACATGCCCCTCTATATAAACCATCCCTAAGGAATTACGGAGACTTGATTCCAATACCAGTATTGGATACGTAGGCAGCTTGAGAAACAACATCTCGAGTGCAGTCTAAAACATCTAAAATCACCCCTTTCATTGTATTGTTCTTCATGTTCTGGGAGTTACCTTAGACTATCAACAAGAGAAAGAGCCCTAAGGTTGAAGGAGACGATCTTTGAATCGTCAGTATGTGCTTTGTCGATCTTGAGGGCGATATGGTCACTGGTAAATTAAGAGACTATGAGCTCAAAGTGGGAAGTTTTGTCTTCCCGGCTTAATTTGTAGTCTTGGACATACCCGGTGATCTAGTGCTAATGTTTTGTTAGAGCATCAATACTTATCCACCAGTCGAGCCATTAAGGACTACGATAATGGTGACATCATGCTTAGGGTCAATAATGATGCTAAAACTTATACGATCCTAGAACCGTTACCAAACCAACCAGGAGAGTGCCACGTAAGCTCAAGTACTGGAGAGGTCAAAATCATAGAGATAGAGGACATCCGAGGCAAAGGGAAGAAAGTGGTAGTGGAAACCTGAGAGGAGGAATTTCTGACAGTGCTACTTTGCGAGAGAGATGAAAAGGCTCACAAAAATGCGCCAAGGGAGGCAGTCATTCTTGAAGAGATCGCCCAGCGTTGTGATGGTTTGAGATCAACAGTGGAAAAAGTGAACTCATTGGACAATAAGGGTAAATTCAAGGAATACAAAGGAAGCCGAGTACACCGGCAAGGAAGGCCGAGAGTGCATGGCCAAAGGCTCAAGGTTTCAAAAATGAGGTTCGAGAAGTAGCTCTTCTAGATAGCAAGGAAGAATGCTTCAACTTGGGTGTAAAAAGCCCGGGGAAAGCATTGGTGGAGAAAAATGAAAGGCGTACTTCAATAAAAGCCTCAAAGGGTGTGAGTTTGGCGTTTGAAAACCTTAAAATCTCACTAAGTGGGAGTCGAATGAAAGTCAAGTTGAAGACAATAAAATCAGAATAGGAAAATAGGAGAGTCAAATAAGAGTAGCTGGAGTGAACAACAAGCTTTTTTTCATCCTACCACATCTCGAGGTCTCACACTAAAGGATGGTGGGAAGGTTTTTTTTACTTGTTGGGCTATCTAGTGAAGTATGTAAGAAGAGTCAAAGGAAAATACAATGAAGACAAAGGACTTAGTCTATAAGGAGTAAGTTTTGAAAGGATTAATGGTCAAGGATTGAATGAGAAGTGAAGCTGTACCAAAGTTTTGAGGAATCTGGGAGAAGGACTTTCACACAGCTGCAAGAGTTCCTCACGCAGCTATCAGAACAACTGAACCTAGATCCCAAGGTTTCACTAAATTCTGGGAACTAATGATGGCATGTGGACCCCATGCGCTGACTTGGAAATCTGACTGGGGCAGTCATCCGTCCCATCCTACCATCCCACTACTCCACCTTTTCCTATTCCCCATACTCCACCATTACTCCACTTAACCTCAATCCCATCAAATCCTCCCTTAATCCACTCACTCACCATTAATCCTTCCCACTATTCCATACAATCTTTTCAAATTTCGAATTCACTCCACCTTTTTCCTATATAAACCATCCTTCACCTTCATCATTTTCCATCACAACTAACATTTCTCCTTCTCCTTCTTCCTAGCGAATTTCGGCCAACAACACCACCACTAAACAACCACCAATTACCCACCATTTCCATAATCAAAATCCCGCCTTTTCCCTAAATTTCGGCCGTAGTCGCAAAAATAGTTTTGAGCAGAAACAGAGACCAATTCAGGATATTCTATTGCTGGTAGAGGCAACCCTATCCCGAGATGAATAGGAGCACATCAGAGAGTTCAGGGCGACGCCATGCCAACTATGAATGGCGTCGACCAGTTCACCTTTGTTGCTATCTGTGAGTCGTTTCAGACTCATTGGAGCGCACGACCGGTTGCTAGGGAAAGAGACGTCGACCTCAATGATTGTGGTGACATCATACCAAGTATTCTAGAGCACAATGGTATAATGGACATGGCCCTCATTCCACCTACATTCAACGCCACCATTGTCCGTGAGTTCTATGCCTACGTAGTGGCCAACCTCGAGTCTCATATAGCTATTGTTTGAGGGGTCCATATTGATTTATCTATTGAGAGTATCAATGCATGCTATGGCATAGAAAATGCCCCACTTTATGATGAGGAGTTCACTGCTGCCACTAGAGAGCGCGATTTGGAGTGTCTGTTACGTATTGCTGAATACTATGATGTGCCATGGGACTTCGGTGCCAACAATTTCCCCACTACCTTCTATTCCAACGAGTTGTCTTAGGACGCTTGTATGCTGCAAAAATTTGTCATTAGTCATCTTCTACCAAATGCTCACGTAGATATAATGACTTGTCGGTAGGCTGAGCTCATGTACTATCTCGATATCGAGAATGACGTGAACATTTGTCTGTTGATGCACAAGGGAATTCGACAGGTTGTGAAGGATGTAGGATCTTAGATCTAAACGATTTAGATCTACGCGCAGCGGATGGATCACGACTTATACATCACAATACATAATTAAAGGACTTAAACTACTATAAGGGGGTTAAGTTTATCTTACCAATAGTAGGAAGAAAAGCTTTAATCTTAGGATGAGAAGCCTTGATCTTCCAATGTGTTCTCCAAACGGTGGTTGGTGGACACCGATTCTTGGAATTGGAACATCCTTGATATGTAACCGAGAAAAACCCTAAGTTTTTCTCCAACCGGGTGGAGCTAAGGATCGAACTCCTTAGCCTTTTTTTCTCTATGAATTTCGTGGCCTTCTCTTCACCTAGGGCTCGGGGAGAACTCTCTTTTTATAGGTAAAATCCAAGAGAGAAAACATATACCCAATCGGTTTAACCAAATAAAAGAGATAATTCTAATTATTATTATCCAATAAAAATAAAAGATAATTATAATCTTATAATAAGAAAATATAATTATCCTTATAGTTAAGATATAAATAATAAATAAATTATTTTCTTTTATTTATCCAATTAATTATTTAACAAATAAATAACTAATTACACAATATGTCATTATCGAAGAAAACTAATTTCTTGGAAAATACAAGACATATTGGCGCCACACTAAGTCCACCAGGCCCACAGAAAATGTCTTTTCTGTGCATTATATTATTTAGCCCAACTAAATAATATCCATGCATATCAATTAATTAGCCCAGCCAATTAATTATCACTGAGGCCCAAATAACAAGAATATCATTCCGAATTATAGAAGCCACATCGGGGACCATGGACATATAACCAGTAGCTCCAATAATTAATTATTCATCGAACAGAATAAGTACATTAATTATTAATTCTGGGATTACGCCACCATAAACCCGAAACTGAACTCTACCGATTATAGATGTATACTTATACTCAACCGTAACACATATTTAAGTGAACCGTAACACATCAAACACTACCCAGAGACAAGAAGCACCCTGTGATCACCTCAGGATTAAGGTTGATCCATGTATGATCATCTAATGATTTAATAAGATTCCTCGAATACGGAATTATATCGAGAAATTCAGATTAAATCGGTCCAGTCCTATATGAATGCCATCATTTATAAATGCCCCACGTAGGTACCCTCTACCGACAGTCCGGATAAGACTGTCACACCCTAAGGTGTTCTGGGCGCATTATTGGTGTTTTAATCAAGATACCCTAAACTCTGATTAAGTTCACCACGGACTAACAGTTTAAGTATATCACCACTAACTCAATCCTCATATGCATGCCATACACTGAGTTAAGTGGTTACATACAGGTATACTTAGGGTTTGCAGCAGTGTATTACTTTACAAGCACAAAGCAAGTAATAAGGTGAGATAAATTCTTTCATCCATTATTAAAAACAATTACACAAATTGTCTTTCGGGCACTACACCTAACAGGTTGCTGGGACTAAGAGAGAGATTTTGTCATATTAGAACCTTATTGATGCACTGGCGATGGCAGTAGAGTGCCCAGTTCTATATGGTGATGATAGAGTAAAGCCACTACAGATCCGTGATAGAGAGGCAGTCACCGAAACAGGAAGGCAAAGAAGACGGCCAGTGTTACAAGAACAAGGACGTGCTAGGCCCCAGCAGTAATTTCAGGCCTTGGTGACTAGAGAGTTAGTGGATATATGGGGCATGTTAACTCATATGATGACACATCTCCACATTCCACCTTATGCCCCACCACCACGAGCCCCAAGGCATGACGCATCTTCTTTGAGGGACTTCCCTTCTATTGCTCCACCGCCTCTTGTTGACGAAGACTACGAGGACATTGACTTTGATTAGGATCTCCGTTCTAGTTTTTTAGTATTTTCTTTCTATTGTTGTTTTTTTTTTCTTTTTATTTATTTTCCCCACTTTGCTAATTTTGGCTTTTTCCTTTTTAATATATAAATGTTTTGAATGGCTTAAATTGTTTGCACTTCTATTTAATTTTCTTACTGCCATTTAATATTTTATATTGTATCGTGTTACTCCGCTTTTTTGGCCCTGTTTTGTATGTTAGATTTTTTATAGAAGACATTCACGGATATTCCATGTTTTTACGCTAGAGATACGGATTCATTTCCCTCGCTCCACGCTTAACAAGCTAAGTTCCTTTTAATTTTTAATCTTTTCATCATTGGAGACAATTCTTTGATTTATAGGGGGTAGGAACATCACTTAGCTTTTGACTAATCATTTCATCAATTCTTTGACTTGTCACGATTCTTTTTGATGCATTTTTCACAACTTAGTCTTTTTGAGTCGATTTCTAACAAGATCGCAAGGACGTTATATATTTTGACCTATTGAGGTTAATTCATTACCCTTTGTTTCATAAACAGAATAAAAATCGTGTCACTTCTGAAGTAGTAGCGTATTAACCGTGTTTTCTTTGAACCGCCTTTTAAGCACGTATTAGCCACGATCTTAAGTATGTAGTTGGATGATTATTATTTTTTACTTGTGTTGAACCTAGTTTTCTGAGTTTTGTTCTACCTATGGTCATTTAGGTTAAGTTGTGGATCCGATAAGGCCTAAGGAAAAATAGATTCGATAGTTTATCAAAGTGTAGACCATGAGGATAGATAATTTTTGAGTGTTTACTTGCCGATAAAAGAGACAAGAAGAAAAATGATTATCATATATATATGCTATTTCTTTCTCTTTGGCAAGAGGAAAGCAAACTCAGAGCGTAAGACGCACAACCCTCGCACAATAAATAGACCGATAAATGTGAACCTCTGAGTAGTACTCGGTTCCCGATCCACCTTACCCAGTTGACTTGACCTATGCAATGAAAATAAAAAATAAAGAAAAAATGGTGTAAAGGATCGAACATTCTCAAGATTACTAGCTAAATTATGAGTTGGAATGATACAAGTTTATCTACACTACTGTGGTCTGAAGGTTATTGAACACACACACCGGTTCATGGATTGAAAATTGGTTAATGCATTACTTATGGATATGTGTCGACGTGGTCCTTATCTCGGTCTATGATGCTAAGTTGTTTTCAATTAACTTGTACAATGGTCCGGGTTCATTTTCTTTCACCTTTTTGTTCGGGACGACCAAAAGCTAAATGGGGGTAGTTGATTGCACCATAATTAGTACGATAAAAATACCCTTATCTACCCTGAATTATGATCTATTGATAAATGATAGTCAGATTATTGTATGAAATACGTGTCAAATTGCTTGGTGTTGGTTCTTTGATTATTAATTCTGCATATTTATATTTTATCCTAATATTTGGTATTGTTTCATCTCGTTTTGTATGATTTTCAGGAATACATTATTATGGAGCCGAGCATGGAGTGGATCTGGAATAAAATAGAAGATTGGGCCCAAGTCAGGAAAAGTATGTTTGAAGTCTGCAAGACCAGAAGGAAGCAAAAAAGGGCCTGAGGCTGCGGAAACCCTAGCCACAGGCGTGGAAACTTGGAAGACACGAAAAGAAGAGAGCCGTAATCTGTATTAAGTCGGTTAGGATGAGATCTACTAGGTCAGTTTTATAGCTCTATATAAAAGTTGTGCCAGTCTATTGTAATATACAACACATACGCACAAAAATACACATTTTCATCATACAATTCTTTTATCTATGAAATAGGTAGTTTTTTATTTAGATTTTGAGTTTGTTTCTTGGTTGTCTCCTCCAATCCATCAACTAGCTTGAGTTGATCAAGCTAGATCCGCCATTGATACAGGTATGAAGCGTTGAACGTTCCTTCGTATTTTAATCATGGTGGATTAAGTTAGATTAACGTGTTATAATTAATCTGCATGTCTAAACGAATCGTAATTAATTAAAATAACCAGAACAGAATGATGTAGATTTTAGAATTATGAACCACCGCCGCCGTGTCAGAGACGGTCTATATCATAGCCGCGGGACACCTTTTAGGTCCCCCTAATCTGAAGATTCAGCGTCAGCTACGTTGATCGACATGTTTAATTAATAGTAGGTTAAATCTGACCAATCTGCTTATTGTATTCGTAAATTAACATGAAGGACGATAAAGTGAAGTGTTAGTTTGGACATAGTCTGATCAATCCCTTAGAACGTGCTTGTCAATCCATGATTGCTGCTTAGGGAGGTTCTCGGTCTTGAACTGACACTTTCTAAAACTAATTGCGTGTGGGTTAATACAACCAGCGAAGGAGGTTAACTGCACATAGACGTCTACTGTCCTTTCAATGTAAGTAAATAAGATTAGAAAATTCCAACTGTAGCTAAAAACTTAATTAAACACACGTTCTGGTAAGACTAGGGAATACGTGGAAAAGTAGATATAAGGATCAATCACATCAAGTTAAGAGTTCGGAGACGAGAGATACACCAATTACTTTTCTTTTCTTATGTTGGTCTAGGGACCGATATATGTCTCATTGGTTAGGTTTAATAGTTAATATCCACATTACATTGTCTCTGTGGGATCAACATTCACTCGCACCTACTATACTATGATTGACCTAGTACTCTTGCTAGTATTTTATGCGTATTATGTTAGGAAATCAATCGAGTAGTGCAGCGGAATTTCAAAACTTGATTTCCCGATCCAGGATCGACTTCATTTAAACAATAAGTATATAAGAGAGGGGACGGTAATACTACCTTGGTTGATCTAAAAGATTGACGCTTTGACCATCCGGTAGAAGTAGATGTGCACAAGCCATCCATGTGTCCGGCCTCTACCAGTAATCCACACAAGCACCTCGCCGAAATCCCGCCACGGATTGCTACAAGAAAAACTCGACTGCTAGGTCGACCTTTTCTCTCTCTATAATCTATCTCTAAGAAGCTCTCTTTATTTTTCACAAGAACAGTTAGCTTTTGGAATTATGGTGTATAAAAGAGCTAGCAAACCCTTTCTTATATAGGGTGTTGGGTGCCCGATTGTGATCCCATTCTGATTGGGAAAAGCTTCCTAGTAGATTGAGGAGAAAGAAAATATTTTCCTAATTAAATAAGGAAAATCATTTTGATTGAGTTATCTCATTTAATTTAATATCTCATATTAAATATTTCCAAGATATTTGTCAATATTTAGTATTGACTATCATTATCTTATTACCATAAATCAATTTACACATGTATATATATCACATATATATTACACATATAAATCTATATATATATATATATATATATATATATATATATATATATATATATATATATATATATATATATATATATATATATAACAAATGTGCACATGCAGATCCAATATACAATATATATATATATATATATATATATTGTAAACAAATGTGCACATGCAGATCCAATATACAATACACGTATGTGACTATATATTTATATATATATATATATATATATATATATATATATATATATATATATATATATATATATATATATATATATATATATTAATATATTATATTACTATATGGTAATATCATTGATTAAATTGCACAATCCAAGTGTATCTTTATACACTAAAATTGGCGCCACCTTTAGCCATTAATTGGCTTCCGAAATATTCTTTAATTAATATAATGCTATGATTAATTAATTCACAAAATACATGTATATCATATATATATATAATATTGAAATATATGTATCAATATACATATTTAATTAATCAACATAATTAATATCTTGTATTATATTTATTCATAATAAATAAATACCACCATATTAATTTACCACTATAACCTTTATAGTATGAGATAAAACTTTCCTTATTTGGTTATCAACTATAACCACATTTTAATCCGACTTGATGTTCATATGTGTGTGACCCGATAGGCTTCCAAATATGTAGTCCGTAGACATAAGGCGCAATTACGAAAATGCCTTTCACATCTAACGATCACGGATAGTGACTAGCAACACATCCATGACCCCCGATCATCGGAAGAGTCAATACGCAATGAATACTACCTTTCATGTGGTCGGTTAGCGTGTAAATAGAATCACATCGCTATAATAATACCCATACGATCGTATCTTGATCGTATCCTATAATCTGGATATCAGGCTCTCTTGAAATAACTCATTTACTCCTATTTTGCAAAGATTCACGAGAACTAGACATTCATTATGGGAAGGCCCTTTCGGATATTCACCCCACTCATAGGGTACGCGATTCCCAGACGACCTAACATGTATACTCCGTATGCTTCAGTATCATACCCAACCATTACTGCACGATCGCCCCAGGCTAAACCTCGATAGATTCACAGCATGACCATCCACACCGTGATGCCATGTACACTCCGGTCCTAAGGATAATTACACAACCGTCACATAGTACACTTAACAGTGTAACTGGGTCAGTCTTACGTGCGCATTCTTTAATACATGTCCACATACAGTTCAAGTGTATGTACACTTTGATAGACGAGATCTATCCCTATCCTTAAAGACTGAAGACATCTAATACGTGCTAATCTGTTCGTACTATCAATGCCCTGTTTAATAGTACATCAGCCTAGAGATATTTAAGTATCAAACTTATTAAAGTGATAAGAGATCTCATCAACCATAATCACCTATCATGGTTCCTCTATCACAGTTTAATACTAAGGATATTATCATATAACAATTCATAATTGGTTCTTTTAAGGAACAAATATATGACAACAGAAAAGTCATTTATTATATATGTATAATCATAAAGAAATAGCAGAAATGATCCGACCCGGTCGGATCCGGTCCAACCTGATTGAGTTGAGGACACTATCTCAACATATTAGTGGCTTACACATGGATCAGACACTAGTTGATTGGCCTATTCATGCAAACATCATTGGTACTAAGTGGGTTTACAGAAACAAGTTGGATGAATCCTGTATCATTGTTAGAAATAAGGCCAGACTTGTTGCAAAAGGTTATTCACAAGCTGAAGGAATAGATTTTGTTGAGACATATGCCCCGGTTGCAAGATTGGAAGCAATCAGATTGTTTTTGGCATACGGTGCACACAAAAACTTCAAGGTTTATCAAATGGATGTAAAAAGTGCATTTCTAAATGGAATTCTGGAAGAGGAGGTTTATGTATAGCAGCCTCCTGGATTTGAAGTTAAAGATCAAGAAGATAAAGTGTACAGACTCAACAAGGCACTTTATGGATTTAAACAAGCACCAAGAGCTTGGTATGAGACCCTATCTCAATTCTTGGTGAACAATGGATTCAAAAAGAAACCATTGACAAAACAATTTTCTGAATCAGTGAAGGAAACAACGCCCTGCTGGTACAGATATATATGTGGATGACATTATCTTTGGTTCTGAAAATGAGATGACATTATCTTTGATTCTCTGCCAATCAAGTTATTGGATGAAGAATCCGACACTATAAGGGTTCGGAGAATGCCCTGAACATAAGCCTAAATAATATTTATTACAGAAATGTTTGTGATTTCTGGGTAAATATAGTGATTTTTCCAGAAAAAGAGGAGTTTCAAACAACCCTAAATGGTGAGTTGATACATGTTTCCCCACAAACCTTAAGGTATATTTTTGGATTTAAGGAGGTAGCTGAAGCTAACAAAACTTTAGAAGACATGCATCGAGACAGATTTTGGTTTTGTTGAAGAAATCAAGACTGATCCTAATGAAGTAGCTTCAGCCAATATCAAGGTCAAGTATATCATTAGTGAATATGGACAGCCGAGTAAGTATATTGCCAAGAATATACTTAGGTTTTCTGGAAGTTATGACTCACTGTCTGGACCCAAGATTGATCTGATGATCATCATTTCCAGACAAATGTATTTTGATTGGGCAGGATTCTTCATTCATTATATGAAGAAAGTTATTTCAGATGAAATAAAGGCTGAAGACAAGAAAAGGAAAGAAAACAGCCATGTTAAGAAGATTGGGAGTGGACTTTTTAGCAACAAAAAGCCACTAGGTTTGATGTTTCAATATATCCTGAATCATCTTGGAGTTGAGGATGTTGATGCTTAATCCATTAATCCAGAAAAATACAGACCTGAAGTAGATTCTCCTATCAGTGGTTTAGATGATGAAGTGTAATTGAATGTGGATGCACAGTTAGCTGCTGAAATAAGAACCAAGAGAAAATCTAATTAACAGATGGATGTGGAAAAACCAAGGCAATCTACCAAGACCAAAAGATCAGTAGCTACTACTAAGCCTGCTGAGACTACAATTTCAGCTGTCTCCTCTGCCCTTGTTGAAACTACAAAATCAGCAATTGTCAGAGAATACACTAGACAACTAAAGGAAGTTGATGAGCGTGCTTTAAAGAAAATAAAGGTTGTAAGCAATGAGGCTCTTGAAAGTGCACTCTTTCAAGACACCGATATGCCAAGAAAGAGAATTAAGAAAGTTTTCAAGAAGAGGACTAAGCATGGTAAAGGGAAGGAGTTGAGGACCTTTGAAGAACAAAGGGTTACTGATGCAGAAGAAGAAGAAGAGCCTACTGAGAAGGGTATTGATGTTGAACAAGTCCCTGCTAAATGTGATCAGACTCAGGGGGGAGTAAGAGTTCAAAAAATGGAAGTAGTTGGTTCTACTGTTCCTCAGTCAACTTAGACACAAACTGACACACTTCAAACTGCTCAGGATACATTATCACACTTAATTAAAAATTTTGGAGGTCAATCTGAAATACCTCAACCTGATGCCAGGAAGCCAACAATGACTTATGTAAGGAGACCCAGAAAAGATAAGGTAGATCCAAACTTCCATAAAATTGATGAATACTTTCAGTGGAAGTTTGGTTTCTACAAGAAACAAAAGCCTGCAGCAGAGCCCATGACAAGTTTTGAGGAATGGGTGTTTGATGCTTTTGGGGTTTAAAACTTAATGGGACTGATTGACACATCAGAACTAGCAACAAGGATTCTTGAACTAATTGTTGATTGTAGGAAAAAAAAAAGGAAGATTGTGTTCAGAGATCCCAAGTACAAGCCATTTGGTGATTCGGATGACTCATCATCATCTGACTCTGATGATGATCAACCTATGCACCCAGGAGAAACATGTTGTGTTGTAAAGGAAATGACAACAGACTCATAACTAGATAAACCTGCTGAGAAAGAAAGAGAACAACCTATTGGGACCCAAAACAGTCTACTGAGGTTCATCAGGCTACCAATGTGGCTGAAGATAAGTTGTTGATGGCTTATGCTATTGATTTAGAAGTTGAACTTGAATACACAACCATCTTGGGTGGTGATGCATTGAGTGATTTTGATGAAGTGGCAAGAAATGAATAGATAGATGCAATTTCAGAGGAGTTTGTTCAGTTCCAGGATAGAGTCAGTACAGATGGTGCCCTAGTTGAAGCTTGTTGGTCCCTTGGAAAGGCTAACACAAGTTTAGAGGGGGGTGAATAAACTTGTCACCAAAAACTGGATTTGAAACAAATTAAGGTTCAGTTAAACTTGTGTGGAGTTAAGCTGACTAAGCTGAGTTTAAGTCAAACTGACTTAACCAAAACTGAGTCAACCGGTAGCGGATATAGTTCTAGCCTTTTTCTTGATCTTGTTATTCTTTTATGAGAACTGAGTGTGATAATCTGAATTCTGATGAATGTCAGTTTGTGAACAGTGAAGTGTATAACAATCAATTATCAAAATGCTGTAAATAAATAAGTAAGTGCGTAAAGTAAATAAGCCAAATATTATAGAGGTTCCAGGTGGTGTAATCCTGTACGTCCTCTCTTCCCCTGTGGTGCGGAGGAAAATTCCACTAGAACTTCTTGAGGTGAACTGTTACAAAAAGTCCTAAACAATAGTCATTGGCTAATCCCTAGCGTCACTATCTAAACAGTTGTAGAACAGGTAGAATTGCTGCTCTTCAATTGCTTGAACACTGGTCCTTAGAGGGTTGAATTGCCTCTTCACCAGCTACCACCACAAACACAGTCTACCCGACTGCTTGTCACAACTGTCCTTGGCGAAACCTACATGGTTTGCTTCACAGTCTAAAACCTTTGATGTAAAATCAAAGTTGGGCTGAGAATCAATAAATTGATTCTTGTTTGTGGTTCTTCAAGGTGTCTTATTCTGATAAAATCTATGTAGCTTGAACACTTGAAGAATTTCTAGATATGATCTTATTATAGCGCAAGGATGATAGCAATTTGAATGACTTATGCACACGTTAATTCTTGTTAAATCTGTGTATTCGTTGTTGTTGATCATTGGTGTAAAGTCCTCTATTTATAGTGTGAGGTCCAACGTTCATCTGACTTCAATTCGAATTGTATCAATGTTTATCTTGTAACGGCTATATTTTCTGACCGTTCTGATGTGTCAGTATTTCATCCAATAAAATCGCTTCCTTTATAACGTTCGACTGTACGATCAGTTTATTGAATGACTGACACATAAAACTGAATTTCCTTATCAGTTTTATACTGAGAATGTTACTTGTCAGTTTCTCGAATGACTTGGAGCATTAACTGAGATTATACTCTTCTTCAAATATCAGTACTCCAGTTTTCATCTGATTATAATTCCCTTAATCAAAGTACACCATAACGAATCATCTTCTAAGAATTCATTGTCCTTATGATTCTTAGGTCTTCATACAGGATCTATAAAGTCAGTTCAGGTCATCACAATCTTGTCTGAAGTCTAACTTTACAGTCTCGACTTGTAATCATTATAACTGAGTTTGAACCCTCAGTTCTTCAATCTTCTATATAAGTCGACTGAGTCTGTGTCCCTCGGCGAACTTATATTCTTCAGTTTGATACGGGTGTATTCTGAGTCAGTTTTTCTATCTTAGTGATTTCCAGTTTTCTAGATGACTTCTAGTTTTTCAGTTTTACGACACACTAACTATAACAGTGCTTGTCAGATGTAAATTATACAAATATCAGACTCTAGTAAAACCTATACATTCAGTCTAGACATCTCTTTTAGCTTTTCACTATAACAGCTGGCTTCAGCACTTCACCAATGGGGTTAAGATAATACTTTGAATAAATATGATGAATTATAATCAAAACATAAATTTTATTTCCAACAATTTCCCCCTTTTTGATGATGCCAAAACTCTCCCTAAAAGAAAATCTTAAAGATCAAAACAATGTAAAACTGGAAACTGGATTTCATTAGAAAGAGCAAAAACTGGAATAGTTACATTTTGTTCAAAATAGTGTAACTAGATACTAAGTTCTCTTCTGTGCTTTTTGCAAAACTGAATCAAATTTTCTTGCCTTGTCATACATACGAAAATCATCTTCAAGCTTGGTGTCTATCTTTGAAAATGTCTTGTTGTAGTCAACTTGACTACCTTCTTTCCATCTTCTCCATTGAAATAGCTTTGGCAAATCTGATTCTTTCAAGTAGTAATTTTCAAATTCTACTACATCTGCTTTCATTTGTTCAGTCTTGTCTTTGATTTTCAGTTTATCATCAATCCTCTGATTCTTCTTATACTGTGCCATTTTCTGCTTTGAGAATAAATCAGATAAAAAAGTAGTTCAAGGATTCTTCAGTTGTCCTGTCCTTGTACTTAGCTTTGATAGGATTGTGATCGTTGATAAACTTCATCCATAGATCCTTTGTTAGAGTAACTCTTCTGTCTCTAGGTTGACTGTATTTTGCAATGAGCTTCTTGTCAGTTAGTTCTTTCCTTAAGAACTTAGGATCTGATTTGTATCTTTGTAATTCTTCTTCAAGTCGCTTCATCTATCCAAGTAACTTCAGCTTTTCTTCTTCATCTTCCCCCTTTTTGGCATCATATAACTGATCTACCAGGGCATGGGTTTCTTTTTGATCTGCTGAGATCTGTCGCTGAGAAGCAAGTACTTCCTTAAGCTGAGTTTCTAACCCGTAGATATGCTGATTCATATGCCAGTGAGCCTGTGCATGTGTTTCCCTATCTACCGCGGTTGAGTCTTCAAGTTTTTGTTTGAGTAACACAATTTCTGAAGCGGAACTTGAGCTTGACTTGTGGATCATCTCTAGTCTTGCATGAACTGAAACATCTGTTCTAGTTCTATAATCGAGATATCCAGAGATATTTGATAAAAGATCATTTTGTGCATCCTTGTTACTAAGCACGGTCTTCAAATGTTCATGCACTTGTGCCAATTCATCCTTTGTGAGGATGGCAGAAGGATCATAAGTATCATTCATTGGTTCCTTAAATTGAGTATTATCTTCAATAATCATCAGTTGTTGATTAGCAGTTCCATCAGCTGCTTCCTGATTGTCAGTTGCCTGATCTCCAACTTGCAATCCTTCTTGTTGAGGTACAGTTTGCGTTGCTAGAGATTGGGGTTGAGTTTCTGTTTGGAAAACTGTAGCGTCATCAGCTTCTTTTCTTGATTCACCATCTTTATCATCATCTTTCTTCTTTGAAGTATCTTTGGATGATGTGGTTGATTCTCTTCTTTCTGCTAGTTCAGTGAATCTTTTGAAACAATTGTCAAGAAATACTGAAATATGAAACAGAGCATATAGATCTCTAACTTCCAATTTCTCCAAGAGTAGTTTCTCTTCAGTCTGTAGACTGACATCTCGAGAATCTTCTGGTTTAAGCTTCATCTTCATTAACTTGATGATTCTATCAGCTTCAAAAACTGGTGCTGATTGCTGAACTGATTGATGTTGTAACTGAGATGTGTGGTCTGTAGTGACATTTTCTTGTATAGCTTCAGTTGTCAGTTGTTGTTGTTGTTCCCACTCAGTTGGTGCTTTATCTCTTGAGATTTCTGGGTACAAGCGTCATACAACTGAACTTATTTCTGCTGATTCAGCTTTTCGCTTGATTCCTCTGTGTTCAGCTTCCTGCTGAGTCACAGGTTGCTGATCTGCTTCTGGTTGGGAAGTTGTTCCTGCAATTTCCTTTGTAACAGTAGTTTTCCTTGTTTGCTTCCCTTCCTTGATTCTTTCTAAGTAAAACTGAATGATTCCACTTAGTGTCTTCTTTAGTCAGAATCTGTCAACAGTTACTTGACCTTCGGTTTGAGCCCTTTTTACACTGTCTAATTCAGCTAAATGTTGTCTCTTGAACTGATTGACAACATAACCTGCCCAACTGAATTCTATTCCATCCCAGATTATATTCATGAGATAAATATTTTGTTCTGACAGTATACTGATGCCTTTTGATTTTCCGATGACATGTTTGCTGAGCCATCTGCTGAGGTGTCCAAATTCAGGCTTGATTTTGTCTACATGAATACCAAGTTCGATTGTTTCCGTAGAAAAAGTAAGTTGCTCAAGAAAAGCTTCTATTTTCAATGGTAGAGAAGTCCAATCTGGTGTTGTCACTGTTGAGTTTGTAAAGCCAAAGAGTGTCCTTATGACGCTTTCATTGAGAACAATGCGATCTCCACGAACTTTGGTCATCAGAGAGTCTCGTACCAAACGCATATTTTGCCAAAATTGCAAAATTCCTTCTACATCACGTTCTTCTTTGAATTTAACTTCCAGGATGTTTCTCAAGCTTGGTTGTTTCTCGATTTTATCACATATCCATCTTGCTAACAGAGTGTTTTGACATATAGCTTCATACATTTCGAATGTCAGTTCATCTAACTCTGTTATCAATCTTTCTCGTTTTGATTTTTCTGAAGTGGCCATGTTTGAGTGTGAACACAAAAGTTGATTTTTGAGAAGAAAGAGATTTTGAAGAGTCTATTTGTTTTCTGGAAAGGAATGAAGGTTTTTTTTTAAGTACAGTGAACGGAAGTTGAATAAATAGGTAGGAAATTCTGGCGGTTGAATGGTACAACTTTTCAAATTCCATGATGGTTTTGGGTAAACGATACATGTACTGTTCTGACAATCGTGGGGTGTACTTGCAAAATTCTAACAAAAAGAACTGCGGTAATTTAATGTGATATAACCGCTGTCGCTTTTATCTTGTCAACCTTTGACTTGAGTTGACTGGAATAAAAACTGAGACTGAAGATATAACTTTCAGTTTCAGAAAATTATTCAATTTCAATTTCAGTTGATCAGTTCGAAATTGTTGATGTCAATGACTAGTCTGTTAAGTGAGCGCACCCATCATAACAAAGATTAATCCCCTTGACGAATTTCTGGCTTAACTGATGTCAACTGACTTTGATTATCCCTAATTCAGTTCTCAGTTTGGCAAATCTGTCTTTGTCCAATGGCTTTGTAAATACATCTGCCAACTAATCTTCAGTAGGTACATAAAGAACTGTGATATCCTTTTTCTCTGCATGATCTCTTATGAAGTGGTGACGCACATCAATGTGCTTTGTCCTTGAGTGTAAAACTGGATTATCAGTGATTGCAATTGCACTTGTGTTATCACACATTATGGGAATCATTCCTTCTTCTATCCCATAATCTCTTAATTGCTATCTAATCCATAAAACTTGAGCACAACAACTTCCAGCTGCGATGTATTTAGCTTCAGCTGTAGAAGTTGAGATTGAATTTTGCTTTTTGCTACACCATGACACAAGTCTATTTCCTAGTAACTGACATGTGCCTGATGTGCTTTTATGTCCACTTTGCATCCAGCATAATCTAAGTCTAAATAAGAAATCAGCTTGAATTCTCCTTCTTTTGAATACCAAATTCCAACTCCATCTGTGTCTTTTAGGTATTTCAAAGTTCTTTTCACAACTGTGAGATGAATTTCTTTTGGTTTTGACTGAAATCTTGCACATACACCAACAGTAAAAGATATATCTGGCCTACTTGTTGTGAGATAGAGTAAGCTTCCAATCATCCTTCTGTAGAGTGTTTGATCAACATCTTTGCCTTCTTTGTCTTCAACTAATCTGATGTTGGTCCCTATTGGTGTAGAAATTCCAGTAGATTTTTCCATACCAAACTTTTTGATAAGTTCTCTTGTGTACTTTGTTTGGTGAATGAAAATTCCATCATCTAACTGTTTAACTTGTAAACCGATGAAGTGATTTAATTCTCCCATCATACTCATTTGGAATTTGCTTTTCATCAAACTTGCAAATTTCTCACATAATTGTTCATCTTCCGATCCAAAGATGATGTCATCAACATAAATTTGAACAAGTAAAGTATATTCACCATTCTTCATTCTAAATAAACACTTGTCGATTCTTCCATTGATAAATCCATTATCCACTAGAAACTGAGATAGAGGTTTCATACCAAGCTCTTGGTGCTTGTTTAAGTCCATATAGAGCTTTCCTTAGTCTGAAAACTTTGTCAGGTTGATCTTTTATTTCAAATCCAGGTGGTTGTTGAACATAAACTTCTTCTTCAAGAATTCCATCCAGAAATGCGCTTTTAACATCCATCTAGTAAACTTTGAATTTCTTGTGAGCTGCAAATGCAAGAAATAGTCTGATTGCTTCTAATCTTGCAACTGGTGCGTAGGTTTCATCAAAGTCTATGCCTTCTGCTTGAGAGTATCCTTAAGCTACAAGTCTAGCTTTATTTCTTATGATATTCCCATCTTCATCAAGTTTGTTTCTGAAAACCCATTTGGTTCCAATGATATTGACATGAACTGGTCTATCTACCAATTCCCATACTTGATTTCTCGTGAATTCATTGAGTTCTTCTTGCATATCTAGTATCCAATCTGGATCTTTCAAAGCTTCTTCAATTTCTTTAGGTTCAGATTGTGATAGAAAACACACAATCATTGCATCTAGCTGATGTCTTGTTCGAACGCCAGTTTGAGTATCACCGATTACTTGTTCTTCAGGGTGATCTCTCATCCATTGATACGTGGGTGTTTGCATCAAGGGATCTATATCTTGTTCGACTGGTTCTTCAAGAACTGGTTCTTGAGTTTCTTCATTTGGATCAGGAACGTGTAGTTCAGGAGTGGTTTGTTGAGTAGTTGGAAACTGGGACTGATCTGGATCTGAACATTCTGAAATTTGTAGTCTTCCAAAGTCAACTGAGACTGGTTCTGGCATGACTGGTAATTGAGACTGAGAAACTGGTTCTTGTCGGTCTTCAGTTGTTTCACCTGGGAAGTTTGGTTCGTCAAATACTACATGTATTGATTCTTCATGCTTGAGTGTCCTTTTGTTTAGTACTCTAAAAGCTTTGCTGACACTTGAATATCCTAGAAAAGTTCCTTCATCAACTTTGGGCTGAAAAACATGAAGTTGATCTTTCCCATTGTTGTGTATGAAACACTTGCTTCCAAAAGCATGAAAGTAGGAAACATTTGGTTTTCTTCCATTCCAAATTTCATAAGGAGTCTTCTCATGTCCTTTGTTCATGAGAGCTCTGTTTTGTGTATAACAAGCTGTGTTAACAGCTTCTACCCAATATCTTTCAGGTAGTTTTGCTTCACAGATCATAGTCCTTCCAGCTTCTTTGAGTGTTCTGTTTCTTCTTTCAGCTACACCATTCTGTTGAGGTGTTCTTGTGGCAGCCAGTTGGTGTAAGACACAATTCTCTTCACAATATTCAATAATTATGCTGTTGAGGAATTCAGTTCCCTTATCTGATCTTATTTTCACAACTGATACTCTTTTCTGATTCTGAAGTCTCTTGAGTAATTCAGTAAGTCTTTGCTTGGTTTCACTTTTCTTGGTTAAGAAAATTACCCAAGTGTATCTTGAAATATCATCTACTACCACCAATGTGTACTTCTTTCCACTAATACTTATTGGTGTAATAGGTCCAAATAAATCCATGTGTAGCAACTCCAGATGTCTGGTTGTTGAATACTGAGATTTGGTCTTGAAACTTGCTTTTGTTTGCTTTCCTTGTTGACATGCATCACATAAGCTGTCCTTCTTATATGATATTTCTGGTAGTCCAATGACTGATTGCTTCTTAACAAGTGTGTTGATGTCATCAAAGTTAAGATGACTCAATTTCTTGTGCCATAGCCAACTTATTTCTGATTTTGTATGCACAAGCAAACAAGTTTCAGCAACAGCTGTTGTCCAATCTACTACATACATATTTTCTTTTCTTCTTCCGGCTAGGACAACTTGATAAGTTGATTCGCTGATGACAACGTAGAAGTCTTTGTCGAAAGTAACGTTGTATCCCATATCACAGAATTGACTGGTGCTGAGTAGATTGTAGTGTAATCCTTCTACATAAGATACATTTTTTATTGTAAGTCCATTCCTGATTAAGGTGCCATAACCTCTGGTGTATCCAGGTTTGTCTTTACTTCCAAAATTAACCTTTGGTCCATCTTTTGCAATAAAATTACTGAGACAGTCTTTACTCTTTGTCATGTGCCTAGAGCAACCACTGTCAAAGTACCATATATCCTGCAATAAAAATTAAACATTTTTAGGTACCCAACTCAGTTTGGGTCCACAGGGGTCAGTTGTCAGTACAACTCTGGGAATGTATCCTTTTGGGATTCTTCGGATATTGTTGCACTTGTTTTCATATATGTAAGCCACACTCCCATAGTATCTATGTTTGGACCGTGCCTTATTTATACGATCTCTCAGATCTTTTGACTGAAACTTATTTCCATGTTGCCTTCTATTATTAAAGCTAGAATGATAACCGTCATTCCTTCTGTAGTATGGTCTGAACTGACCTTGTTACTGAGACTTTGGCTGAGAACTAAGATTAGCCCTCTGCTGAGTCTCGGACTGAAACTTGTGATAAGTTTTCTGTCTGGAATGATTGTTATTATCAGTTTTATCAATAGATGCAGCAAAATTCCAATCATCATCAGTGGGATACAATCTTCCTTTCCCCCTGAATGTGTGAATCTTTGAATGATTGACATTCTTGGATTTATTTTGATTGTAATTTTTCTGGTTCTTGACTTGATTGGTTTTTGTGGACCTGGTAGTTGATTTCCCAGTTCGGTTTTCTTGAGATACGCCTGATTTACCATTTGGTTTCCCTTTGTTGGTAAATCTGGTTGTTTTCTTGGAAAACTGATTTGTCCTATGTAATACTGGCTTTACTGGTTCAACAATTTTCTCAGTTTGTGGAAGTTGCTCAGCTACAAACTTAATACCAGTTTTGGTACTTGGTTCAGTATCTTTGCTAGTTCCATTCTTAGAAGATTGATGTGTATCAAATCCTAAACCCTTTTTTTCTTCATACGGTTTTCCTGATTTGAATCTGGTAACCGAACTTGATTGAGCAAGTGATTCAGTTGCTGCTGCTGATACAGTAGGCTGATGCTGAATCTTTTCTTTATGAGTTCTAGTCAGTTTCAGCAGTTTTAATTCAGACTTCAATCTTTCAACTTCAAGAATTAGATTTTCTTTCTCAGCTTTTATTGATTCATAACCAGCTTGAATAATTACTAGCTGATTCATCAATTCGTCAAGATTTTCTTCTAATTCTAGATTTTTTGGATTAGAGTCAGCAGTCGAAGAACATGCATTTTGCATGGAAATTTGAGCTGAGGAATAATTAGAATTGGATTCACATACCTCATTTGGGTATTCCATGTGTGCCATTAAAGCTGTATCATCTGATAATCTTTCAGTACCAGCTTCATAATCTGACTCATCTCCTGGAAGGAGTGCTCTTCTACCAACTCTTCTTGGTGGAGTCTTCTTGGTCAGTTCTGGACATTCAGCCTTGTAATGTCCTGGCTTTTTGCAGTTGAAACAGAGATATTCATCGTCTTTTCTTTTCTCAGGAGTCCTCTTGATGAACTTCTGGGTAACTGGGTGTCCACTCTTCATTCTTCAAATTTTGTTCATCATTAGAGCCATTTGTTCTTCCATTTCATCCAATTCATGAAGATTGCTTGATGAGTTTTCTTGAATGTCATTTGATGCTGTTGCGAGTGCTGTGGTTTTTGGTTCCTCCAAAGCTTTGATTATTGCAGCTGCGCTTGTAAAATCTTCGCTAAATTTATAACCTTTTAAGTCTGAGAAGATTTTGAATGAATCCTCTATGTCAAGTCTTCTAGATTCTTCCATAGCAGTGACCTTCATTTTCCAGCACATTGGTAATGCCTTCAAGATTCTTGTGTTGATGACTTTCTTTGAGTACTCAATCTTGAGTAGATCTAGTTCATCCATGATAGAACTGAATCTTGTTTTCATTTGGTCAATGGTTTCTCCAGATTTCATCTTGAAATTCTCAAACTTTTGTTTTGCAACAGAAATTTTATTTTCCTTGATTGAATCTGTTCCTTCACAGACAAGTTGTAGTTTGTCCCACATTTCCTTGGCAGAGGTGCATTCTTTCACCTTCATGTACATGTTGCTGTCAAGAGTTCTGAGGATAAAATCCATAGCAACATTGTTGAGATTGTTTCACTTCCGATCATCACTAGTCCATTCGGATTTGGGTTTTGCAACTCGAACTTGCTCTCCACCAACAGTTTGCATGTGAGTGATCTGGATTGGTCCATCATTGAGTACATCCATCATTTCATCATGAGTAGCTGCTAGAAAAGCCTGCATACGACATTTATATTCGTCAAATCTTTCCATGTTGCACATAAGCATCTGTCTTGCATATTGATTGTTATCCATTGTGAGAGAGTGAAGATAGATAGTAGAATAAGTGGAACTGAGCTTTCAAATGAGAACAACTAGAGGAGATATGGAGAAAATGATATCTTGTCAAAGAAACACTGCTCTGATACCAATTGTTGGCCTCTTGGAAAGGCTAACACAAGTTTAGAGGGGGGGTGAATAAACTTGTCACCAAAAACTGGATTTAAAACAAATTAAGGTTCAGTTAAACTTGTGTGGAGTTAAGCTAACTAAGCTGAGTTAAAGTCAAACTGACTTAACCAAAACTGAGTCAACCGGCAGCAGATATAGTTCTAGCCTTTTTCTTGATCTTGTTATTCTTTTATGAAACCTGAGTGTGATAATCTGAATTCTGATGAATGTCAGTTTGTGAACAGTGAAGTGTATAATAATCAATTATCAAAATGATTTAAATAAATAAGTAAGTGCATAAAGTAAATAAGCCAAATATTATAGAGGTTCCAGGTGGTGTAATCATGTACGTCCACTCTTCCCCTGTGGTGCTGAAGAAAATTCCACTAGAATTTCTTGAGGTGAACTGTTACAAAAAGTCCTAAACAATAGTCCTTGGCTAATCCCTAGCGTCACTATCTAAACAGTTGTAGAACAGGTAGAATTGCTGCTCTTTAATTGCTTGAACACTGGTCATTAGAGGGTTGAATTGCCTCTTCACCAGCTACCACCACAAACACAGTCTACCCGACTGCTTGTCACAACTGTCCTTGGCGAAACCTTCCTGGTTTGCTTCACAGTCTAAAACCTTTGATGTAAATCAAAGTTGGGCTGAGAATCAATAAATTGATTCTTGTTTGTGGTTCTTCAAGGTGTCTGATTCTGATAAAATCTGTGTAGCTTGAACACTTGAAGAATTTCTGGATATGATCTTATTATAGCGCAAGGATGATAGCAATTTGAATGACTTATGCACACGTTAATTCTTGTTAAATCTCTGTATTCGTTGTTGTTGATCCTTGGTGTAAAGTCCTCTATTTATAGTGTGAGGTCCAACGTTCATCTGACTTAAATTCGAATTGTATCAACGTTTATCTTGTAACGGCTATATTTTCTGACCGTTCTGATGTGTTAGTATTTCATCCAATAAAATCACTTCCTTTATAACGTTCGACTGTACGATCAGTTTATTGAATGACTGACATATAAAACTAAATTTCCTTATCAGTTTTATACTGAGAATGTTACTTGTCGGTTTCTCGACTGACTTGGAGCATTAACTGAGATTATACTCTTCTTCAAATATCAGTACTCCAAGTTTCATCTGATTATAATTCCCTTAATCAGAGTACACCATAACGAATTATCTTCTAAGAATTCATTGTCCTTATGATTCTTAGGTCTTCATACGGGATCTATAAAGTCAGTTCAGGTCATCACAATCTTGCCTGGAGTCTAACTTTACAGTCTCGACTTGTAATCATTATAACTGAGTTTGAACCCTCAGTTCTTCAATCTTCTATATAAGTCGACTGAGTCTGTGTCCCTCAGTGAACTTATGTTCTTCAGTTTGATACTGGTGTATTCTGAGTCAGTTTTTCTATCTTAGTGATTTCCAGTTTTCTAGATGACTTCCAGTTTTTCAGTTTTACGACACACTAACTATATCAGTGCTTGTCTGATGTAACTTATACAAATATTAGACTCTAGTAAAACCTATACATTCAGTTCTAGACATCTTTTAGCTTTTCACTATAACAGCTGGCTTCAGCACTTCACCAATGGGGTTAAGATAATACTTTGAATAAATATGATGAATTATCATCAAAACATAAATTTTATTTCCAACAAAGCTACTGCACAATTATAAGTTGTTGCTGAACAAGGAGCTGTGTTAGAGGAAAATATGGCAATTTTCCCTTCCATTTCTGAAGGACAAGCTGGTCAATTGGGTGTTGTTGCACCTGCTAGACAATATATTCCAGTAGTTATAATCCCTGATACACCAATTGAGCCAATTTTGGTAACTCCTTTGATTAAACAAGAACTGCAACAAAAGGAAATTGAATCTGACACTACCACATCTACTGAGATTCAATTTTCTGTTGAAGTGGTGGTTCAACAGGCTGGGTCACAAACAGCTATTGAACAAAGGTCATAACTAGAGGATCAGCAGTTTGAGGATCAGACAGCTGCTGATCAAAGGTTGGATCAATTGCTGGAGGATGCCCCTGTTGATGGTAAAGAAGTCATTGGGGATGTTCCTGGTAATGAAATAAATGCTGATATTCAGAGGTAACAACAAGTTGCTATTGATGAACTTGGTCTGGAAGAAGGTAGTCTTGAACCTTTTGAATGGGACAGGAACATTGCCATAGATGTCATACAGCCAAGGCCTGATGATGATGAAAGGGCTACTGAGAATATAACATGTGATGCACAAAACATACCTGCTTATATAGTGGATAAATTAAGGGTTGTAAGAGAGGATAGCACTCAGCTGAGAGGTCAGTTAAGATCTAGTGAGCAAAGGTTTGAAGATCTTGTCAATCTGATAGAAAACAGAAGGAGGACAACTGAGTCATCTGCTTTCAATAGCACCTATCTGCATATCAGATGCACTGATATCCATCATGAAGTGAGTAAGTTAGTCACAAATAATACCCAAAGAGACAAGAATTTCACTGAACAGTTGACTAAGCTACATGATAAGGTGAATAAAATCAGTACAAATCCTCAATCCATATCATCTGATCCTAAGTATATGGAAAGATTGAATCTGTTGGAACAGACTTCGCAATCTAGGATTATTTCAGTGGACACATGAACAGAAATCATGGAGGTTCAGTTGAATAATCTTGTATCAATTCAAGAAGGAGTTTTGACCTTTCTGAACCATTTTATTGATGATGTCAATAAGGGGCAAGAAGGTAGGACAGCAGAAGCAAAAGAGGCAGCTAGGGATTATCAACAAAGGATCTATGAAGCTGAGATGAATGCTTTAAGAACCCCCGCACCTGGAAGAGTTCAACTAATAGATGACCTTCTAAAAGAGTTTACTATTGCCTATAATGCAAGAAAAAAACCCTACAATGAAATGACATTTTTAGAAGGGTTAAATTCATTTCTGGGATTGAAGAAGTGGGAAGTAAGGATCAGATCCATGAGATCTACAAGAGGTTGATCAAAAGGTGGAAGAGGACAGTCAGCTAAACAAAGACTGGGAGGACTGTCATCAAAAGACTCCTCAGATGAATTCAAAGGACTATCAAATCAATGATCTTTTAATTTTTCAAGGTATTTAAGTGACTATTGCAGAAGCTTGGAAATGGTGGAAGATGATACATACTTGGATTGATTTCTCAAGAATTTAAAATCAGTGGATGGTTGACATGTAGAGAGAAATCAGATATTATCAACAGAAAAAAGATCAAGACATACACTAATTCAGCAGACTTTGCTCCATTTTATCTTTTGCTGAAATTATTTGTAATAATTTTGAACAAGCTTTGAAATTCAATGATATATCAATAAAACTTGTTATGTTTTGATTGTTTTTATCTTTTTTCTTTGATGTAAGGAGGTATTGGAATCATCACTAAAAATGGGGAAATTATTAGAAATAATTTAGTTTTAATGATGAGTGTAAGACTAGCTATTCTAGGGCAAAGGCAAAAAGATGTCTAGAATGAAAGTATAGGTTTACTAGAGTTTGATCCTTGTAGGTTTGATCAACCAACCACTATAAAGAGGTCATCTGACTTTGTCAGCAGACCTATCTAGATTAGGTTTCCGTAGAATGTATGGGATCTACTGAAGACTGAAGGCTGAGGGTTCAAACTAGTTATTGAAGAATGAAGGCTAAGGGTTCAAACACAGTATTGAAGATTTAAAAGCCAAGGATATAGGATCAAAATTTAGGCAAGTCTGTGATGGCCTAAACTGATCACATATACCTTGTATAGAAAGTCTATGTTCCCAAAATAGACATGTGATGAATAGGACTTAGTTGTATTAAAATGGGGTACTGTAACTTCTTAGACGAGAAGCAGTCAGCTGAAGTGTTCTTTCAAGATCACAGCAGACAAGGTGTCAGCTGACCTTTGTTTGTCTAAGCAGACTTATGAACCAAATCATCATTTGAGTATATATGAATTAAATTAATCCGATCCAAGGATTATTCCAGAAGATTAAATGGATAAGGATGGATTTCAAGCATTGGATTATTTAGTCAATCAATGGTGGAGATTAACGTTACAAGGAATTCAGAGCCAATTTAATTAAAGAAAAAACTTTGGATGACAGACTGGCTGTCAGAAGGACACTGACAGTGTCAGAATGTATAGTAGAGGGAATTTTAGGGAATAATCAGGAGAATCAAATAATGATCAGATTTAAATTTCAAATTTAACCCTGTAAATACAAGACCCCTAGAACCAGAATAGACATAGAACCTACAAGTAAATCAATAGCATTACACCCTGCTGAATTGAGCATAAGATTGATCCAGAAATTCTTCAAGTGTTCCCGCATTCAAGTATTATCCAGTATACACACATGGATAACTTAAGCTGCTGATCTTTCCATCCTGATCAAAAGCTTGCTGAAGCTGAATCACTTTCTTGATTCAAACCTTTCTTTTCCAAAGAAACCTAAAGATAGCACTGCTGAGGTGTCAAGAATTGTTGTTTTGTGGTGGAGCTAGTGAAGAGGCAATCCTAGCTTTCAAGGACCAGTGGAATACTTAGGAGCAGCAATTCTACCAGTTTCTTAGTGTTCAGTTTGTGAAGCCATAGTTATTGATCAATGACAAACAACCTAGGGACTTTTGTAACTGCAATTGCAAAAGAATCTAGTGAATTTCCTCCAACATAAAATGAGAAGAGTGGACTGACACGATTTCACCACCTGGAACCACTATAAATCTTGTGTTACTTTATTTTCTGCATTTACTTTCTATATTTTTATTTTTAGCATATCAGCAACATCTATCTGCCAAAGTAATACTAATTTCACACATAACACTGATGAGTATCTAATACTTAGTATCATCATTTTAAGAACAAGTAAAAGGCTTAAGTTTTTATTTCACTGCACCAGACTCAGCAGACTGCATAGTTAGCAGACTAGTAGTCAGCTTATCTGTTCAAACTCCAAAAAGTTTTAAGTGTTAAGTTTATTCACCCCTCTCTAAACTTAACCAAAGACTTTTCAAGGGACCAAAATCATCATCATTTCCTTGATAACAACAAAACCATATAACAAGATTTGTGTAGGATCAATCATTTTAGACAAAGTCTCAATGCCTAGTAGATCATATAACCAATCTTCTTTAGTCTGCATCAGTTCTGCTATGGCCACCTGCTCTCTATATCTGCTCATCTTCTAGTTCACATAGGTTGTCATCCTATCTGGATCAGAATTTTGGATTGTTAAATCAACATCGTCAACATTAGCTAGTTGTGTTGAAGTAGAAATAACAACAACATTTGACTATTCAGCTGTATGAAAACTTTTTGTGGCTTGCTCAACTAAGGTAACAACAACTGCAGACTTTTCAGTAGTTGGTACAATTGTTGTGCCTTGCTCAATTGGATTAGGAACATATAGGCATTCTCTTGATGGTGAGGTTGTAGCAACAATTTCCAACATTTCAGTATCCAAGCCTCTAGATACTTGAATCTCTTGTGCAGATTCTGTAGGAGCAACATCACTTGCTTTGCTTTTGAATACTGCTATCTACACAACACTCAGATCTAGTTCTGGGTCAGCTATTCCCTCTAGCAAGTGCTCTTTGTTATATTAGAACTATCAGAATCTTACCCTTTACAAAATTCTTCTTTAAATTCTTCGATTTTGGTTGACGTTGACTTTCTGAATCAGATAAGATACACTTCTTTGTCAGATGATGCTTTCCTCTTTTTCTTCTATTTCATAGCTGATCATTTTGTCTCAGCTGACACAATAGGCTCAACTAACTTTCTCGTCTCAACTTGTTGGTCCCTTGGAAATGCTGAGCATAAGTTTAGAGGGGATTGTTGGTCCCTTGGAAAGGCTGAGCACATGTTTAGTGGGGGGTGAATAAGCTTGTCCCTAAAAGCTTTACGGAGCTGAGATAATTGAGCTGAGAAAATGTCTGCAGACTTTTTCTACAACCGAGTCAAATGCAGCGGAATTATTTATTTGCCTTTTTAAGTTAATTTAATCTTTTTGAAATTATGATGAGCTAAGTTTTGGTTATACTCAGTTTGGTGCTTGGTGTGAGTTCAATCAGTTTGCATGTTAGTGAAAGCTAGATCAAGTAAAGTAAATGCTTAAAGTAAATAAGCGTAAATAAAAACACAAAGAATTATAGAGGTTCTAGGTGATGTAATCATATCTGTCCTCACTTCTCCTGTGATGTAGAAGGAAAATTTCCACTAGCCTTCTTGAGGTTACAACGGTTACAAAAAGTCCTAGTTGATTGTCCTTGACTAATCCATAGCATCACAATCTAAACACTTGGATAACAGGTGGGATTGTTCCTTCTCCAACTGCTTCACTGGTCCTTAAAGGATTGAATTGCATCTTCACAAGCTCCACCACAAATGCAATCACCAAAACTACAAACAATTGTCCTTGACACCCTAGACCGGATGATTCACAGTCCAAACCTTTGATAAAATCAAAGTTGGGTTGAATCAAGAAAGTGATTCATACTTGGAATCTTCAAGTGTTTGATCGTTAGCCAAATGGAATTCTACTAGCAATAGGACTAGGTCAATCGCAGCAGAGTACTGGCGAGTCAAGGTCGATCCCATAGAGACTCGTAACAACACAAGATAACCTTGATTGAACTGTCCAAATTACGGTCTACGACCAACTATAAAAC
The DNA here is from genome assembly GCA_024500145.1 of Gentiana dahurica var. dahurica. Lineage (NCBI taxonomy): Eukaryota > Viridiplantae > Streptophyta > Magnoliopsida > Gentianales > Gentianaceae > Gentiana > Gentiana dahurica. The sequence goes on from CM044900.1 coordinate 74,595,766, forward strand.
AGTGAAGTTAAAGTGTTGGTGACAATAAACACAGAAGATCAAACACATGAGTACCCTTATGAGATTTATAAAGATTAGTAACTGTGAGTGATTAGTTATTCCCCCCACATCATGCATCAATTCTCCCCGTTGGTAAATTTTAGATCTTTAACAGCTATGAGTGCTAATCCTTAATGTTACGCAACTTTCATTGAAATGACACTAGGTGCCTATGTGCAATTAACCTCCTTCGTTGGTTGTATTAATTCACAAGCAATAATAACTAGGACTAGCCGGTTTAAGACCTAATACCTCCCTAAGCAGCTATCGTTGATTGAATAGCAAGTTCCTAAGGATCGATCAAGACATTGTCTGAATTAATACTTCACTTTATCGTCCTTCATATTAATTTGTGAAGAGATGCATATAGTTGATCAGGCTAACAACATTTAAATTAAATTTGCCGATCAGACGTAGCTGGCGCCAGTTATCATGAATTACGGTTTACTAGGTACTTGCAGCCGCGATAAAGACCATCGCGGGCTCCGAAGAACGCAACCTTTCATTCATGATTTCTTCACCAATGCTTCAGGTCTAAACATTCATAGGGTAAAATAAACTAAATCGCTCTCTAACACTTGGCCCAATGCTTCAGGCCTAAATCGCTCTCTAACACTTGGCCCAATCTTTGTAACCTGAAAATAGTCCAATAATACACGAAATAATATCGAATCAGTGAAAATAAACGTTAAATGCAAATTACTCAACTCATGAACCCGACTCATGACATTCGACTCAAATGGTTCATATGAATGGTCAAAAACTACTACATTTAGCTTAGAATGGGTGAAATGTTGATGCCGTAAGGTGTGTCATTTTGAGCATCATCAACTACCCCCCACTAGCCTTTTGCTCGTCCTCGAGCAGAGTATAAAGGCGGAATGTACCTCCAAGAGAAATTCACATCAATTACCACACATTCAGTCAAGATTTCAGGCAGAACATGCAACATGTGACAATCCATAAGCTTCTCATTAATTAATACTTACCAATGCATCAATGTGTCATTTGATGAATCTTTAATGATAGCATATCTATGAAAATAATCAAGTTATAGAGACCCCACAATCTTAACTTGCTAGTGTGCACACTCGCTCTTCTTGCTTTTAGACTAAGGCAAGCAGCATGAAACCTTACTTGGCCGGGCGGACTTGGGGACCGAGTTGTACTAATTATCCTCGTTTGTTTCTACGAGGTTCGTGCATTTTATGCTCCGAGTTTGCTTCCCTCACTGCCGAAAATTGTGTATTTATAAAAAATTCTCTCTTTTTTTTTGCTATGGCCGTGCATCTTACGCTCCGGATTTGCTTCCCTTTTGGCAGATTTTCTCACTTTTTCTCTCTCACTCACAAGCCCGTTTTGTTCTATTTTACCATTTGCATCATGATTGCTACCATCATCCTACAACAATTGGTTAAAGTATATCCACCGAAATATCGACTCTCTGTCTATAATAAATTTTCATCTTATCTAGATACTTCTCAATCAGATTATGTGCTCAAAAATTGAACGCAAATGGCAAAATCTTAATTAACAAGTCACTACTTCATGCAACATAGCACATGCTCATTCTTCAATACTAAAATGAATATTCTATAATTAACTTCAAATCATTCTTGGGCTCCTTTTCTATCGATTCCTTACTCAAGACGTTCAATAGTCAAGCTAAAGTAGTGTTTTAAATTTCAAAATTATTCCATTTTTTCCAATAAATAAGCTAAGACCGCCCTTACCCCCACTTAATATAGACATTGTCCCCAATGAATAGTAATAATGAAAAGAAAATGTACTTAGCTCTGGAATTGGCTGTCCAAGTGTCTTGCTAAATCGTGGAACCGACCTGATGTCAATTGGTTCCAAGGTGCTCAATCATCATGTATGACAAAATACTCCAATAACTTTCAGTAACATGAGCCGGGCAATAAGAAAATAAGGTGGCGGTAATTGTGCATACATGATGAATGCGTAAAAATAGTTTAAGCCACTTTATTATTTATTGACCGTCGCAAGACGCGAAAACTTTTACGAGGGTATCACATGAGAATCGTGAAGGAAAAAACCACATATATCTCTAGTCTAAGGACCAAAGATATATGTGACGAAAAAAACCTTGCGATTGTCATGCTACTTTATTGACTCAAATAAACTAAAATAATCAAAATAAATAAATAAGGGTTTAGAAATAGTTCTGAATTTATAGTGGCCAGCTCGGCTGTACTAATAGGGCTCTTTTCACTCGTATTTCGGGTCGTCCAACATAAAGACTTACAACTCAGCATCGTAATTGTGCTCTAGGTAGTGTTTCAGCCTGTGGTTGTTCACTGTATAATTCCTTCGAGAGTGTTCATCCTTAACTTCACACGCTCCTGAATTGAAGACCATTGTGACGACATATGGTCCAAACCATCTCGATTTTAACTTCCTAGGAAATAGATGAAGATGCGTATTATATACTGCTAAGACACCTATGGAGTCCAAGCAAACCTTACAGCATGGTGATTCACCATTTTTGGAAGATATTACAGATCATTAGTAGGCATACTTATCTATCTTACTTTTACTAGACTAGATATTTCCTTTGCAGTTCAGCAGCTGAGTCAATTTCTAGACACTCCTACTGAAAATCAAATGAAGGCAGCACACAGACTGATGAGGTATTTGAAAGCCAACCCTGGTCAATGAATCTTATTTCCAGCAAACAATGATCTTGTACTTAAGGGATTTACAGACAGTGATTGGGTAGGCTGTCCTGAAACAAGAAAATCAATATCATGCTACATGATGTTCCTAGAAGATGCACCAATCTTTTGGAAGGAAAAGAAACAAACTGTTATAGCAAGAAGTTCTTTAGAGGCTGAATATAGGGCTATGGCAAATGCAGTTTGTGAAATTCAATGCCTCGTTTACCTTCTTCAAGATCTGAAAATTCCAGTTCAACTGCCTACTGGCTTATTTTGTGATGATGCCAGTGCCTTACACATTGCCCATAATCTTTTCTTCCATGAAAGAACCAAACACATGGAGATTGACTGTCATGTTGTAAGAGACAAAGTAAAATCTGGACTTGTCAAACTACTTCTAGTCAACACCAAAGAACAATTAGCTGACATTCTCACCAAAGCCTTGGATGCGCCCATTTTCTCTTAGCTGATAGACAAACTGGGGATTTCAAATATGTTTCAAAGTTCCAGTAGCTGAAGGGAATGCTGAGTGCAAGCTGTTCATGTACTAATCTCATCTTGATGGGGGTGTTACAGTATAGAGTCTGAAGGGAATACTGAGTGCAGTCAGCTGATACACTCTGCTGATTGTGTGAAGACACAGCAGCCTGTTGATAGTATGATACAACAGTCTGCTGAGTAATCTAGTGTAGCATGTTGTAGAAAACGGTTATTCAGTTACAGTTTGTTGTAACTGCTTGTGGCTTGCTTCTAACTGATTAATGCGGTGTACGAAGTTATAAATACCCCATGATCAGCCACATTGTAAAAAAAACAACTTGTAACTTTCAGTTTCTCAATAATAATTCAGCATTTTACTTTCAGTTTATTATTCTATAAACTTCATCAGCTGCACAAAAGCTTTTCATCAGAAAAGTTTTTGCAATTGCTGAGTTTAAGTTTTTATAAACTTCCAATATAGTCATTAACACCCCCCCCCCCTCTTTGACTATATTTCACCCTTATCTGGGACCAACATTGGACATGCTTGTTTGTTTTTCTTAGAAGAAACACCTATAGGTAAATATGGAGATGGACCTTCGGAAGCATTCAGTTGGTTAACACTTGCTTATTCTTCTTTAACTCTCTCAAGCATACATTTTTCCATCTTAATAGAGTAGTATTCAAACATCTTCTGCTTCTTTATGGATCCCTTAGGCCGACCATGACCAGTTGACTAGATTTTTGGATCTTCCAACACTGTTTTTGCTGATTGACAAAGTTCATGAATCTTCACTATCAACCTTTTCCTCTCCCACACGTCGACCATTTTAAGTTTTTCTTCCAATGCATGAAAGACTGGAACATAGTCTAACTCTGATTCATTTGGAGGCGGGACTGCGATATCGAGAGTTTTCTAATGCACATCTATTGAGGAAAGGGGAATAATCCTTACTTCTTAAACCATGAAATCTTATGCCTACGCGGCAATCCGTGCGCCTTTCGAAGAGAACATCCATAATCCTTCTTCGATTCACCACCATCATCTTTCTTTCCCAACTCATCAAGCAATAGTTCCAATGCATGGATGGATATATGATGCAAAAGCTCTTTCAACAACGGCTCTTTCTTGAATTTCTTCAGAACCATGAACAGAGAAGTCTCAAATGTTTTTTTAATGTTACGTACCTCTTGATCTACCATTTGAACGCCGGCTTGTCAATCCGGCACCAAGTCATCTAACCCGGTTGTTAGCCAATTTTAAAAAATGGAATGCATTCTCTCCACCCTCAAGGTACTAGTGTTTCCTATGTGAAAATTTGAGTTGGTCCACGCCGAAACAAATGTCTCCTTATATCCTTTCAACCATGTATCTGTAATGTAACACATTGCTTCATCAAGAAATGTCTTCTTGCATTCCTCTAATCGGTTATTCAACTATTTCTCTGTGCCAGAGTTAATAACATCAATCCATGTTGCCATTAGTTTCTTCCAATCATCACTCATCGTCTTTGTCTTCAAGTTAGACACAAGACCCTTCTCAATGTGCCAACGGCATAAGATATTCTTTACTTTTGGGAATACGACACGTAATCATTCATCAATGCCTCTTCTCTATCAGTGACAATAAAACAAGTACGCTCACTTTAGTCCCCTATTGTGTTTCGTAATATAGTCAAAGCCCAATTGTAGTTGTCTTCCCTCTCAATCCAAGAAGCGCAAACCCAATGGAAAATGACATGTCCGTAGATGTGACACCAACTATCTTCAAAAGAAGGCATCTTGTACTTGTTCATCTTGCATGTAAAATCCATAAGTAAAACAGAAGGGAAGCACCTAGCAAGAGACAATCCCCTTCAAGTGTGTGCAATCTATCCCAACACTTGCACAATATAAATGGGGAAAATAATGTTCGCACCAAGGTTCGATCACATGACCTCTGGCTCTGATACCATGTCAAATTTAGGTAAATGTGATATCTTTCATTAATCGGTAGAGCCATGTATATATAGTTACATACAAGAGCCCTAGCCAAATACAAAATTCTCAATCACCCTTATGTTAAATACATCCTTATTTCTGCTATAATAATCACTATATATTCCCGTAATTTAATTCCAATTCTGTAATAGGGACCATTGCAAATGTGGGAAATATGAAAAAAAAAAAAAAAATAGGCAGTTCGGTAAGAACCTAGCTAGAGACAAGCCCCTTCAAGTGTGGGCAATGATCAGTATTCCACATTGTCACCGCTCCCGTCATCTTCCTTAGGTACTCGGTATCATCTTTCACATTTTGTTGATTTTCATTGATTTTCTAACAAACATCGTCAGTATATAGCAGCGATTTCTGCAGGCACTCATCCTCGTAATTTTGTAGAAGTTGTAAGACATGTAGGTTGGCAGCAGGCCATGGCCGAGGAGATTCATGCTTTGGAGGATCAGGGCACTTGGGAGTTACAACCTCTTCTTCCTTGGAAAAAGGCTTGGTAGCAAACAGGTGTACTCTCAGAAATATGATGAGAATGGCAAGTTGCAACATCTGAAGGCCAGACTTATGTCGTTTGGTAATCATTAGGTCGAAGTCATTGATTATAATGAAACTTTTACCCCCATGGTGAAAATGATCACGGTATGTACTTTTCTTGTTGTTGCTGCCATTAAACAGTGGAAGGTCCATCAAATGGATGTTGTTAGGAACATTTATTATGTTTTGATGATGGCCATACTAGCTGTTATAGCAAGCCTGAAATAAGTTAGTATTCATTGTATAAGTCTTCACTTAGAGTCTAACATGTTGTATAAGTTGAGTCAGACAAGATTGTAATAGTTGGTAGGATGGCTAAGTAAAATAGAATTTCGGCAGAGTATAAGCAGCCAAGTACCACCAGAGAAGCATGAAGACACTGGGACTGACTTATAACCATGGAAGTCTGTGATGACCTTGGATAAGTCTAAATTATATTCAAGTGATAAAATTCATTGTTTAATTATGGTGTGCACTGATCTCACTCAAATCAAGGATCAGTGAAGTACAAGAACTCTTGTAAACTCAAAGAAAGAAAGAAAGTAGTGAACCGGCGAAGTAAACATTCTATCGGCTGATTGAAGAAATTTAGTAAAGGAAGAGCAAATCAGTTAAATGAGCAGATCTACTCTGCAGATCACACAACAGCCAAGTAAAGGAACATCTGAGTAAGGTATATCATCTATACTTATTCAAAACGTGAAAAGTTAGGAAGATTCAGAGGATCAAGAATTAAATGCACAATCAATCAAGAATCAATCAAGGACAGATTTTGTGATGAACGTTTGAAGAAAAATCCGGACCACTGAAATCAAGGAGAATATAATTAAGGGGGAATCAAGAATTAAATCAAGGATGATTCTCCATATTAAATAGCCAACGGACGAAAATTCAAATCAAGGATTATCAAGGCTATAAATAGAAGGCATTGACAGACAGGAAAAGAAACGATTGATTTACATAAGAACAAGCAGAAACTCTGTCAATTTGAAAAGCCTTCTATCTGAACTTATAGGAAATATCTAGAGATCAACTCAGCAATCAGAGCTAAAATTCCACATCAAGCACTAAGATTGATCAACAGAATCTGTGAATCCAATTCACACCAGTCAAGCAACTGAATCAGAGCCATCTGAAAAGGAGTTGTGTTGTGATTGCTGCTGAAGGATTTGTTCTCAAGGAGCAGTGTTGAAGACTGAGTCACTGAAGCTTTTGAAGCTAGGGAGTGATAGCCTTGGAGATTGTGAAGCTTGTGTAGCCAAGGACAATTTAACTATTGTATCAGTAAAAACAATAGTGAATTCCTCCAATCATTGCAGGAGAAGAGTGGATTAAGGGATTACACCACCCTGAACCATTATAAGCCTTTGTGTCAATTTACTGTCAGCGCTTTACTTTACTGCACTTACTTACTGCATAATTTATATTTTGTGTGTGCATATCCTACTTTGAAATAGCATTAAAAGTAAGGACTTATCCGCTGCCCAAAAGCTTTTATATTGAGAAAAGTTTTTGAAACTCCAGTATAGTCATTCCACCCCCCCCCCCCGACTATACTTTACCCTTCTTTGGGACAAACAGATGTTAAGAATGCCTTCTTACATGGCCACTTAGATGAGTAAATTTATATGTGCATCCCTCTGGGGTTTGATAATTCCCGTGGCCATTTGGTTTGAATAATGAAGAAGTCTTTAAATGGGTTGAGGCAAGCTCCCGGTGTTGGTTTGCCAGGCTGGAGTCCGCTTTGACAGACTATGGATTTAAGCATTCTTATTCGGATTATTCACTTTTTACCTTGCAGAACAGCGATATTCATATCAGTCTTCTTGTTTACGTGGATGACATGATAGTTGCAGGGAATGATTCTGTGTCTTTGACTATTTTCAAGTTGTAGTTCGGACAGTGTTTTAAAATGAAGGATCTGGGGGGCGGTAAAGTATTTTCTTGGCCTCGAGGTAGCTCGATCTAAGAGTAGTATTTTTTGTCCTAGCGCAAATATGCTTTGGATATTATCTCTGATTGTGGATTGTTGGCTGCCAAGCCTGTCTTTTCCCATGGAGCAGAATCGTCACCTTGATTTAGATGATTCGGCATTCTTGCATGATCCTGGGAAATATCTCTTTCTTATTGGTCGTCTTATTTATCTTGGAGTGACTTGCCATGACCTCGCATATTTTGTCCACATTTTGTCTCATTTCATGCAACAGCCCCGTGTTGGCCATTGGGAGGTGGCTTTACGCATTGTTGGTTATATTAAACAGCACCTGGGCCAAGGTATTTTGTTACGAGCCGATAATGACTTTACTTTGGAATGATGGTGTGATTTTGATTGGGCGAGTTGTCCACTTACTTGGAGATCCTTGAGCGGAAGGTTTGTGTTGCTTGGCCGCTCCCCTATATACTGGAAAATAAAGAAGCAGCTTATGGTCTCTCGTTCCTCGGCGGAGGCCGAATATCGTCCTATGGTGGCCATCACTTGTGAGTTAAAGTGGCTGCGACAATTGTTGCATGACCACGGGATTCGGCTTTCTCATGGAAAGCGTTTACATTGCGATAGTCAGACTGCTTTGTATATTTCCCAGAAACCCTTGATTCATGAACGCATGAAGCATATCGAGGAGGATTGCCATTTTGTTCGTGACGCCATTTCTGACGGCCTTATTGTTCCTTCCTACACTCCTACAAAGTTGCAGCTGGCTGATCTTCTTACCCAATCGTTAGGAAAACAAAAGTTTGAGTTTCTTCGGGGCAAGATAGGATTCGGGGCCTCACTACTCCACCTTGAGGGGGTATTACAGAATTGGAATTAAATCATGGGAATATATTGTGATATTATTGTAGAAAAATAGGGATGTATTTAACATAAGGGTAGATTGAGAATTTTGTATTTGGTAAGGGCTCCTCTATGTAACTATATATACACGACTCTACCGATGAATGAAAGATATCACATTTACCTAAATTTCACAGTCCCTTGGTTCACCGCACCTCTCACATTGGTACTTTATATACGGTGTCAGTTTCTTAGACAAATTTGATCTCAACTTCACAATCATGACCCTATTAGATCTTCCCAACTCTTGAAGATGTTTGGTTACATCTTTGTGTGTATCAAATACCTGTTAGCAAGAGAAGTACTGAATAAAATTCAATTTCCAAACACAAAAGCATTACAATAATTTGCTCATACACGGTCGGTCTCAAAAAGTGATGTCATATCGGTTGATAACTCATCAGACGTACCATCCCTCAAAGCAAGTATGTCATCATGAGGATTGCTAAGAAACTCTTGATCTTCCTCAATCATTACATCATCCAAATGCTACAAAAAAAATTACATTACCAACAATCAAGTTAAACATGGGAAAATGTAGTGCCAAAGAACATGTAGTCTGAACTTACCTCAGAATACGCTAGATCGTAATCATTTACCCCCACACCATCGCATGGCTTCTTACCCTTGTCTTGATTTGGGTTATATGCAAATAATATGAAAATAAAGAAGTCAAGTATATGCCAATACGAAGAAGTGATAAAATAAGTGTGATTGTCTATAACTTCAGCAATGCTGACGTTAAGAAGTATAAGCAAACGTCAGGCATGGGGACGTCAGGACATCAAATTAAATACAACCAACACCTGGCCTCGGGCTAACGATCGTCACTTCAGCTGACGTTTTACGTATCCCACAACGACACCTAATGTGACATTGGACTTACAACGTAACGTCAACGTAGCTGGCGTTTCTGTCACCCATACAGGAACGCTCGAATGCATAATAAGACGCCGGAAAAACCCTATCTTCCATCGGAAAACACATAAAAGCATGATTTTTTTCTCCAAAAATCATGCTTTTACATGTTCCTCATGGTGTAATATAGTAACCCATTAAACTCTTTCAGGTTTTGAAATAAAAAACAAGATATTTTGTGTGAGAAATTATCATTCTTGATCTCATTTGTTCTTCAATTTGGGTTGAAAAAGGTATGCCTTCAAGTGATATTACATCACGATCTTCATTGCTATGCATAGTTTCAAGTGTATGAGATGATGAAGAAGGGTTCATGTTGTGTGTTCTCGGTGAAATTTATGGTTTTTATCGCATTATTAGAGAACAATATCTTTCGTATTTTAGTAATTTTTAGAGAAAATTATGTGTTTAAGGCTTGAATTTGAATAATGGGTTTAAAAGTGTAATTTGGGCGATTTTATGTGTTTAATTGACGGAATTATTATTATTTGAAGATTACTACATTTTGCAATGTTTATTTATCTTACAGGAGCTTAAGTTCGAGTGCATAAAGAGGATTAATGAGGCTCAAGTTCGAATTACAAGAGATAGAGATGGATTTGGCTTGAAGAAATTGGATAAAGTTAGAGAAATCCGACCTCAAAACAGTCCGGCCGAGCGTCTGCATCCCGTCCATTCCAGACGGGCGTCCACTGATCTTGGACGAGCGTCCGTAAGTGAACTGGCGTCCATGCAGCGTCCAGAATCGTATTTTACGTTCAGAGAGTTCAAACGCAGGCCAAACGCACGTTCGTGTTCCGTCCCAAGTTTTTGGACGAGCGTCCGGATATTCAGACGGGCGTCCAACCCAGTTACTGTAGCAGCCGACATCAGATTCCTATAAATACAGCAGCAGCCCCAACCCTAAGGGGATACTATATACAGCCGCACTAATACACAGAAAAAGCGGCGCCCTAGAGAGTTCAGCCGCATCTTCTCTTCATGAAGATGAGTTCTTCCAATCCAACGATCACCAACATGATTGTTGGCTAAACGCATAGCAGTGGAACAACCGGAGGATATCACATCAACGTCATCACAACCATGATTCGTTAGTTTATCTTTAGTTATGATTTTGAATACTCTGTTTTATTTATCGTTTGAATCCTGATTTAATTGTTAAGAGTTTTATTAGATAGGAATGTCAATGAAACTTTATGTTGTTTGAATTTTTATGGAAATATAATTCAACAATAGTTTTCTATTTCAATCGATACAATTGATGATGTTTTGAGGAATCATATATTGTTAGTTGGGTATTAAAATTTGGGAACGAATTGTTGATCTTGTGATGAATGTTATTTGTTTTTCTTGGAAAAGTGAACAAACCCTAGAAATCGATCTAAAGGAATTTAGTCGTTTTCACGATTGATCATACCAATAAGACTGTATTCGAATCATAAACTGGTTGGTTGATTGTTGAGTGATTGATTCTAGGTGTTCTACTGTCTCCCTTTTATAATTTGAAGACAAAGTCGTTTGTTTCAACGTTAGTCTTAAGTTAGTTAATTGAAACCTCAATCTTTGCTGTTTTATTTCCTGCATATTTCCAGTTACATCGTATCCGGACGCCCGTCTGTCTAAGCAGACGCTCGTCTACTCTTGAATATTTCCTGTTTTCTGTTTATTTTTAGTTGCTGTTTTAGTTTCTTTTCTTTAGTTTTTAGTGTATTTCTTAGGTTTAGTTTATAGTTAGATTAACCTTAGTTTTAGGTGTAATTAGTGACATATTTGATAGAATAACTGCCCTTAATCCGATAAACATTCGACTCCCTTAGGACGACCCGTTAACACCCTATAGTACGAACCTTATACTTGGGGTGTTTCGGTTATAAATTGTTAAACTCGTTTTTACCGAACAAGTTTTTGGCGCCGTTGCCGGGGAGTCGGTAACGGTTGTCGGATTCTACTTAGGACAGTTTTCTGTGTCAAAAGGGGTCGTTAGGGCACGCGGTAGTATTTTGACCATAACTTTCGGCTCGAGTGTCCGTTTGGAACGCAGGACCCCAATTCGGAAAGCTCGTTCCGACGCTGACGACGTGGTGAACAAGCCGTAGGCCGTTCAGTGTGTTTTCGAGGTCAAAATCCACTGTTTTCCCCTCCATTTTGGCCCTAGAAGATTTCAACACGTTTTTTTTTACCGTCCTAGTGCCTTTTCTGTTTTAAATTTTTCGTAGGTAGGTTTCTTTTCTTGTTTCTATTTCTAGATCCTTTTCTAAATTCGAAAATAAGAAAATAATAAATAAATAAATAAAATAATTAAAAAAATAATAAAAAAATAATAATAATAATAAAAACCTTCTGAACGAGCGTTCACCCATACTGAACGCCCGTCTGCCCCCATCTTTCTTCTGAACGCCAGTTCAGTGCTCTGAACGAGCGTTCACTTCCTGAATCCTCTCTGAACTAGCGTCCACTTACACTGAACGCCAGTTCAGTCCCTAAAAATTCCACTTTTCTCTTCTCTTCTCTTCTATCTTTCTAAACTTCTAAATCCTCCAATCTTCTCTAAACTCGTTCTCATTGTTAAGGGTGATTTTATACGTTTTATAAGGATATATTTTATGTCAATATTCCCCATATTCTTAGGTTTTTCATAGAAATCGAGCTTATAATCGATTAATTGAGTAAATGGTGTTTTAAGAGGTTAATTGCAAAACGAACTAATTATGTGCTTAAATCATGATTTTATGTTATTTTGGAAATCGTTACGCTTTGGTATGTTTTCCTATCGTTGTAGATACTCATTGATGATGGAAGAGAGGATTTTAGAGAGCCAAATTCGTGCTTGGAAAGGATCAATCAAAGTTATGGAAGATTGAAAGATATAAGGAAAGAAATCAATGAAGATAAATGTCGGAAAATCAGGATTCCGGGTAGTGACGACCTTCCAACGAAGTTCTTGATATGATAACAACCGATTTGACTCTGGACCTCAAGAGAAGAGTTGTAGGGCTTGAAGAGAGGATTCTACAGGATTTTGAATCACTCCATTCCGACTTACGAGGCCCGAGATATGAGCGTTACAAGTTTGGATGCTGTTGCTGAAAATAGCGGACGGGCGTCCGGGTCTTCAAACGGGCGTCCGGCCGCGGTTACTGTAGCAGCCGACTCAAAATTCTATAAAAACAGCAGCAGCCCCAACCCTAATTATAATTCATAGGCAGCAGCTCCTTCCTTGAACCCTAAAGTCGAGTTTTGAGAGTAGCAGCCGGCCGGCTGAGCTCCATGCTTGGCCGGCCGGTGGTTAGATTAGGTTTTCTTTTTCGTTTTCTTTTCTTTTCGTTTCTCCATTGATGAACACGGTTGAGCAGCCATGGACAGCTTTGTGAAGCTTCTTTTCAGCAGCACTTTTATTTCTTTTCATGGATGATTTTGTAAGTTTTAGTTCAATTGTTTCTTTTCCTATGATTATTTGTATCGTGCAATTTATATCGGAAGATTATTGCTTGTTGATGCTACCGTATGACGGAAGTCGGTGTAGTTTAGATCACCGTAGGAAAGATTGGATATTTAATCTATACATAACGGAAGTTCGTAGGTTAAATATCTAGGTTTACGAGAGAACCACAATTTGATTAATTCGTTGCAAGATTTTTCTAGATTTGAATTGAGGGATATCACCGTTACCGGAAATATGAGATTTTTCATGTATTTGTTTCATTACGTTATTCTTGTTCTCTTTCATGTTTCGAGATGCTATATGTTAATCGAATTTAGATAACGGAAGTTAATAAATTCGTTAGATTGCCATGATAGAGATTAACAATTATTATTCCAACAAACGGAAGTTGAGGGATAAGGTTGTTAGATTAGGATTTAATCCGTATCTTTGCTTCGTATACATGTTAGTTAAGACCGGAAGGTAAACTAATGAATGGCGTGATAAATCGGAAGAGGAAACGCTTCTTTAGATAAGATAATAATCCAAGATAACTTGTGAATGAATGTGTGTTGATCTTATTTCTTTCGGTGGGGTGATGGTTGTTGGGAAGAGGTTGATCATGGTTCGTTTATGGTTGTTCAGTAGATAGATTTACCGCTTCCGTAGATGTAGTTTTATTTATGTTTTTATCGCTTTTATCCTTCCTGGCTTTGGATTAACAATCCTCTGTCCAGTTTATTTTCCGTTTTAGTTTAGGTTTAGGTTAATAAAGAAGGATTAATTAGACTAGATTCAATATCCCCTTTTCCCCGAGGATCGATACCCGTACTTATCCAACTTTACTAGCAACTACCCGGTATTCGGCCGGTTAGGAGGTAGTTTTGCATGGTAGTATAGGTTTTATAAATTTTCTTTTGTTTTAATGATGCAAAATCTCCCCAACAAAAGTGGCGCCGTTGCCGGGGAATAGGTGTCATGTTGAATCTAGTTTTGTTAGTTCTCGATTTTGTTACGTTTTATTTTTGTTTTTAATAAAAGTAGCGTATACCAAGTTGAGAGTTTTTATTTTGCCGTGTTTCGATGACCGTTAGGTTAAGAATGTGCAAAAGTTTTTTTACTCAACTTGTTTTACGTGAAGTTTATATGTTTATGTGTTACCTAGTCTAACCCCCGTGCTTAATTTGATAAGGCTGTTGTGCTGTGATCTGTGTTGCTGTGTTGTGTTCATAAGTATTTAGGGTTTTGCTGTGTTTTTCCTGCTGTCTGTGCATTCTTGTTGTATGGACGAGCGTCTGTTCTGTGGGACGCCCGTCCAGTTCTTCATCTGCAGGTGAACGAGCGTTGGGAAGTATTGGACGCTCGTCCGTTCAAATATTTTCAATCCTGTTCTGATTTAGAGGACCAAACGAGCGTCTATACTTTCTGAACGCCCGTCCGGTCGGTTTTCAAGGCAGACGAGCGTCTGCAAGGTGGAACGCCGTCCAGTTCTGAACGCTAAGTGAACGTTCGTCCGGGGTTCAGTCCAGGTTCTAAATTTCTTGATTTTATTTTCAATGCTTTTATTTGATGTGGACTTTTCATTCGAGCTTCTGTGGCTAATTGATTTTTACATAGATGTCCTGAACTTATATGTTTTTACCTTTCCATCTATGAATCCATGTTAGATAATTGATCAATTCTTTAGATATGATTCATCTAGGCATGTTATAGTGACTGTCGGTTCTCGTAAGCTATAAATGTTCTTATGGTTAATTAGTAGCTAATGTCGGTTCCCGTATGCTACATACCGCTCTGATGAATCTTGTTAGCTTTTAAGACTTACGTGCTTCCTTTGTTTTTATAACTCATATGGGTAGTAACTGTCGGTTTTCGTAATGCTACCATTGCATCTTATGAGTTATATCTGTTTAGAATAGCTAACTATTGGGTTTCCATAATGCTATCACCTTCAATGAGTCTTAAAGCGCGTCTACACTGCATGTAATGAACAGCACTGTCGTTTATCGTAACCTGTCATTATTTGGTAGACGTTTATTTTATACATGTCGTGTTGCATATAGTGGGCTAGTTTTCTTTCTTTTATTTTATTTTCTTTTTGCATATCATTTAAATGCATTTCATTTAGTTGCATTTCATATAGTTGCATTGTTTTTCTATTTTTCCTTTTATTTTTCTTAAGTGTGGTCACTGTCGGTTTTCGTAATACCACCTAGTTTATTTTTCTTTTTGAGTGTAGTTAACTGTCGGTTTCCGTAATACTACCTCGTTTTTATTTTATTTTTAGGATTTTTCATGTAGGCTGCATTGTAGTATATTTTCATGTAGTTGCACCTAGCCTACTATTTTGTAATATTCCATGTATATGTTCCATCTTTATATGAGCTTAATCTGAAAATTCTCTAGACGTCTTTTCCTGTGCTTTATATGTTATCTTCCCCCTATCCCCGAGGTATTTCATGTTTGTTCGAGTGTGCAGGGTATTTGGATAGCTATTGTGAGTTTCAGATGATATCAGTTTTCCGGTGGATGGTCCACAGTCTACTGATTTCGTCGAGCATTTTTGGAAGTTGTTGCTGAGAAAGGACTCCATATGACATCAACAGTGTAGCCTTCTTCAGCAATCTTCGAGCTTCTTCCAGAATTGCCACATTCGAACAACAATCAGCTAAGTTTTTTTTTCTTTCTTTTAATTCTGCACAACATGAGGACATGTTGTAATCTAAGTGTGGGGGAGGGTGTATGTGTATCTATACATTTGCTTATATCATATTATTTCTATGAAAAAGTGCTAAATTTTTCGAATTTTTGTTTTGTCCCAAGTGAACAAATGCATGTCTTCGTCCGATGTTTATACTCATCAATGCTTTGTATTGCATATTCAGTAATTTAGTTGTTTCACCCTACTCCATTATTTTTCACGTGCCATAGTAAATGATGAGCTATATTTTTAAAGCTATGCCCATTTGATTAGAAATTTTTGATGATTATCGTATGTTTCTTTGCTTGCATACGAATTTTGGAAATTTTAATAGTTTGTATTTAGAGTTATAGTATGACATACTGTGAATATCTAGATGTTTGAATGTGATAAGTAACACGTAACTAAGGTTGTTAAGAAGAAGTTGAATTAATAATATATCGTGTGTGTCGAAAGCTGGTTTATGATTTGAGTGCGGTAGGATATACCACGTATGTCCTATTCCACCATGATGACCAAGAGCTCACGACAGTTAGAAAAAGCTGCCTTATGATTGGAGTAAGGTAGGGGATTATCTCGAAATGTCCTATTCTGCTATGACCGGGCAATAGCTCATTCTAATGTGTGTTTAAATGAAATAATTGAATCAACTTATGAGAATAGTGTTATGAATTGAATGAAAAGCTTAGTTAGCGTAAGTCTTATCCCTAGTATAAACTGATAGATATGCTGTAGGGATTATCCTCTGAGTATGTCGGAAAGATTCTAGATGTATTCTATTATCTTTTCAGGATAAGTATGTTTTGTGAGGTGCATGTTATAATCGTTTTTATATTTCTAATTTAAATGGGATGGTGGCTAGTTTTGCTTGAATCAATTTCAAGTGTGGAACTTAGTGGAAGTTTATTATGGCTATGCACACACTCACTTGGGTGAGCCTCTAAACTACTTGAATATGTTTTATATTTGCATAAGTGTTTATTTGTCTCGAGTGATGATTATGTTTTGTCTTGCTCGGGACGAGCAAGGTTTAAGTGTGGGGGAGTTGTTAAGGGTGATTTTATACGTTTTATAAGGATATATTTTATGTCAATATTCCCCATATTCTTAGGTTTTTCATAGAAATCGAGCTTATAATCGATTAATTGAGTAAATGGTGTTTTTAAGAGGTTAATTGCAAAACGTAACGAATTATGTGCTTAAATCATGATTTTATGTTATTTTGGAAATACGTTACGCTTTGGTATGTTTTCCTATCGTTGTAGATACTCATTGATGATGGAAGAGAGGATTTTAGAGAGCCAAATTCGTGCTTGGAAAGGATCAATCAAAGTTATGGAAGATTGAAAGATATAAGGAAAGAAATCAATGAAGATAAATGTCGGAAAATCAGGATTCCGGGTAGTGACGACCTTCCAACGAAGTTCTTGATATGATAACAACCGATTTGACTCTGGACCTCAAGAGAAGAGTTGTAGGGCTTGAAGAGAGGATTCTACAGGATTTTGAATCACTCCATTCCGACTTACGAGGCCCGAGATATGAGCGTTACAAGTTTGGATGCTGTTGCTGAAAATAGCGGACGGGCGTCCGGTCTTCAAACGGGCGTCCGGCCGCGGTTACTGTAGCAGCCGACTCAAAATTCTATAAAAACAGCAGCAGCCCCAACCCTAATTATAATTCATAGGCAGCAGCTCCTTCCTTGAACCCTAAAGTCGAGTTTTGAGAGTAGCAGCCGGCCGGCTGAGCTCCATGCTTGGCCGGCCGGTGGTTAGATTAGGTTTTCTTTTTCGTTTTCTTTTCTTTTCGTTTCTCCATTGATGAACACGGTTGAGCAGCCATGGACAGCTTTGTGAAGCTTCTTTTCAGCAGCACTTTTATTTCTTTTCATGGATGATTTTGTAAGTTTTAGTTCAATTGTTTCTTTTCCTATGATTATTTGTATCGTGCAATTTATATCGGAAGATTATTGCTTGTTGATGCTACCGTATGACGGAAGTCGGTGTAGTTTAGATCACCGTAGGAAAGATTGGATCTTTAATCTATACATAACGGAAGTTCGTAGGTTAAATTTCTAGGTTTACGAGAGAACCACAATTTGATTAATTCGTTGCAAGATTTTTCTAGATTTGAATTGAGGGATATCACCGTTACCGGAAAGATGAGATTTTTCATGTATTTGTTTCATTACGTTATTCTTATTCTCTTTCATGTTTCGAGATGCTATATGTTAATCGAATTTAGATAACGGAAGTTAATAAATTCGTTAGATTGCCATGATAGAGATTAACAATTATTATTCCAACAAACGGAAGTTGAGGGATAAGGTTGTTAGATTAGGATTTAATCCATATCTTTGCTTTGTATACATGTTAGTTAAGACCGGAAGGTAAACTAATGAATGGCGTGATAAATCGGAAGAGGAAACGCTTCTTTAGATAAGATAATAATCCAAGATAACTTGTGAATGAATGTGTGTTGATCTTATTTCTTTCGGTGGGGTGATGGTTGTTGGGAAGAGGTTGATCATGGTTCGTTTATGGTTGTTCAGTAGATAGATTTACCGCTTTCGTAGATGTAGTTTTATTTATGTTTTTATCGCTTTTATCCTTCCTGGCTTTGGATTAACAATCCTCTGTCCAGTTTATTTTCCGTTTTAGTTTAGGTTTAGGTTAATAAAGAAGGATTAATTAGATTAGATTCAATATCCCTTTTCCCTGAGGATCGATACCCGTACTTATCCAACTTTACTAGCAACTACCCGGTATTCGGCCGGTTAGGAGGTAGTTTTGCATGGTAGTATAGGTTTTATAAATTTTCTTTTGTTTTAATGATGCAAAATCTCCCCAACACTCATCAACCCTACGGTTGATTTCTTCCTGTTCTGCTTCTCTGGTTTATGCAAACCAGGAGTAAGAAGGGAAATCTTATCTTTAACCCCGAACCTGAGCGAGACATTGTCAAAAGAAGATTATTTCAAGGTTCTGACAAGATGAGCGAACACGATTCTAGTGATGACGAACCGGAGAACCAAGGGAATAATAACCAAGATTCCGCTCAATTAAACCAAATTCTGATGCAAATGTTGCAGAACCAACAACAGCAGCAAGCCTGGATAAACCAGCAGATGCAACAACAACCTCAGAATGTTCAACAGCAACAGCCCCAGGCGGCTGCAGCTGTTGTGCAGCAAGACCCTTATGCGCCATATCTTGATCAAGACTTCTTGGAAGGGCATAGACCAATCCGGCCTCCGGAGATGGGAGGAATGCATTTTGATCTTAAGAATGGAGTTGTGGGGATGGTCCAAAATAGTTCATTCCATGGCACTGCTGCAGAAGACCCACATGACTTCTTGTCTACTTTCGTGCAAATATGTGAAGCAGGTCACTACCCTGGCGTTCCTACAGAAGTTGTTAAATTGAAACTTTTCCCGTTTGCTTTGAGGGGTGAAGCGAATCGATGGTTTAAGTCCCTACCCCATCACTCTCTTAATAACTTGGCTGATGTTAAAAGAGCCTTTGCTCTGAAATTCGTTTCACCTGGAACGATAATGGAACGAAAAAGAGACATAGCCACTTTCGAGCAACTAGAAGGGGAGAGTGTGGGAAAGGCTTGGGAGAGGTTGAATCTGTTAATGAGAAAATGCCCTAACCATGGATATACTCGACATGAGCTTCTAGAATTATTCTATCAGGGTGTTACTCAACCCAATAGAGATTACTTAGATTCCACAGCTCATGGATCGTTTTTAGGAGGAAGAGATGATGCTGCCTACAGGGTAGCAGAAACAATAGCTAAGAATAACATGTGGGCAACTCAAAAGAAGACCCGTGTTAGCGGAAGCAAAAAGGAGGCTGCTGCAAGTGACTCAGAGACAAAGATGCTAGTTGCTCAAATGTAAATAATGAACAAGCAACTAGCCAATCTACAAATGAAGCAGCAAGAAGGGCCAGCAGATGTGAATCACTCGGGCATACAGGCCAGGAATACGATGAATGAGGAAGTACAAGCCATAGAGAACCAGAATCAACCTTTCAGAAGCTTCATTCAAAATTCTGGTCAATCGAGTCAAACTCAAAACCGCAACTTTTCGGGAAATCTGCGAAATAGTTACTATACACCGCCTGGTGCATCCAATAACCAAAGACCTCAAGGTAACTGGGCTCAAACGCAAAATCAACAGCCCACCTATGTCTCTCAAAAGAAATTCGATGAGCTAGTAGACATGGTGAAAACACTAGCCACCGGTCAAAAAACGATGGAGAAACAGATAGGTCAGATGGCTGATCAACAAGCGAGCAGACCTCCAAGAAGACTGCCTAGTTATACGGATAAAAACCCTAAGGCAGATGTCAGTGCTTGTAATGCCATCACACCGCAATGGAATTATGGACAAGAGGAGGAATTGAATGCAGTCACCCTCAGAAGCGGTAAGACAGCTGGACCCGAAAAGATGTCGGGAAACGAGTAGCCCCTCCTGAAGCCATAAGTTCAGGAGAGGGCAATCAGAAGTTAAATGCCAAAGAAAGCATCAGTGAGGAAGAGCTGAGTGGTGATGATACTTCGGGGGATAGTGATGAGGATGTTGAGAAGAGAAGTCAGGTATCTGAACCCCTGACTAAAAAGAAAACTGAGAAGTTCGTCAGATGGAAGGATAAGGAGGATGAAGCCATTAAAAGTCAACCTATGATTAATCAATCGAAAACCCTTCCCTATCCGGCAAAGAAAAGAGAGAATATCCAAAACTCTGACAAACAGTATGACGGAGTGAGGAAGATGCTTAGAGATACTATGGTGACTATGCCACTTGCTGAGGTATTAACTGAGATGCCTAAGTGCTGTAAGTATCTTAAGGATGCCTGTGGAAGTAAAAAGAAGCTCAAGGAAATGGCAGAGGAAGTGGTAAGAGAAGAGTGTTCAACGGTTTCACAGAGCGTTGCAATCAAGCGGGGTGACCCCGGACGACCTTCAATCTCCTGTACAATTGAAGGCCACACGTTCCACAATGTCTTATGAGATTCAGGGGCCTCTGTTAATGTAATGCCATTGAACGTCTGCAAGAGTCTCGGGCTGGACAAAAGGCTAAAGGAGCGTCCCGTCTCTCTTCAGTTAGTGGACCGAACTAGCCGTTTAGCAGCTGGTTGTGTTAACAACGTCCTTATTCACGTTAAACATCTAGTTTTTCCAACTGACTGGGTCATACTGGATTACCAGTCTGACAAGGAGATGCCCCTGATTCTGGGCCGGCCTTTCTTAAACACTTCTGCCTCCACCATTGACTTCCAAACTGGCCAAATCACTCTGAAAGTAGGAGACACTTCCATTACCCTCGAGCAAGGAAAAAGTTCTACGGAAGCTTCGAGCCAGGAGATCTCATTAATTGAAGCAATCTATGGGGATGAATTCGACCCTGATGAAGAGCTCACGGAGATAGGAGCCCTGGATGTTATAATTCACGAACAGGCAGGAATCACTGTAGAGTTGTCTCAACAACTTGCGCATACTGAGCCTATGAGTGAACGGAAAATCTGGGATATTCTAGGGATGAGCAGTAATGATTTGAAGGAGCTCAACCAGGCAGACTTTAACCTCGCAGAGGAGGAAGTTTTAATGGGTAGTTGGGACGAAATAGAATTCTGGAAAGAAACTACTCATTGGGAGTTGGATGATTGGGAGCAGCTTGCAGCAGAGCTTGAAGAAGAAGAACTTAAGAAGATGGTTAAGCATAAGAAAGAACAAACGGAAGCTGACAGGAGGATTCCTCTAGATGATGTCATTCAATACCTTTCTGGGGTTACACCTCAGGAAGATGAGGTGTTTTTCAGTCAACCGGTCCAAGCTCACAAGGAGAAAGGTGGTCCCTTAAAATCTAGTATCGAGCAACCACCTGCTGACTTAGAGTTGAAACCACTTCCGCATCACCTAAAATACATCTTCCTTAAAGATGGTGATAAGTTGCCCTTGATCATCTCATCTAAGCTCGAGCCGGAGCAAGAAGCAGAATTAATCAAAGTGCTTGAGAAACATATCCTCGCGTTCGGATGGCAGGTGGGCGATATCAGAGGAATCAGCCCAGACGTGTGCATGCATAAGATCCGAACGGAGGAAGGAGCGAAAAGGGTCAGACAACCTCAAAGGAGGCTGAATCCGCACATGCAGGAGGACGTCAAAAAGGAGATCATAAAATGGCTCGATATGGGTATTATCTACGCCATCGCCGATAGTGAGTGGGTCAGCCCTATTCAAGTTGTGCCAAAGAAGGGAGGCATTACCGTGGAAAAGAACGAAAAAAGGGAAGAAGTTGCCTTACGCCTTGTGACTGGCTATAGAGTTTGCATTGATTATCGCAGATTAAATGAAGTCACCGCTAAGAATCATTTCCCCCTGCCCTTCATTAACCAACTTCTAGAAAGATTGAGTGGTCATAAGTATTATTGTTTTCTCGATGGATATTCTGGTTATTTCCAGATAGCCATCGACCCTAATGACCAAGAGAAGACAACTTTTACCTGTCCATCGGGCACTTTTACGTTCCGCAGAATGCCTTTCGGTTTGTGTAATGCACCGGCTACGTTTCAACGATGCATGTTGGCCATTTTTGATGGACTTGTGGAGCAGTGCATGGAGGTCTTCATGGATGACTTTTCAGTCTATGGCGACAGCTTTGATGAAATCCTAAAGAATCTAGATATGGTACTCCAACATTGTGTTGAGAAAAATCTGGTGCTTAACTGGGAAAAGTGCCATTTTATAGTCGAAGAAGGGATTTTTTTGGGACACAAGGTGTCCAGTGATGGTATTCATGTGGATAAAGCTAAAGTAGAAGCCATTGAGAGAATGTCGTACCCGAAGACAGTGAAGGAGGTACGAGGATTTCTAGGACATGTGGGCCTCTATCGGCGTTTCATTAAAGATTTTTCGACGATAGCAAAGCCGTTATCCAACCTGCTGAAAGAGGAAGTGGAGTTCTTGTTTGATGATGGGTGTAAGAAAGCTTTTAATAGCTTAAAGGATAAGATAACCAGTGCCCCCATTTTAATCGCGCCCGACTGGACTAAACCTTTTGAACTAATGTGCGATGCCTCTAACTACGCAGTGGGCGCAGTTCTAGGGCAGAGAATTGATAAAAAGTTCAGGCCGATTTACTATGCGAGCCGAACTTTGAACCCAGCTCAATGCAATTACGCCACTACCGAGAAAGAATTCTTGGCAGTCGTTTTTGCTATTGACAAATTCAAAAGTTATCTTTTAGGGTCCAAAGTGATGGTGTGGACAGATCACGCAGCACTACGCTACCTTATGGGAAAAGCAGACGCTAAACCAAGGTTGCTCAGATGGATTTTGATATTACAGGAATTTGACCTTGAAATTAAGGACAAGAAGGGTAGTGATAATGTTGTAGCTGACCACTTATCTCACCTAGTGAATGAGGGTGGCGAAGTCCCTAAGGAGATAGGCATTGACTTTCCGACTGAGAAATTAATGAAGCTAGAGACTGGGAGGCCGTAGTATGCTGATTACGCCAACTACTTAGCAAGTGGGCATTTAGAAGAGATGACGTATCAGGAAAAGAAGAAATTTTTCAGCGACTTAAAATATCTCGTATGGGAGGATCCATATCTGTTTAAAGTCTGCAAGGACGGGTTGCTTAGAAGGTGTGTTTCGGAGCATGAACAATTGGATATCTTGGAGCAATGTCATAGTGGTCCCGCTGGTGGACACTACGGAGCACCAAAGACTGTTGCAAAAAGCCTTCAAGCTGGATTTTACTGGCCTACTCTGTTCAAAGACGCTGAAGCCTTTTGCAAAGGCTGTGATAGATGTCAAAGAGTAGGGAGGCTCAGTAATAGGATGGAGATGCCTTTGAGGCCTATCTTGGAATGTGAAGTCTTCGACGTGTGGGGCATCGATTTCATGGGACCTTTCCCATCATCGTGCGGTAATAAATATATCCTAGTCTGCGTTGACTATGTTTCCAAGTGGGTAGAGGCTATAGCCACCCAAACCAATGATCACAAAGTTGTAAAGAAATTCTTGCAAAAGCATATCTTTACTAGATTTGGCTGTCCTAGAGCCCTTATCAGTGATGAAGGTTCGCATTTCTGTAATGCACCACTGGATAAAATTCTTGAGAGATATGGTGTCAAGCATAGAATTGGTACACCATACCACCCCCAAACCAGTGGCCAAGTCGAGGTAAGCAACAGAAGTCTAAAGCGGATTTTGGAGAAAACGGTGAATTCTAATAGATCCAACTGGAGTCTGAAGTTGGACGACGCACTCTGGGCTTATCGCACTGCGTTCAAGACCCCTATGGGTACGTCGCCCTTTCAAATGGTTTACGGCAAGGCATGCCATCTACCGGTCGAGCCGGAGCACAGAGCTTACTGGGCTATTAAATACTTGAACTTCGATAGCCAGCTCTGTGGCGAGAAAAGATTGCTGCAACTGCATGAGCTCGATGAATTCAGACTCAGGGCCTACGAGAATGCCAAACTGAGCAAGGAAAGAACGAAAGCGCTCCATGATGCTAAAATAAAGGACAGAGATTTCAAGGCAGGGGAGATGGCCTTACTTTACAACACCAGATTACATCTGTTTGCTGGCAAGCTTAAGTCCAGATGGTCCGGACCCTTTGAAATTGTCGAAGTTCATCCGGGAGGAGCGATTTCCTTGAAAGGGTACAGCGGTCAACCTTTTAAAGTGAACGGTCATAGATTGAAAAAGTATTTTGGCCAACCTTATGAAGTACCTGAGGTCATATACTTTCAAAAGTTGGTGGACGTGCCTGATGTGCTGATTTGTGATGAGATTCCATCCGATTTCTTTGCTTCGAATGATGACATTCTTACCCTTAAAGAGGCTTCTACCACGACTCCTGCACCCATCATTCCGCCGGTGCCAAAATTAAGCAACAACACAAAGAAGAGAATCAGTGCTGTCTGGATGGCTAAAGTCCAAAACTTAGTCGCGCACTTGACTTGTTGTTGCTGTGACCACACCGATGCTCTCCACTCTGACTCTGATAAAGAAGTAGCCCTGATCAAACCAAAGTGGCCCGATCCGGGTTGATTTTGAGATCTTTGTCAAGCTAATGACATTAAAGAAGCGCTCCTAGGAGGCAACCTAGTTTTATTTTATTTTCTTTTAAGTTAGTTATTATAGAAGTAGTACCTTGGTTGTTTGAGTGAGATGTTTATTCCGTTTACGTGTTGCTGAATGTTTTGTTTGCTCATATACCCCTTGTACCCCGAGATTATATCTATGTCGAGTGTGGCAGATACTTTTGAGCAGGTTCGCAAGCTTTTATGTCCAGTGTTGTCTATTCAAGTTGTAGCAGTGCGTTCATGCTCCGGCCTGACCTCTGCCAACTTTCATCCGACAACCACTGTTAAAACCAGCTAAGTTTTCTTTTTTCTTTATTCTGCACATTCTGAGGACATAATGTGATTTAAGTGTGGGGGGGTAAATTGGGTATGTTTTTATGCTATATCCTTTGAAATATGAGTGAATGTAAAATTTCGAGCAAATTTAAAATTTTTGTGAATCTCGAGCATGTGATTGAAACTAAATGCTTGCTAGTTGTAGTTTTCTAACGATGATAGTATGTGACTTAGTGAGATAATTATAGCATGTCTTTACTTTCATGGAGCTAGTATTCATTTTTCACTCATGAAAGCCTTTGAGATTGAAGCAAGATTTTTGAACTATATCGTTTCATTGTTTTAGTGATTTATCTTAGTAAGATCAGTATAGTAACACCTTAGTTAGACCGTGTGTTGTGAATATCATAAAGTTCGAATGTGATGAGTGAGATGTAACTTATGTCTTTAAAAAAGTGAATGAATAAGCAATCATAATAAATACGTTTGTCGGAAGCTGGTCGATGATTTGAGTGAGGTAGGGTATACCACGTATGTCCTATTCCACTATGATGACCAATAGCTCACGACAGTCAGGAAAAGCTACCTTATGATTTGAGTAGGTAGGGGATTATCACGAAATGTCCTACTCTACTATGACGGGTAAGAGCTCATTCTGATATGCGTCAAATTTGAAAATTTTGAAAATGACGAATAAAAATAAAGTGAAGTTTTTGTTATCATGGATCTTATACCCAGTAGAACCGCATGATATGCTGTAGGGATTATCCTACTGAGTGCGTGGGAAGGCTTTGAGTGGAGCTATTACTGCCTATATCTAGGATAGTCATTGGATTTTTGGGAGGATATTTCTTTGAAAGGCTTGTTTCTTTGAAAAGGGCTTGTCATACATACACCGAATCTATCTCTGTGATGGTATTGTTTGCTATAGTTGTTGTATCTTTTGTTACGTGAGTTAGAGATCTATGTGGATTGCATGAAAGTTGAGCTATAGTTTTGATTGTTTTGTCCGGGACGAACAAAAGTTTAAGTGTGGGGGAGTTGTTCTCGGTGAAATTTATGGTTTTTATCGCATTATTAGAGAACAATATCTTTCGTATTTTAGTAATTTTTAGAGAAAATTATGTGTTTAAGGCTTGAATTTGAATAATGGGTTTAAAAGTGTAATTTGGGCGATTTTATGTGTTTAATTGACGGAATTATTATTATTTGAAGATTACTACATTTTGCAATGTTTATTTATCTTACAGGAGCTTAATTTCGAGTGCATAAAGAGGATTAATGAGGCTCAAGTTCGAATTACAAGAGATAGAGATGGATTTGGCTTGAAGAAATTGGATAAAGTTAGAGAAATCCGACCTCAAAACAGTTCGTCCGAGCGTCTGCATCCCGTCCATTCCAGACGGGCGTCCACTGATCTTGGACGAGCGTCCATAAGTGAACTGGCGTCCATGCAGCGTCCAGAATCGTATTTTACGTTCAGAGAGTTCAGACGCAGGCCAAACGCACGTTCGTGTTCCGTCCCAAGTTTTTGGACGAGCGTCCGGATATTCAGACGGGCGTCCAACCCAGTTACTGTAGCAGCCGACATCAGATTCCTATAAATACAGCAGCAGCCCCAACCCTAAGGGGATACTATATACAGCCGCACTAATACACAGAAAAAACGGCGCCCTAGAGAGTTCAGCCGCATCTTCTCTTCATGAAGATGAGTTCTTCCAATCCAACGATCACCAACATGATTGTTGGCTAAACGCATAGCAGTGGAACAACCGGAGGATATCACATCAACGTCATCACAACCATGATTCGTTAGTTTATCTTTAGTTATGATTTTGAATACTCTGTTTTATTTATCGTTTGAATCCTGATTTAATTGTTAAGAGTTTTATTAGATAGGAATGTCAATGAAACTTTATGTTGTTTGAATTTTTATGGAAATATAATTCAACAATAGTTTTCTATTTCAATCGATACAATTGATGATGTTTTGAGGAATCATATATTGTTAGTTGGGTATTACAATTTGGGAACGAATTGTTGATCTTGTGATGAATGTTATTTGTTTTTCTTGGAAAAGTGAACAAACCCTAGAAATCGATCTAAAGGAATTTAGTCGTTTTCGCGATTGATCATACCAATAAAACTGTATTCGAATCATAATCTGGTTGGTTGATTGTTGAGTGATTGATTCTAGGTGTTCTACTGTCTCCCTTTTATAATTTGAAGACAAAGTCGTTTGTTTCAACGTTAGTCTTAAGTTAGTTAATTGAAACCTCAATCTTTGCTGTTTTATTTCCTGCATATTTCCAGTTAAATCGTATCCGGACGCCCGTCTGTCTAAGCGGACGCTCGTCTACTCTTGAATATTTCCTGTTTTCTGTTTATTTTTAGTTGCTGTTTTAGTTTCTTTTCTTTAGTTTTTAGTGTATTTCTTAGGTTTAGTTTATAGTTAGATTAACCTTAGTTTTAGGTGTAATTAGTGACATATTTGATAGAATAACTGCCCTTAATCCAATAAACATTCGACTCCCTTAGGACGACCCGTTAACACCCTATACTACGAACCTTATACTTGGGGTGTTTCGGTTATAAATTGTAAAACTCGTTTTTACCGAACATTGTGGTTTATGACATTTTTTTGTGATGTAGGGTGTGAAGAAGATGAATTTATGAAGATGATGAAGTTTTTTTTTCGAGGAATGATGAAGTTATGTTAATGAAGATGATGGATGTGGTATTATTTGGATTAATGTTGTTAGATTATTATGTTGAAAATTATGTTTGAATGGATTATGAAAGTATGTATTAAAATTAATATTTGTGGATTAGATGTTATAACCAAGATTATAAAAGGTTTATTTGAGAAATTATTATTTTTAAAGGACTCAACTGTAATTTATTTTGTGGTGTATAGATTAATTTAAATTTTATTTTGGTGGTGGTGGAGCAAATAATTAATAAAGTTGTTCAATATCGTTATAAAAGTAATTTATAGGGTGTCGAGAGTAATCGTAGTGCCGGAAGCATATTCGTGATGCCGATAGAAGCCG
Source organism: Gentiana dahurica var. dahurica (assembly GCA_024500145.1). Lineage (NCBI taxonomy): Eukaryota > Viridiplantae > Streptophyta > Magnoliopsida > Gentianales > Gentianaceae > Gentiana > Gentiana dahurica. Next base: position 74,623,804 of record CM044900.1, read on the forward strand.
TCTAAAAATAAAGACTCTTTTAATTGACCGAAAAGACACGAAAAGAGGAGCCAGGATGTCCTTCAAACCCTCTAGTGCAGCGATTTCATACGTGCAAAACCACGATGAACATCGGTTGGTGGAAAACAATTTAGTTATTAAAAAAACACGCAATTCACTTTTCCTAATATATATATATATATATATATATATATATATATATATATATATATTCAAAATACTTTTATTTCACCCATTATTTGAATTTCTTTTTTTACTTTTGCACCATATTTCTACTCCCTGCACCACATTTAAAAAACAAAAATAATATTACTACACTCTAGTCCCTAAAGTTTTTAAAATATTTAAAATTACCCTATTAATTAACTACCAACATAATCACGATTTAACTCCCTCCCCTTTAAATTCAAAAACATAATTTCTTTCACTTTACAAAATAGAACAAGCAAGAGAGGAAGGGGCGGCTGTGCAATCGGATGGGTAATATCTTTCACCCGCACGACCCAAATCATCGTTAAAATTAGCTAAGTTATGTCAATTATTGTTTCAATGCAACGAATAATCATGGGGTAGTTGAAATCGGGTTAGAAAAGTGCTTTGTTGGTGGTTTATTTCCGTTTTTTTTCATTTCCGGCCGTTTTCCGATGGTATAGTTGGGGAAGATGACCGGGGCTGGAAACGTCGGTGATACTGTAATATCCCGATTTTTGAAAAAGGGCAATTCGGTCTTTTAGCAAAAATCAGAATATTATGTTATTTTTAATTAAAGGATTTTCAAAAAAAAAAGGAAAAGAAAAAGGGATAAACAAGGATTTTCTTTTTAAGGAAAATAATTAAATAATTAGGTAATTGGGATTATAAAAGGAAAACTAATCCTAATTTTAACCTAGTTGTTTTGACAAAAAAAAAAGAGAGAGGGACGCAGAGAGTAGAAGGGAGAGGCGCAGGTTGTGAAAAAAAAAAAAAAGGAGAAGAGGCTTTCGATTTTCGAGGCTAATCCGTTGTTCTTTTCATCAGACTCATCAAGAGAGAAAGGATCACCGCGAGACGAGGATCGTTTTGATATCAACAATCCCTAGATCAGTTAACGTTTGATTAAGGTAACGTGGTTTTCTTATCGTATGATTAGGGTTTCGTAAAGTGATAGAGCAATTAGCATCATTGTTTTCATGGTTTTAATTCGTTTAAGTCGATGTCGGGTTGAATTTGAGTAGAAAAACGCAGAGCGCAGAAAAACCGTAACGTTGTTGAAAAAAATAAAAAAAAAAATAAAAAAATATATATAATTAGGCTCGGTCGACCGAACCAAGCCTTCCGGTCGACCGAGTGTCATGAAATCTGTATAGATAGATTTTGTGACTGTACTGCTATTTTTCCCAGTATCGGACAGTAGGTTTGTCTGGACAGGGGCTATTACAGTACTGTTTTTCTTTCCTTTTATGTGTTTCAAGCTTTATAATAGTGTGTTTAATGCATAACCTTACGTGACAAAGCTCTGAACTAGCTTCTGGTGCGTTTAGTTCCGGCACCACATGGATTCCCTAAAAAGATGAAGTGTGGGACCACTGGAAGCTTCGGATTTGCCTTGTGCTTCGATAAGCTAGGGTTTATCGATGTCTGTGTAATTGCTAGGGCTTGTCCGTGTCTAGAGGTCTAAGTACGAGGGTAGGAAGTGTGAGGGAGCTTACCTGAAAACACTTAGGTGGCTAGTTAAACATCTAATCAAACATATGTGCTAGATTAATAAGCTTAAACATCATGCAATGCTTGGTGAGGCATAGTACAATATCGCGATGTGTTCTCTGACCAGACAAAGTAGATTGTACCCACGCCGGTCAATCGATTGGCCAGATAAAGCGTCTGGTGCATTCTGCCGGTTATCACACTATCGGGACTCAGATATTCCCGGGGCTACTAGAGCGAGTCTCTAAGTAGGTTGCACCCAGTTGTCCTAGTACATCCTATTACTAGGCGTAGTGCCCTTGTTATTCATGATGTAACAAACTTGAGCTAAGCTAGATACCTTTGGAACCTCATGTTATGCAATGAACATAATATGATAGTTAGCTAGGGCTAATAACGGAAATGAGTTAATAAAAGACGGCGTTGCTTTTATTTCTTTATGAGACCAGAGTTGTACGATCTTCTACGCGTTACTGAGTACTTATGTACTTACCCCGTTACTTTATGTTTGTCTTTCCCTTTCCCCAAAGAAGATGAATAGGTTGTTACGGCTGATGAGTTCTTTGACGAGGATGTGTGAGATGGAGCTCTTGAAGACTTAGTTCCTTTAGTTTTGCTTTCTTTCAATAATGTTGTTGATTCAAGTTCAAACAATGTTGTCTTTCTTTTGGATTAGTTCTGGTTGAGTTCTTTTGAGATCTTTTGGGATTTGAATGTTGGATGATTAGTTTTCTTTATTGGATTTAGTTTCACAGCATTGAAAACCGTGAGTTCGATCTTTTGTCTTTTGTTTTTCCCGGGTCGTTTTATCTTCCGTGTCATTTTAGTTCTGATGTATGACGTAAGGCTTACATATATTATTGAATTTATTTGATAATATATGTGCCGAGCGCTCTTTCCGGATAAGGACTCGGTGTCTGGGAACGGGGCGTTACAGTTGGTATCAGAGAGAAAGGTTTTCCTTGCTGTGTAGGACTTGATTTTCTTTAAGATAAGGTTAGAGATTTAGTAACCCCTCTTTCTCTTGGCTACAGGATGGTGCTTACTAGAGGAGGAGCTAGTTCGTATAACGCTGAGGCAGATAATACCCAGACAAGTAACGCAGAGACGGAGATTACTGAGGTTGTGGTTCCAAGAAGGAGGAGGAGTGGGCCAGCTACTCAGGTTCCTCCGGTCACTCAAGTGAACAACCCCAGTCATGGTGGAAATCAAGGACCAAGTAATTCTGTTAGAGGTCGAGTGGAACAAGCGGGTCCTTCAAGGTTTAGCACCCGCGTACCAGTTTCTACATCAGCCCCAAGGACCACCACTTGGACCGGATTGGGACTTTCTAACCCACCGGCCAGTCAGTTCTTCAGTTATCCACAGGTATCCATGTTTCCGTCTACACCGATGAGTTTCACTCCTCAGCCGACAATTCGACCTCCACCACCACCTAGATCGAGTTCTTTCGTAGCACCTGGCTACACCCAGCCGCAGCAGAGTTATCAGAATGCCCCACCGGTACAGCAGCAGTTTCAGCATCAGCAGTTTAGGGGTTATGATAGACCAATAGATTGGTATGAGAAAGTGAAGAAGCATAGGGTACCAGAGTTCTTCGGTAATGTTGAGCCAGCAGCAGCAGACTTGTGGCTTCGTCGTTTTGAAAAGGCATGCAGAAACATGAGGGCCCCAGAATCTGAATGGGCTCAGTTGGCAGTATCTTTGTTGGCAGGTAATGCAGAGAGTTGGATGGAGTCTTATGAGCAAGCTAATCCTAGAATCACAGACTGGGCGGTATTCAAGGATTTGTTCTATCAGGAATACTTCCCTAGAACGGCACAAAATGCAAAGGCCAACGAGTTTCTGAGATTGAAACAGGGAAGAAATACTACAGTGACACAGTACTCGCAGAAGTTTCACGAGCTGGGCAGATTCTACCCCGAGATTATGAAGAGTGAAGAGAAAAAGATTGACAAGTTCATGGAAGGATTGTCACATGAAGTGGCTAAGGGCATGCTAGGAGATAGACCTACTAGCATGGCAAGCGTCATGGATAGAGCATTGACAGCGGAAAGGTTTGCCAACAGGCCGACAGTTGTAGTTGGGGACAAGAGGCCATTCTCAAATTTTCAAGGAGGTAATAGAGGGGCGCCACAGCAGAATGTAAAGAAGACAGGGAGTTTAGCAATGAAGAGTTCGACAAGTGGGACGCCACCGGTTTGTGCTAAGTGTAACAAGGCACACACAGGAGATTGCATGGCTGGTAGCTTGAATTGTTTCCACTGCGGGGAAGCGGGACACTACTCGAGGGCGTGTCCTAAGAAGCTATCACAGGGCAATCAGGCAGGAGGGCGAAGTAACCAGCAGGGTAGTCGTCCTACAGGTAGCAGACCAGTTCGTGTTTTTGCAACAGATGCGGAGCCAGAGGAGTTAGATGACTTTGTGGTGACAGGTACTTTTCAGTGTTTGTGTTTCTTATAAATATTTAATATGATATAGCGCGCATATGATATTACATATTTATACGTAAATTGATTCACTTTTAGGTACCATAATCATAGATAATCTAGCAGTTTCAGCTCTGTTTGATACCGGAGCTTCAGGAACTTTTGTTTCTTCAAACATAGTTAAGAAGTTAAACCTACCGCTTAAGGAGTTGGAGAGACCCTTGAGTATATCCACCCCTTTGGGCCGAGTCACCAGGTGTGCTCAAGTCACACCCTCAGTCGACATTAGAGTTGAGACTTACAAGTGCCAGCATGCCCTGACGGTGTTGGATTTCTCAGACTTTGATGTTATCCTAGGTATGGACTGGTTGTCTAAGAACCATGTCTATTTGGATTGCAAAGGCAAGAGAGTAATCTTTAAAGTTCCAGGAAAATCAGCTAAGACTTTTCAGGGTACCGTATACAAGCCTAGCAAGAAACAGCGTCCGATCATCTCAGCAGTTAAAGCTTTAAAAGCCTTGAGGCAGGGTTGCCAAGGTTTTGTGGTGTACGCGCTAGATAAGGAAAAGCTCAAACCCGAGTTAGGAGAGACTCGTGTAGCTAAGGACTTTCCTGAAGTTTTCCCGGAAGATTTGCCAGGACACATGCCTGATAGGGCCATAGAGTTTGAGATCGAGTTGATCGCAGGAGCTTCACCAAGAGCTAAAGCACCATACAGGATGGCACCAGGTGAGTTGAAAGAGTTGAAGATTCAGCTTAAGGAGATGTTAGAGAAAAACATCATCCAGCCAAGTACATCACCATGGGGAGCACCGGTTTTGTTTGTAAAGAAGAAAGATGGGAGTATGCGTTTGTGTATCGACTACAGAGAGTTAAATAAACCGACGGTCAAGAATAAGTATCCTTTACCAAGGATTGATGATCTGTTTAGTCGGTTGCAAGGTAAGAAGGTGTTCTCTAAGATTGATCTTAGGTCCGGTTATCATCAGTTGAAGATCAAGGTGTCAGATATACCCAAGACAGCCTTCAGTACGAGATATGGACATTATGAGTTTTTGGTCATGCCGTTTGGACTCACTAATGCTCCATCGAAATTCATGGATTTGATGCAAAGAGTTTTCATGCCTTATCTCGACAAGTTTGTGATTGTCTTCATAGACGACATTTTGGTATACTCTAAAGACGAGGAAGAGCATGAAGAACACCTAAGGATAGTGCTACAAACCTTAAAAGAGAACAAGCTGTATGCCAAGTTTTCCAAGTGCGAGTTTTGGTTGGATCAAGTCAGTTTTCTTGGGCATATAGTTTCTGGAGAAGGTATTAAAGTGGATCCAGCAAAGATAGAAGCTGTCTCTAAGTGGCCTAGACCGACATCAGTAACAGAGATAAGGAGTTTCTTGGGTCTAGCAGGGTATTACCGGAAGTTTGTAAAGGATTTCTCGAAGATAGCTACACCTCTTACGAGACTTACTCAGAAGAACGTCAAGTATGAGTGGACTGATGAATGTGAGGAAGCTTTTCAGACTTTGAAAGAAAAGTTGACCACAGCTCCTGTGTTGGCGTTACCGGAGGTTTTTGATAATTATGATGTTTATACAGATGCGTCGGGTCAAGGTTTGGGTTGTGTTTTGATGCAGTCAGGAAAGGTGATTGCTTATGCATCTAGGCAGCTAAAAGTGCATGAGAAGAATTATCCTACACACGACTTGGAGTTGGCAGCAGTGGTGTTTGCTCTGAAGCTTTGGAGACACTATTTGTATGGTGTCAAGACAAGGATCTTCACGGATCATAAGAGCCTCAAGTTCTTCTTTACTCAGGAGAATCTGAACATGAGACAAAGAAGATGGTTAGAGTTTGTGAAAGACTACGACTTGGACATTCAATACCACCCGGGTAAGGCGAATGTCGTAGCAGATGCACTTAGCCGGAGAGCGGTTAATGCTATCACCACCTTACAAGAAGTTGTGGATCAGTTGGATAGAATGCAGATTGAAGTGGTTGAGCGGAAGGATGAAGACCAGTTTATGGCGCCATTGATGGCGAGGTCAGATCTGCTAGATGAAATACGGTTTAAACAAGATAAGGACCCAGTGATGGTTAATTTGAAGCGTGTGGCCCGTGAAAAACCCACAGTGGGTTATCAGTTGGACAAGAGTAGTTATCTTTGGTATGGAGACCGTTTGTGTGTACCAGATGTGGATGGTCTAAGAGAGAAGGTTATGGATGAGGCTCACAAGATTGCTTTTGCGGTTCATCCCGGAGCCACTAAGATGTATAGAGATCTCAAGGAAAGATACTGGTGGCCTGGTATGAAGTTAGGGATCGCAGAGTTCGTGGCGAGATGCGATACATGTCAGAGGGTGAAAGCAGAACATAAAAGGCCAGGAGGTTTGCTGAAACCTTTGGAGATACCGGAATGGAAATGGGAGAATATCACGATGGATTTCATCACCGGTTTGCCTAAGACGAAGGGAGGTCATGACATGATTTGGGTGATTGTGGATAGACTTACCAAATCAGCCCATTTCTTGCCATGTAAAGTGGACATGCCTATAAAGAAGTTCGCTACTATGTACATCGACAATATAGTGAGGCTTCATGGAGTGCCCTTATCTATTGTATCCGACAGGGATAGTAGATTTATCAGTCGCTTCTGGAAGGGTTTACAGAAAGCTTTTGGAACGAAGACTGATTTGAGCACCGCGTTTCATCCTCAGACGGATGGGCAGTCCGAGAGAACGATTCAGACTCTTGAGGATATGCTTAGAGCTTGTGTTTTGGATGCCGGAGGTTCATGGATAGATTACCTCAACTTAGCGGAGTTTGCCTACAATAACAGTTACCACGCAAGTTTGGGAATGCCACCTTTTGAGGCCTTGTATGGTAGGAAGTGCAGGACTCCACTTTATTGGGATGAAGTAGGAGAGAAACACATCACAGGGCCGGAGATGGTTCAGCAAGCCAAGGAGAAGATCGAGTTGATAAGGAAGAATCTGAAAGCCGCACAAGATCGTCAAAAGAGTTGGGCCGACGTTAGAAGAAGACCGCTAGAGTTTGAGGTCGGGGATAGAGTTTACCTTCGAGCGTCTCCAATGAAGGGTGTCAAGAGGTTCGGACAGAAAGGAAAGCTAAGTCCAAGGTACGTAGGACCTTTTGACGTCATTGAAAGAATTGGGAAGTTGGCTTATAGACTACGGTTACCAGAATCGATGTCTAGAGTCCACAATGTTTTTCATGTATCTATGCTTCGGAAATGTCTATCTAAAGTGGACGTGGAATCTGAGATTGATCCGGAAGTGTTGCAAGATAATCTATCATACGTGGAGAAGCCGATTAAGATTTTGGATAGGAAGGAAAAGATGATAAAGAGGCGAGTGATCCCGTTAGTGTTAGTGCAATGGAGCAATCATGCACCGACGGAAGCCACTTGGGAAGTGGAAGCGGACATGATCGATGAGTTCCCAGAGTTCCCTCATCTCCCAGGTATGTTCTAGTTTCGAGGACGAAACTCCTCTTAAGGGGGGAGGAATGTAATATCCCGATTTTTGAAAAAGGGCAATTCGGTCTTTTAGCAAAAATCAGAATATTATGTTATTTTTAATTAAAGGATTTTCAAAAAAAAAAGGAAAAGAAAAAGGATAAACAAGGATTTTCTTTTTAAGGAAAATAATTAAATAATTAGGTAATTGGGATTATAAAAGGAAAACTAATCCTAATTTTAACCTAGTTGTTTTGACAAAAAAAAAAGAGAGAGGGACGCAGAGAGTAGAAGGGAGAGGCGCAGGTTGTGAAAAAAAAAAAAGGAGAAGAGGCTTTTGATTTTCGAGGCTAATCCGTTGTTCTTTTCATCAGACTCATCAAGAGAGAAAGGATCACCGCGAGACGAGGATCGTTTTGATATCAACAATCCCTAGATCAGTTAACGTTTGATTAAGGTAACGTGGTTTTCTTATCGTATGATTAGGGTTTCGTAAAGTGATAGAGCAATTAGCATCATTGTTTTCATGGTTTTAATTCGTTTAAGACGATGTCGGGTTGAATTTGAGTAGAAAGAAGCAGAGCGCAGAAAAACCGTAACGTTGTTGAAAAAAAAATAAAAAAAAAAATATAATTAGGCTCGGTCGACCGAACCAAGCCTTCCGGTCGACCGAGTGTCATGAAATCAGTATAGATAGATTTTGTGACTGTACTGCTATTTTTCCCAGTATCGGACAGTAGGTTTGTCTGGACAGGGGCTATTACAGTACTGTTTTTTCTTTCCTTTTTATGTGTTTCAAGCTTTATAATAGTGTGTTTAATGCATAACCTTACGTGACAAAGCTCGAACTAGCTTCTAGTGCGTTTAGTTCCGCACCACATGGATTCCCTAAAAGATGAAGTGTGGGACCACTAGAAGCTTCGGATTTGCCTTGTGCTTCGATAAGCTAGGGTTTATCGATGTCTGTGTAATTGCTAGGGCTTGTCCGTGTCTAGAGGTCTAAGTACGAGGGTAGGAAGTGTGAGGGAGCTTACCTGAAAACACTTAGGTGGCTAGTTAAACATCTAATCAAACATATGTGCTAGATTAATAAGCTTAAACATCATGCAATGCTTGGTGAGGCATAGTACAATATCGCGATGTGTTCTCTGACCAGACAAAGTAGATTGTACCCACGCCGGTCAATCGATTGGCCAGATAAAGCGTCTGGTGCATTCCGCCGGTTATCACACTATCGGGACTCAGATATTCCCGGGGCTACTAGAGCGAGTCTCTAAGTAGGTTGCACCCAGTTGTCCTAGTACATCCTATTACTAGGCGTAGTGCCCTTGTTATTCATGATGTAACAAACTTGAGCTAAGCTAGATACCTTTGGAACCTCATGTTATGCAATGAACATAATATGATAGTTAGCTAGGGCTAATAACGGAAATGAGTTAATAAAAGACGGCGTTGCTTTTATTTCTTTATGAGACCAGAGTTGTACGATCTTCTACGCGTTACTGAGTACTTATGTACTTACCCCGTTACTTTATGTTTGTCTTTCCCTTTCCCCAAAGAAGATGAACAGGTTGTTACGGCTGATGAGTTCTTTGACGAGGATGTGTGAGATGGAGCTCTTGAAGACTTAGTTCCTTTAGTTTTGCTTTCTTTCAATAATGTTGTTGATTCAAGTTCAAACAATGTTGTCTTTCTTTTTGATGTGAGTTCAGAACCGTTGCCACCGGTCACACATCATGATCTTATGTCACCGATTAAGGCTAAGGATCCTTTGGTGATTAGAGATGGACCGCTGACCAGATTGCAACGCAAGAAGCGAGACGAAGCTTTATCGACATTGGTTACGCAGACATTCGCCGAGGTTCACGAAGCACAGGTTGATTGTGAGAAGTCGGTATTGCTCGTTGTTGCTGATGGATGTGAGTAGAGGTGTGGGGCGCATATTTTTAAGAGTTTATTTAGGTTATTTTTAATAAAACACTTAGGAGTTACTTTTAGTTTTTTTTAAGTTTTATTTGTCCCACATCGGAATTTGGGATTTATTTTCTTTAGTTGTAAGCCTATAAATAAGGCTTAAGAGCCTTTTGTTTAAAACACAATTATTGAGAATTATATAAAATTTCTTCTTTGCTTTGGCAAGAAAAATTGCGTTTTTTTAAGTTTACGTATAAACTTAATCTTGAACATCAAATTCAAGAATTGGCAATTCTTGAACGCTCACAAATCAAGGTTTCTTGGGCAGGTCTCCAAGGGGTTTTGATCAATTCCAAGGTTTTCAAGAACAGGTTTCTTGAGGGTTGAGGAGCCAAAAATCGTGATAATTCTAGATCGTTTAACGTGTACGTGAAACTTAGGTTTCCGTATCAATTGGTATCAGAGAAGGGTTGAATCATCACGTCACCACACCACAGCGTGTTGCTGTTAGCCCTAGGTACGCCGCCCTCCTTTTTTTTTTATATATTAATTCGTTTTCAGCCTTGTGCGTTCCTGCCCTTCCACTGTCAAAAAAAAAAAAAAAAAGAAAAGGAGGCAGTTTTTTTGCAATTGCAGCAGCCGCAAATTTCCAGCCGTCTTTTTGTTGACATAATTAGTCTTACTTTAATTTTGTATATTTTCTTTAGTAGGTCATAGTTTTAAAAAAAAAAAAAAAAAAAATAAAATAAAAAGGATAAACTTTTGCAAGGCAGCCGCCGAAATTCTTTTGCCCAGCCGCCCTTTTTGATCTAAATGGTCTTGACCTAGCTAACATTAATTCAATTGTTCTAATTTTGTTTCATTTTATTTTATTATTTTATTTTATTTTATTTCGGTCAGCAGTTAAAAAAAAAAAAAAAAAAAAAAAAAATATATATCGTAAGAAATTTTTTCTGTTGCTTCCATTTTGTACATCTGTCGTGTTTCATTTTCCCTTTTACCCAACATTGTGTTTGTGATACAGCCCTAAAATACATAAGTTAAGGCATCCGTTTTAAGGCTATTTGTTGGATATTTGCATCCTTGAAATTTTCGAATTGTGTTCTTGAAATTTTAAAATTAGATTTTAAAACGTTAAACAAGAACATAATAATAGGCTTAGCAATCTGATTTCAAGAGTCTTCAAGGAAGAAACACTTATAGTGTGAAAAAAAAAAAAAAAAAAAAAAAGAAGAAGAAAGAATCGTTATTTGAGGTGTTATGCTCAGTGGTCTATATTGACAAAAAAATAAAATAACCACTGCCAGCCAGAAATCTCCGGTAACAATTTCAAATTTTGAGGTGTTATGCTCAGTGTGATTGGTTCGATTTAGCCACTGCCAGCCATAAATCTCATTCTCAACTTACTAGAGGTGTTATGCTCGGTGAATTGTTCAAAAAAAAAAAAATCAAATATCACCGCCAGCCAGAAATCTCTTAAGGTTCATTTTGGTAATTGAAAGATATTGAAAGAAAAGATTGAATTTACTCTATTGTTGTGATCTTGAGTTCATCGTTTGAATCTGATTTTTAATTTACGAGAACTACAAACGGGAATCTGGGATTAAAAATCTTAACAATCTGTTTTGAAAGTGTGGTTTAATTTAAGTAGTTTGGTGGCTGTTTTCCAAACCATTGTTCTTAGCATCCTATTCGTAGAAAAACCACCAGCCTTTTTGTTACCTTGAGCTTCGACCTTCGAAGGACACTTGTTCTTAATACCTTGGAAATTGCAAAACTTCAAGGAACACTACTACGAGAACCTTGAAAGTTGAAAGGATCTCTTTGAGATCAAATACATCTCTCCAGGTTAGTGGATTTCACGTTATTTCCTTTTATTTTCTCTACTACTTGTGTTTGTTCGTGTTGTGATGGCAGGTCCAACCGAGGGAGATGGATCCCAACCAACGGATGGGAATGTGACACGATGGATTGTTGGCCAGGAGGCTACCATTCGGGCACTACAGGAAGGACATAAACAACAAGCCGCTAAAATGGATCAACTGACAGCCATAGTGGCCAGACTTGAAGCCCTTGCCGTAAATGCCCAAGCCAGGCAACCTAACCCGACTGAGGACGAACCAGCGCCTAGTACCACCATCCCAAACCGTAGGGGTAGAGGAGGTGCAGTCACGGGCCGAGTGCCTATAAGACCACCTAGGCGAGAGGAAACTTGGCAAGTACATGAAAATTTTGGGTTTGAAGTTGAGGGAGAAGATCTAGATAACGATGAGGAAGTACAGCAACAACCAAGAAGGAGACAGCGTCAACCTAGGTTTGACCAAGATGATGTCGGTGAAGACGAAGCTACAGAAGATGTTAGAGGTATCAAATTGAAAATTCCCCCATTCAAAGGTACTACTGATCCGAATGATTATTTTGTTTGGGTAGCTAAATGTGAAAGGGTTTTCAAATGTCGTCGATGCACTGATAGGCAAAAGGTACACTTGGCCACTATTGAATTTGATGAGCTTCCCTTATTATGGCTATCTAGTACTAATGAAAAGCGCAGGAGACAAAGAAAGTCTGAAATTAACTCGTGGGAGATACTTAAAGAGGAAATGCATAAACGTTGGGTCCCTTCCTCTTACATGAGGGATCAAGTAAAGATGTTGCAAAATTTATCTCAGGGGAATAAATCCGTCGCCGAATTAAGAGATACACTTGAGAAGCTTATGCTTAGAACGGATACTAATGAACCCGAGGAGTATACCATACGAAGGTTTCTTAGTGCTTTGAGGTATGATATTGCCGATGCTATAGAACTCATGAGATTGGACACTTTTGAAGATGTGTTCCACGCAGCTCAAACTAAAGAGGAGCAACTCAAATCTAAGAGATGGAGTTCGCCAAAGGTAACTCCCAGGCACCCGATCGGTTCAACTCTTCCCAACCCCGCAACAATGGTAATAAACCTTTCTTTAAGCGTGGTATCGTTATTAATGACTCTTCTACGCCGATGCAAAACAAGGATAAACCTCAAATCGCTGACAAGGGTAAGTCTAAAGCGCCCGGATTTGAAGGAAGACCATCTGTTATTAAGTGTTTTAAATGCCATGGGATAGGTCATAAAGCTAATGAGTGTGGTAATAAGAAGGCCTTCGTCCGCAAAGAAGGTTTGTACATTGATAAAGAATCCGGCTTGACTGTTGACCCGGTCTATGAAGAAGGCGAATGGTCCGAGGAGGAACAGGAGGATGATGGTTATGAAGAGGATGAGCAATTCGATGTTGAGGAATATGCTCCATGTGGTAAGTCTCTTGTTTCCATGAAAGCATTGCATGCAGCTGTCAAACCTGATGAACTAGTTGATCAACGGGATAATATTTTTCAAACGAGGTGCTTAATCAAAGGTAAACTATGTAGTTTGATTGTTGACTCAGGTAGTTGCACGAATGTTGTTAGCCTTGAGTGTGTTCAAAATCTGAATTTACCCACGGAAGCACACCCGCGCCCTTATAATTTACAATGGTTAAATGAGAGCGGCGACTTAAAAGTTACTAAACAATGCAAGGTTACCTTCACCACACCTAAATATGAGGATACAGTTGTTTGTGATGTTGTGCCTATGCATGTCTCTCATATTTTACTAGGCAGGCCATGGCGGTTTGACAAATCTGTTTCTTTTGATGGTCGCTTAAATAGATATTCCTTCTCTCACAATGGTAAGAAAGTTACACTTTTTCCCCTATCTCCCCAAGAAATTCATAAAGATCAAAGGATGTTCGGAGAAATTAGGGAACAAGCGAAGAAGAAAGCTCAGGAGAGCAAGACCACCAAAGCCGTGGCAAAACCACCTACAGCCGTGGGCAGCAAGGCCATAGGACCCTCCAAACCCGTGGCTAAAGGGGTAGCCGAGAGAAAACCTACGGTTCCTAAGAACCTTGACACTGATGTCATTAAGTTAGGACCAGGTAAGCGTGTAAAGCACAAATCTGATTTACAGAATCATGTTGTTGATGGTAAGGTTTTATTTGTCTTTGTCTACAAGGAATCTCCACTTGTCTTTGATGATAGCACACACTCACTTATCCCTTCCCCTTGTTTACTTTCTATATCTGAGCTAACCGGGGTTCCAAGTGTTTTCATGTCTGTTTTGCAGGAATATGCAGATCTCTTCCCAGAGGAGGAACAGAAGGGATTGCCGCCACTTCGAGGAATAGAGCACCAGATTGATTTCATCCCAGGTGCTGTGCTGCCCAACCGCCCAGCTTACAGGGCCAACCCAGAAGAGACTGCTGAGATAGAAAGACAGGTGCAAGAGTTGCTGGCCAACGAGAAGATTAGGAAGTCTATGTCACCTTGTGCCGTACCAGTCATCGTGGTGCCAAAGAAAACAGGTGAATGGAGGATGTGCACAGATTGCAGAGCAATTAATGAAATAACGGTAAAGTATCGCCATCCTATTCCTAGATTAGATGATATGCTTGATATGCTTAAGGGTAGTAAATACTTCACTAAAATTGATTTAAAATCAGGCTATCACCAAGTTAGAATTAGGCCAGGAGATGAATGGAAAACAGCTTTTAAAACAAAATATGGATTATATGAGTGGCTCGTCATGCCATTTGGACTTACTAATGCCCCTGCTACATTTATGCGCTTGATGAATGAAGTGCTTAGGGAGTTCATAGGTCACTTTGTTGTCGTTTATTTCGATGACATACTCATTTATAGTCCAGATCTTGATTCACATGTTGATCATGTTAGAGCTGTTTTGGATGCCCTTAGACAAGCCCAATTATATGCAAACCTTAAAAAGTGTTCTTTTTGCATGGAGAGGGTTGTGTTTTTGGGTTTCGTTGTGAGTTCGCAGGGCATTGAAGTTGACAAAGATAAAGTAAAAGCAATTGAAGAATGGCCCGAGCCAAAGAATGCTTCTGAAGTGAGGAGTTTTCACGGATTAGCAGGATTTTACAGGAGATTCGTGCCGTACTTCAGCACCATTGCCGCGCCCTTGAATGATCTAATCAAGAAGAATGCTCCATTCCAATGGGGTCCAAAACAAAGGGAGTCTTTTGAAACCTTAAAATCTAAGTTGATTTCAGCCCCTATTCTTGCATTACCTGATTTTGATAAAACATTTGAACTTGAATGTGATGCTTCGGGTGTGGGAATTGGGGGTGTTCTTATTCAAGAAGGCAGACCTATTGCTTACTTTAGTGAAAAATTAAAGGGGTCTGTTTTGAACTATGCCACCTATGATAAGGAACTGTATGCCTTAGTCAGATGTTTGCAAGTCTGGCAGCATTACCTTAGACCTCGGGAGTTTGTTATTCATACTGATCATGAGTCTCTCAAGTACTTAAAAAGTCAGAATAAATTGCATGCTAGACATATTAGGTGGGTTGAGTTTATTGAATCATTTCCATATGTGATTAAATACAAGAAAGGTCAAGAAAATACCGTAGCTGATGCATTGTCTAGGAGATACACTTTAATTACTCACATGCAGACTAAGCTGTTAGGTTTTGAGCATATTAAAGACCTTTACTTGCTTGATCTAGATTTCCATGAGATCTTTAAGAAATGCCAACATGCTATAACTGATGAATCTTACAAGTTAGATGGCAAGTTTTATATCTTTGACGGGTTCCTTTATAAGGAAAACCGTGTGTGCATTCCCAGATGTTCTATTCGTGATTGTCTTGTTAAAGAGTCGCATGCTGGGGGATTGATGGGTCATTTTGGTGTTACAAAGACACTTGACATGTTGAGCACACACTTTTATTGGCCACATATGCGCAGGGATGTTCAGAAATTTTGTGAGTCATGTATTGCGTGTAAACGTGCTAAATCTAAGTCTTTGCCTCATGGTCTTTACATTCCGCTTCCCATTCCTTATTCCCCCTGGACTGATCTTTCCATGGACTTTGTGCTAGGACTTCCACGTTCTAAGAGTGGTAAGGATTCCATATTTGTAGTCGTGGATAGATTTTCTAAAATGGCGCACTTTTTGCCATGCAATAAAACTAATGATGCTTCATACATTGCTGATTTATTCTTGAAAGAAATTGTACGGTTGCATGGAGTGCCTAAGTCTATTGTTAGTGATAGGGATGTTAAGTTTGTCAGTCACTTTTGGAGATATTTGTGGATGAGGCTAGGCACGCATTTACGCTTTTCTACTGCATATCACCCACAAACTGATGGTCAGACTGAAGTTGTGAATCGTGTTTTGGGTCAATTATTGCGTGTGATTGTGCAGAAGAACCTGAAAAATTGGGGATCATGCTTGCCTTTTGTTGAATTTGCTTATAACCGTGCTACTCACTCAGCAACTAAATATTCACCTTTTGAGCTTGTTTATGGATTTAATCCAAATGCTCCTATTGATCTATTGCCTTTGCCTGCAGGAGAAATCACTAGTTTGGATGGTGAGAAGAAAGCCGCAATGGTAAAGGATATGCATGAGAAAGCTAGGAAGCATGTCGAAGAGCAGACCGCTAGATATGTAAAGCAAGCTAATCGAGGCCGAAAGCCCATGATATTCGAGCCAGGAGATTACGTGTGGCTACATATGAGGAAAGAGCGTTTCCCGCACAAGAGGAAGACCAAGCTGCATCCGAGAGGTGATGGGCCGTTCAAAGTGCTGAAACGAATCAACCCCAACGCTTACGTGATTGATCTACCACCAGATTGGGGCGTGTCTACTTCAGTGAATGTTGCTGATCTCTCTCCTTTTCCAGCCGACGAGTTGTCTTTGTTTGATAATCCTTATGATCTGAGGACAGATCCTTCTCAACTGGGAGGGAATGATGTGAGTTCAGAACCGTTGCCACCGGTCACACATCATGATCTTATGTCACCGATTAAGGCTAAGGATCCTTTGGTGATTAGAGATGGACCGCTGACCAGATTGCAACGCAAGAAGCGAGACGAAGCTTTATCGACATTGGTTACGCAGACATTCGCCGAGGTTCACGAAGCACAGGTTGATTGTGAGAAGTCGGTATTGCTCGTTGTTGCTGATGGATGTGAGTAGAGGTGTGGGGCGCATATTTTTAAGAGTTTATTTAGGTTATTTTTAATAAAACACTTAGGAGTTACTTTTAGTTTTTTTTAAATTTTATTTGTCCCACATCGGAATTTGGGATTTATTTTCTTTAGTTGTAAGCCTATAAATAAGGCTTAAGAGCCTTTTGTTTAAAACACAATTATTGAGAATTATATAAAATTTCTTCTTTGCTTTGGCAAGAAAAATTGCGTTTTTTTAAGTTTACGTATAAACTTAATCTTGAACATCAAATTCAAGAATTGGCAATTCTTGAACGTTCACAAATCAAGGTTTCTTGGGCAGGTCTCCAAGGGGTTTTGATCAATTCCAAGGTTTTCAAGAACAGGTTTCTTGAGGGTTGAGGAGCCAAAAATCGTGATAATTCTAGATCGTTTCAACGTGTACGTGAAACTTAGGTTTCCCGTATCACTTTTGGATTAGTTCTGGTTGAGTTCTTTTGAGATCTTTTGGGATTTGAATGTTGGATGATTAGTTTTCTTTATTGGATTTAGTTTCACAGCATTGAAAACCGTGCGTTCGATCTTTTGTCTTTTGTTTTTCCCGGGTCGTTTTATCTTCCGTGTCGTTTTAGTTCTGATGTATGACGTAAGGCTTACATATATTATTGAATTTATTTGATAATATATGTGCCGAGCGCTCTTTCCGGATAAGGACTCGGTGTCTGGGAACGGGGCGTTACAGATACTGTTTCTCGTTTGCTGGAACCAACGCCAGTGTGACTGACGTCTGTTTGTCAATCTCTAATTAGGGTTATTTACTTGGACGTAAATGTGGGTAGCATTCTGTCTTAACATAAGATGTTTGTTTGAGTGACGTCTAAACAACAATATCCCATTAGGGTTACTTCTGCAGAACGTCAGTTGTGATGGTGTTAATGTTTCATTTGAAACGCCAATGAGACTGACGTTGACATTAACGTCAGTACGGGTGGCGTTCTATGTTCTCTTAAAATGTTGGTGTGGGTGACATCTACACAACAATGTCCCATTAGGGACTTCTGTAAAACGTCAGTTGTGGTGGCGTTGATATATCTTTAAAAACGTCGAAGTGGCTGACGTTTTTACATAGAATGATTGCAACAAAATTGTTAAGTCTGGTTTGTGTCTAGTCTTTATTACCCTTCAATTAGACTATTTGATGAGTTTGTTATGTTCCCATGCAACACCTAAGTATGAGTTACTCTAACTTTGAATAAGTTCAATCTTGTTTATGATAAGTCTGTTTTGATTAGTTTACACCTATGTATAATTAATGTAGTTAAATTTTTACTTTGATGAGTTGGCACCTAAATATAATTAATGTAGTTACATTTTTTACTCATAGCGGTCTTGTGTGATTGGTTATGTTTGGTTTGAGTATATATGTTGTCATGTTTTGTAATGGCATGCGGATTGATCCTAATTCAAATTCTGATTCCTCATTCCTTTTTTATCTGTTGTGAAGGAAAATGGATCGTTTCTTCAAACCTCTTATGCCCGGTTTCCAAACAAGTTTGGTACGTGATTATTAATTAATTAAGTTACATTTTTATCACTTATATTATAATGAAGTAACATGATGTCTTTTTCTTCATCGAAACTACCTACAACATACGTTAATAGTTTGGACCAAACGGTGCGGAACTCAAGTATGGCTGTTCTCAATAGCCGCTTAGGGAGATGGGTAGTGAGTGTTGGAGAGACTGACGATGAATCTCTTCGTTTCTTTGGAGAAGGTTGGGAGCAAATGTGGCGGCTCATGATTTGCATGAGCGCGACTTCATTGTGTTTGAATGTAGACTCAATTTCAATTTTGATACTATTGTGATGGATCACACTTTCTGTGAGAAGACTTTTTTTACGTCTGAGAGTGAAGAAGATGATGCAAATGATGAAGCAGAAGGAGAAAACAATGGTAACCAAAATCCCTAATTTGAGACGACGCTGGGAAAGTATGTCTTTTCACATGGTTATGTGATGAGATATTCTAAAAAATTATTAGTTATTTTCTTGTTTTATGATTCTTTCCTCATTGCTTTTTCTAACGGTATTTAATTTTGTTGTGATTGGTAGAATATTCCAATACCATTTGCTATTACTCATGACATGCTGCGATGCAAGACTGTGGAGCTACGGAGTGCCACAAGGGATTCATGGACGGCTAGACTTGTATCTTTTTCCAAACCCTATCGACAAGCTCGCTTCACAAGGTTAAACGTTTTCTTGACGGCCAATGATCTGAAAGTTGGAGATAGATGTACCTTTGAACTCGTTGATCAGCCGACCAGAGATCATATCGTGTTGGATGTGGGATTACTAGAAGCTATAATCCTTATAACTTATTACTTTTTGTTTTGAACATTTTAAATCATTGTATTAGATGTTGAATTATGTTTGGAACTTGTGGATGATTTTGGTTTGGATCAATGTTGGGATATTTTTGTTTGGATCAATGTTTGGATAGTTGAATAACATTTTGAACAGTTGTATTTATCAATATTTGTATATTTATATGGATTAATTATTAAAAAACAACAAGTAAATGGTAGTTCAATACACATGAATGGAAAAAGTGAAAAAAAATACACAGAACTTCAACGTAGGTGACGTCCTTATGCTCTGGTGACGCCACCATCGTTGACGTTCTGATGTCACTAGGCAGCAGTTAGTCCTCCAACCAAACGTCACAATGAATAGTGTTAGTAGCAACATTGCAACGTCACTTACCCCGGCGTTCCATGAACGTCCCCAGCACCAACATTGTTTTATGTAATTAACGCCAGTATACCCGACGTCCATGCAATAAATGTATGTAACCTTTTACTCGATTGACGTCAGACTGGAGGACATTCATATGTCAAGACGAGCGTCAGCATTGTAGACGTTCCATGCGTCTAACATGGCTACTCGAGAAACTAACGCCGGGAAAGCCTTAGGACGATCGGAAAACGTAAAAAAACCACAATTTCTTCTATAAATCAATGACTACCAAGGTAATATTGATGTAGGAGATTTACCCCTTCATTTAATTCACACAATGAACATCAAAATAATATTTTTAGATTAGAAATGTTGAAGATTTGAGGGTTTCATCATCTTCTCCACTTGACTAGAATATGGTATTTCTTCCAGTGAGATTTGTATATCTTCTTCATTGCAATACAAGGCTTCATTGATTTGAATTGATTCGAGATGGTGATCTTTAATGGTTGTATTGGATGATTATGAAGGTTCCAAGGTTTTTTTTAGATGGATGAATGTGGTGAAGGTGATGAAGTGAGTGAGGAAGAAGATGAAGTGGCGGAAGAAGATTTTTGAAGTTTAGGAATTTTAATTTGTATGAAAATTAAATTTGTAGGAGAAATGGATTAATGTTTTTTGTTTTAATTAACTGAGTGGATTAGATTAATAAAAGGATGAAAATGTTAATTAATTTTTAGGACGACTAGTTTATAATTTCTAAAAATTGTAGTGTAAGAAGTAGATTTCATATTATTTTTGTGGTGTGTGAAGTAACAAAATAATAAAAATATTCATGTGGTGCCGAAAGTAAGTTTTTGTGGTGTCGGGATTAATGTGGTGTCGGAAGTAAAAGTGTGGGTGCCTTTAGATCCCCTTATATTTATTTATTATATATACTGACTTGTCCAAAACACCGCATCTTTTGGTCGAAGTTGTGACATGCCACTCATGTTTCTTTTTTGCAATTTTGCCACTTATGTTATCTAAATCTTTGCAATTGTCATCCTTTCTTTTATCTTTGCAATTGTCACTTTTTCTTTAACTACACGTCAAATTGAACAGAAAAATCGTGTTTGTGTTGCACACGTCTATTGTAATTCACGTACACTTTGTTTTACGTAATAAATATATTACTTTTCTTTCCCTATTATTTATCTTACCTAAATAACTCATTATTTCCAATAACAACAACAAAAAATAAATAAATATATATATATATATATATAATAGTAATAATAAGGGGAAAAGACACTTTACCCCTCATGGTTTGGCAATTGAAGGTTTTACCCCCTTATTGTTTATTAATATACGGTTTGCCCCCCTATGGTTTACCGAAAACCCTAAACTCTCAATTCCTGCTGAATAAACAGAATATTCCACCAGAATATTCTAATATACCATGAACATTCCGATCTGCCCTTTTAGTTTTAATTTTATCTTATCCCTCAAACTTTTCTTTTGGCAAAACTTAAGAATACAAAAGGTCAATAGAGAAATTAGATGGAGAAGAGTTAAGGTTTTGCGATTGTGGTATTTTTGGGGCGATTAATGGTCGATTCTGTTAAAGAATGCTATCGAAGAGGAGAATCCAGTGGGTTTACATTTTCCGAAGACAGCATATCAAAGCACAGCTTCTCAAGCAACTGTGCTGTGCTTGGGACTGTAGGAGGTGGAAGTTGCCGCCGTCTCTAATCAATGAATGCGGAAAACATTGAGCAGCCACAATTCAATAGAGCAACTGTGTATTGGACTATAGTAACAACAACAAGAAACCAAGCAAGTGGTGATGGAGGCTATGAGCAAACAATGTGTTTTTTTTTTTTTTGGGGTTGGGTTGGGAGTGGGGAAATGGAAAGAGGATTATGAGTGGATAAAGGTGTGGCTAAAATTTTATAAGGAAAGATAGGTTTAATCGGAAAAAACGCCCGTGAGATGCTTTCTCCAAAGTTTTCATCCGAATTTGGAGTTTAGAGTTTTCGGCAAACCCCAAGGAGCAAACCACATATTAATAAACCATAAGGGGTAAAGCCTTCAATTACCAAACCACTAGGAGTTAAAATGTCTTTTTCTCTAATAATAATAATAATAATAATAATAATAATAATAATAATAATAAATACATTCTCAACTCGACATTTCCCTAATTCGCCCTATTCTCAATCGCAATCATCAAGCCCATGTGAAATTGGTCCGCGTGACACGATTTTTCTCAACTCGACATTTCCCTAATTCGCCCTATTATCAATCGCAATCATCAAGCCCATGTGAAATTGGTCCGCGTGACACGATTTTTCCAATCGATTTGACAGCAAGTTAAAGAAATAGTGATATTAGTAAAGATTCCGATAACATAAGTGGTAAAATTGCAAAAACGAAATATGAGTGGCGAAAGATAGGAGTGTTTTATGCAAATCGGTCTATTTATCTATCTATATAGGCAGCTACACATTGACCTAATATAGGGTAACCAACCCCTTCAAAAAAAATATCGCAGTAAATAATTTTGTTTATTCATATACATATGTAAAAATTAACCCGCTATTTTTCATGCATTTCAGTTACATTATCCCATAATGAGTTGGAAAATAAAATGACCCATCTCTTTTTTTTCCTATAGAACCAAATTCAAAGATTGTTGAACAGTAGAAGAATGTAAATATTCATATACATAGCCCACATTAAGATGTTCCTTTCTAATATGGATTAACTGTATAAATACAATATAAACCCTTAGCTGTTGAGATTAGTCAGGTTCATTCTCACACTCATTGACAAGAAACAGAAATGACAATGACAATATAGCCCTCCATTTTTCCATCACCTCTCCAGGTTACATTTCTTGGTGCTATGTAGATGAAGATGAAGGTAATGTATTATTTACCATTTAAATCATTAGGTTTTTCAACAGATTTAAACTGATTGTTATTTTCTTCCCTGCCCCCAAATCCCCATACAAAACAAACAAATCAAGAGGCCTGAGATACGTACGTATCGATCAAATCACATATTGAATTCATGAACAGTCTCCGCTTCTCAAACTGTTAAGTAGGCTTAAATACCCCAAATGTTCTGGCTTGATGAACCTGCCAGCATTTCAGACCAAGAAAATCAAAACACGACTGAAAAACGTAATAATAAAAAATATATATAATACAACTAAAAAAATTACACGTGACAACTGAAAAAGAAAACCCCAAATATTCTGGCGTGTGCGTGTGCGTATATATATAATACAACTAAAAAGATTACACGTGACAAAAAAGTTAGAGATGACGGCATGAATAGTGTGGCAAGTCTGTGTATCCAATAAGAAGATAATGATCGATTGCATTCTATGCTCTTACTTTCTATTTGTTTTGCCACAGACTTTCATTACTCTTCCAAAAGATAAAGAAAATTCCAGGACACAATACTCAATAGTTTAAAACAAAGGCGAATCCGCTTGTAAAAATGCCAATGACACGGCATTTTCTTTTTAGTGCGCGCGCACTACTTCTGGTTAAATTTGCACAATTATGACAGACTTTCCAAGTTCGTATATGATATAAATCATGCCATGCATGGTGAATCGGATATGATGTCATATGATAAGATGATGATGATGATGATGATGATAAAATAGCACTTTGCAACAAATCAAATACAGAAGGATGGTGGATCAGATTTAACAGTGACGGAGATAACAGGTTATAAATTAGTTACCCATGACGGAATAGGAAATCGATAATGACAAGGTTGCAATTTGCTTTAAACAATTCTGCACTCCTGATGATCGTAGCAACATCTGTTACGGAAACCAGCTTAAAGCTTTCCACTTCTCCATCTGTTACAATGATTGTTAATGTTATTGTTGAAGTAATAAATTGAGATTTAAGGGAATTCGAAAGCTTGTTTATTTCTGTGATTGATGCCTTTTTAAATAGAGGATACAAAAGCAAAAACAATAAGCCTCTCTGGGAGGATAACCATCTCAAAGATAAATATTCAAAACATAAGATTAACACAATATACATATGTAAATATTTGAGAGAAAAAATAGCGTATTCATTCACTTCTTAACCTCCAACTCAAGAAGGGAAAAACTTCTAAACTAGCCCTTACATGGCAGATTAGGAAGTAACAAGCTTTCAAACATAATTAGGGACTAATATAGGACTTGAATAATAAGAATAAAACTTAATAAAATAATCTTGGCATCGTGATCTCCAACACTCCCCTCAAGCTGGTTTGTAGAGATTGAACAAGCCAAACTTGCTTTTGCAGAAGTTGAATTGATGTTTGTTCAAGCCCTTTGTAAACATATCAGCCACCCGTCTGGAAGTAGGAATCCGACTTAGGTAGAAAGATCCTCCTTCAAGCTTTTCTCTAATGAAATTTTTGTCTATCTCAATGTGTTTTGTTCTGTCATGTTAAGTACGATTGTTAGACATGCCATAAGCAGTCCTACTGTCACAGTAGTTCTTGAAGGCTCTTGTTTTCCCATCTTTAGTTCATGCAGTACTCTCTTCAACCAAATGACTTTACGCAGTACATGTGCAATGGCCCTGTACTCGGCCTGTATACTCTTCTTAGCCACCACAACTTTCTTTTTGCTTCTCCAAGACAAGAGGTTCCCGCCTAGGAACACACACCACCTAGATGTAGATCTTCTGTCAGATAGGGAACCAGCCCAGTCAGCATCAACAAAGGCTTCAGTGACACATTCTCTGTCTTCCTTAAAGAACAAGCCTGCAGCAAGACTTTCTTTGAGATATTTGAGCATCTTGAAGGCAGTTCTTACATGACTTCTCTTTGGTTTGTGTATGAACTGACTGGTCAGACTTACACCACATATGATGTCAGGCCAAGTATGGGATAAGTAGATCAATCTACCCACAATTCTATGGTATTGTTCAGGATCAATGTCTTCATCTTCTTCCCCTTCTTTGCCTATCTTGTGATTGTACTATAGGTTTACTTCAAAGCATTCCATAATCACACAGTAAGTCCAGAGTGTATTTCCTCTGTGTGACTGAAATTCTTTCCTTAGACCTGGAAACTTCCATTCCAAGAAATAGTCTCAGTTGACTTAGATCCTTCACTTCAAACTTTGATCTTAAAAGATCCTTTAGATTCATCATATTTGGTAGATTACTTCTTGTGATGATTATGTCATCAACATACACAATTAGGATGGATATTTGTCCAGACTCACAGTGTTTGTAGAACATGGTATGGTCAGATTGACCCTGACTATATCCATTCTTCTTGATAACTTCAGTGAATCTTTCAAAGCATGTCCTAGGAGACTGCTTTAGTCCATATATGGACTTCTTTGACTTGTACACCTTATCCTTTCCTTGACTATTATAGAAACCAGGAGGGGTTCCATAAACACCACCTCCTTGAGTTCTCCATTCAAGAAGGCATTCTTGATGTATAGTTGGAACAAAGGCCACTCATTCTGTGCAGCGAAAGAGGGAAGATCTTGAACAGTGTTCATCTTTGCTACATGAGCAAAGGTTTCAAGATAATCCAACCCCAAAACTTAAGTGTAACCCTTAGCTACGAATCTTGCCTTCTATCTCCCTACTTCTCCATATGCCCCATATTTAACTGTAATTATCCATTTGCTTCCAACAGTGTTAGTTCCTTCTGGGAGAGAAATGATCTCCCAGGTATTGTTCTTTTCTAGGGCACTTAGTTTTTCCATTACAGATTCCTTCCACTTTGGATCACTCATAGCTTTATGAACAGTTTTAGGTATATGCACATTGTCAGTCGTTGTAAGATAAGATCTGTAGGTAGCTGACAAGTTGTTAAAGGAAACATAGTGGTTGATAGGATGTTTTGTGCAAGTTCTGACCCCTTTCCTTAATGCAATAGGAAGGTAAGAACTTGTAGCAGATGTGGTAGGTAGGATCCTTGATCAGAATGACCTTCTGGTTGTAGAGGATTCTGATCAAGATCATTCATCCACCACCCCATGCCTTGGTATAAACAACAAGGGTTTTTATCTTATCCTCTTCTTGATCAGGATGTTCATGTTCATCATTGCAAACTTCCTGATCATGTTCATGTTCATCATTGCAGCGTACATCCGCAGGTTGTTCATCAATAATGGTAGGTAAAGGAGTGTTGGGAGATTTCAGGAATCAGCATCAGACATGTCAGGATTAGTCTCAGAGTAGAAAGGAGTTCCTTCAACAAATGTCACATCAAAAGAAATGAAAGTCTTTTTCTTTATAGGATTATAGAATGCACCCCCGTTGAGTGGGAGAGTACTCTGTAAACACAGTTTTCACAGCCTTTAGATCAAGCTTCCCCTTTTGGTGATCATGCACGTGTACAAAAGCAGTGCATCCAAACATCTTGAGGGAAGAGAAACAATTAAGTGGGATCCAGGGTAAGACTCAGAAAGTTTCCAATAGGTGTTTTGAAACCCAACACTTTAGATGGAAATCTGTTTGTCAAGAAAGTAGCAGTAAGAATGGCATCTCCCCAATAAATTTTAGGCATATTAGAAGTGAACATCAGGACCCTAGCAACTTCCAAGAGGTGTCTGTTTTGCATTCAGCAACTCCATTTTGTTGTGGAGTGTGGACACATAAACTCTGATGGATAACACCTTTCTCCTCGATGAAGGAGTTTAGGTGATTCTTGAAATATTCAGTACATTTGAGAATTTGTATTAAAGCATAGAACTGAGTTTCAATCATATGATAAAAGTTAATGAAAACAGTGTTGACTTCAGATTTATCCTTGAGTAAATAAACCCAACAGACCATTGTGTGATCATCAAACGGGGTTATAAACCACCTTGTATTAGAGAGGTTTGTTACTTTGGATGGTCCCCAAAGATCACTGTGAATAAGAGAGGAAGGAGAAAATTCTTTATAATCAACAGATCTAAAAACAGTTCGATGATGTTTAGCCAACTCACATACATCACAATGGAAAGAACTAAAGTCTTCATTACAAAAAGGAGGAAACAACTTTACAAGATAAGGGACACTAGGGTGTCCTAGTCGACAATGAAGTAATCTTAGCTTTTCTAGGTCAAACTGAGTCTCTTCAACCAATGTTCTAAAACTCGCTAGGCGAAGTCGGTACGCCACAGGGGCGCCTAGGGCCTGGGGCGCCTAGGCGGCGCCCAGGCGCTTTTAGGGTTTTAAGGGGGTTTTAGGGTTTTAAGGAGGGTTTTAGGGTTTTTACGGGGTTTTAGGGTTTTAAGGGGGTTTTAGGGTTTTCTGAGGTTTTAGGGTTTTCTGAGGGTTTTAGGGTTTTAAGCGGGGTTTGGGGTTTTATGCCTCTTTCTTGTCTAAACACTTGGGAAAACTTGATGTTAGCCAGATGGAACCTAATAGCCTAGAAAGGGCCTTAGGCGCCTAGAAGGTCCTAGAGCGCCTAGGAGGGCTAGGAGGCGCTAGAAGGTCGAGGCGTCGAGAAAATCGCCCACACACTTGGCGCCGGATAAATCGCCAGAGCCAAGTCGAGGGCGCCTTGAGGTATCCGAGAAGCGGCGCTAGCGACCGCCAGGCGATTTTTAGAACAACTTGTCTTCAACACAACACCAAGTTCATATTTTGGATCTTGTTGTCCTAAGATATATAGACCATTATCACATTTAGCATTGCCAATCGATTTCCTCTCAAGTCTTGAAAGCAGAAGAATGAGAAAAATTAGCAAAACAATTGTTTTCTTTGGTAAATTTGTTGATAGAGATCAAATTACACAATAAGTCAAGAACTTAAGAAAAACGTTAGACACAATTGATCCGAGATTTGTACATTCCTCTTCCGCAACTTTAGCAAGGTAACCATCAATAATCTGAACAATGTGTTGTTCAATAGATAGATGGTTTATAGGAGGAGAAAAGAGATAGGTTACTGTCATGAGGCTTGAGGCACCGAATCAATCATCCAAGTTGAGTTACCTATATGGGCAGCGTCCTTGGGTCCCTCTTCTCGTGGTCTTTGTGTATCAAGCAATTGCCTCAAGAAATCCACATTGTTCCTTGAGAATGGATTCTCACATTCCGGTTGAGGAATGAGCTTGATCGATCTCTTCCGGGATTACGATCATGTACATTCCTCCTAAGACCTGCATATTTGCAGCTTACCATGGAGATTCCAACACTTTTCTTTTGTGTGGCCTTTCTTCTTGCAAGAGTTATCAGTTTCCCTTGTTCTTTGTTTTCCTTGATATGGTCTAGAACAAAGCCATTGAAGCCGTGAGAGCAGAGTGTTTAGTAAAAGGAGTAGAACCAGTGTCAGACATGGTCATTTTCCTACATTCCTCTCTTTTGATACTCGGCCTTTAGAATGGTAGTAAAAGGATTCTCGAGCAGAATTCTCTCCCTAGCAAAGATCATAGTCGATTCAATCCTCCTAGGAACTCGGAAACTAAATCTTGGTTAATGAGAGTCTTATATTTGTTCCCATATGTGGAACACTCCCGATTCGAGAGTTTAGTTGGTCAAGTTCTTGCACAACCCTTTTAAGTGGTTAAAGTATTTGGTAACATCTTTAGAACCTTGAGCGGTGTTTACGAGTTCGGTTTTGACAACAAAAGCCCGAGCATGGTTACCAAGGTTTGAGTACATTGGACCTCCAAGATTTCCTTGGCATTAGCACAAAATATATTTTTGAGCAGAATGCATCGACGAAGTATAGCCCACATGTCTTTGACGGTTTGTAGATTGAGGAGAGTAGTGTTTATATTAGTCTCAAATCTATTTAGCGAGAGATATGATCAAGGCATTATCTTGTTTAAACAAGATGCTCTGGATTGTTGGTCCGGTTTATCACTATTAAGGTGATGAGAGACCATCTCTTGTAAGAAAATTTTCCACCAATCTAGACCAAAGCATGTGATTTTTTCCATTGATTTTGACGGGTGTCATAGGGGCGATTGGATTCATAGGGTTTCTTATCGGATCCGGTTTGGGTTCGAGGAGGAGGCCATCTTAGGCAAGATTTGATCTAGGTTCTTCGCTCTTAAATAAAAGGGTTAGAGGTTTGGCTTTGATACCATGTTGAAGTAACAATTAAGATATAAATTTGAAAACTTGTTTATTTATGTGATTGATGCCTCTTTAAATAGGGGTAACAAGAGCAAACCGATAAACCTCTCTTGGGGATAACTATCTAAAAGATAAATATTTGAAACATAAAATAAACACAAGATAAATACTATTAACTCTATCCTATGGATGAATACACCATTTAGCATCGACTTCTAGGCTAAGTCAGATCTTTTGTCACGTAAGTTATATACATAATTATAAACTACACAACACTCAAAGGCTTATTCTTGAAACTTGTTTCCTTTTTTGTGTATATTCTCAAACTTGTTTCCATTTCTTGGGCATATGTTTATTTTTCTGTGTTATTTTTTGCGTTGATTGGGTAATTTCATCAAGTTTTCATGAAGCCTGATAATTAATACTCCTTCCGCCCCATTTAAAGTGTCCCTGTTTGTCTTTTTCGGATGTAGTCAAAATAAGTATCTACTTTGTGCATTAATTGACATCTTTCTTTAAATGCTCTTGCACCTTTACATTATTTGCAATGTGCAACACTAAATGCTTCAAAACCCATTTAAAAGGGTATAAGTGTAAAATCTCACGTCAATTTATGAGATTCAAGGCATCAACTACACTTTTGTTAAGCCAAGTGAAAAGTTAAATTAAGTGGACACTTTAGATATGAAAAAGGGAGTATATATAGAGAAGTAATACAGAAAACTTACCCTCATTTTTAGGAATAAAGTCTTCAGGAAGCTCTAGATCATAACAAAATAAAACATCTCTCTTGAATCTATATCCATCAATATCCATGTATGACACAGCTCCAACTGGAATTGCTCTGCAAAGCATGACAACATTCCAAATGGCGTGCAACAAAATTACGTCCAGATGCCAACAACATGAGATGATGATGGCGTAAGGAAAAAAATTAAGAATAAGATACGTCAACATAAAATGCATCAGTGAATGTAGTAAAAGTATACCAAACTCCAATAAAGAATAACTTACTGGCTTGAGACAGAAATTGGTATCCCTGCTTCCTCTTCACATTCCTTCACAAGATTCTTTTGACAGGAAATTCCATGAGGCTGTAATTATTATAACGCTGGTAAGCAATCAAACATAATTTGCAATAGAGAAATTGGTAGGATCCGGCTGGTTTCGATTAGAAAGTTGGGTGACGTCAGACAATTTTCCAATGACGCACCAGTATCAGCTGAATAACAGTTTTTCCCGCCCATTTCCCTTTCTGGTTAGTAGAATAACAATTCCCCCCCCAATTTCCCTTTCTAGTTAGTAGATGTAGTTACTATAAAAGGGAGGATATGATAACGTAATCAGTCAGTTTTGTTATCAATAAAAGCTTACTACTTAAAGAATTCGAACAAATAAAGAGAAGATAACTTATTTCATTGTATAAACTTATTACAAGAGACGGGAATAAATAGAATAGGAAATATGACAGCAAAGCGAACTGAACAGACTGGGGAACATGTAATAAAGCATATTCCCTTAAACTCTCAACTACCCAAAACGGCTTGCCAACTAACACGGGATTAAGGCTGTCCCTTACCTAAACAACCATTTAATGGGAATAAAACATAACAGAAATATATGATTATATCTTTAGAATAAATGGTCCACAGTTGCTCACTTTCACAGCTGATCACCTTCACAGCTGAGTTTCCTTCTCAGCTGATCATCATGACAGCTGAATTGATATATTTCTACACCCACTCAAACTTGATTGTATATATATATACAACCAAGCTTGCTACTAGGTTTAACAAATCTCTGAGGAGGTAGAGCCTTTGTTAGGATGTCAGCAACTTGATCTTGAGATGGAATGTGATGAAGAGATATGTCTTTGCATTCGATCCTCTCACTCATGAAGTGTTTGTCAATGTCAACATGCTTGGTTTTATCAAGTTGGACAGGATTTTCAGCCATCAATGATAGCAGAAAAGTTGTCACAAAAGTTCCTAGTAGTAGGGATATCTGAAAAATGTAGATCCTTTAGCACTCCCTTGATCCTGATTTCTTCACATATGCCTAGAGCAAGAGCTCTCAACTTAGATTCAGCACTACTTTTGGAAACAGTAGGCTATTTCTAACTTCTCCAAGTGACAAGATTACCCCAAACATAGGAACAGCAACCAGTGGATGATCTTCTGTGAGTTAAATTTCCTACCCAGTCAACATTTATATAAATCTCTATGCTTCTGCACTTATTCTTTCCAAAAAATAGTCCTTGACCCGGATTGGACTTCAGATATTGTAAAATCCTGTACACGGCTTGCCAATGTTCTTTTCCTGGGTAATGCATGAACTGGCTGACAAGGCAAACAGCATAGATGATGTCAGGCCTTGTGTGAGCAAGATGTATCAATTTCCCAACAAGTCTTTGATATCTATCTCGTTCAACTGGAGGAACATTAGTGTTTGCTTTCAGTTTCATACTTGGATCAGTGGGTGAAGTAACTGATTTGCACCCCGGTTGGCCAATTTCTTTCAGCAAACCAAGGATATATTTCCTTTGTGATACAGATATACCCTCCTTAGTCCTTGCAACCTACATTCCAAAGAAAGATCTTAGGAATACAAGGTGTTTTACTTCAAACCCTGCAAATTACTTCAAACGCCGCTGCTCCTCACAGCTAATTTGTTTCGTGTTTGTTTGTTTGTAATAATGTTACCGTTAGCTATTATAGAAAAGAGAAGAAGAGAAAGAGAAATATAACTCTTATTGAACTTAACCTTTTAAGGTTAGTATATATAGGAGAATACAAAAGTGCTAAGCATGCTAAAAGTAAAAGCATAAAGCATAAAGTAACTACATTAACTACCTAGATACCTTTTAGGGTGGTTACATTGATAAGTAGAAAAGTAAAAATGTTCATCTGCCTACTGTGTACAGAATTAATAATAAAGTTAACTATAACATTAATTATAAGCATCATTCAGCAGGGTGCTGACTACTGACCCTGCTGACCCGGGATGAAGCCTGCTGATATAAGTCTGCTGATGTAAACTATCAGCATACTAACTCTTTCAATACTCCTCCTCAAGCTGATAGGTAGATGTCAAGTAATCCCAGTTTCTCTGTACACATTTGAAAATCCTTTCTAGGAAGACCTTTGGTGAAGATGTCAGCTACCTGAAGCTTGGACTTGATGTATGATAGGTTGATACTGCCATTAGTGACCGTTTCTCTGATGAAGTGCCTATCAACTTCAATGTGTTTAGTCCTATCATGTTGAACTGGATTATTAGATATGTCAATAGCAGCCTTGCTGTCACTGTACAGACACATAGGCTCAGACACCTGTATTCTTAGTTCAGACATGATTTTCTTAATCCATAAGAGCTCACATATGCCAAGAGCAACTGCTCTAAATTCAGCTTCAGCTGTACTTCTGGACACCACTGATTGTTTCTTGCTCCTCTAAGAGACCAGGTTTCCAAAAACATAAATACACCAACCAGAAGTGGATTTTCCTTCCACTTTATCACCTGCCCAATCAGCATCTACATATCCTTCAATTCTGGAGTTTCCTTGAGCTCTAAACACGACACCCTTCCCTGGACATCCTTTTAGGAACCTCAGTAATCTTAAGGCAACATTGTAGTGAATAACTTTAGGGGCATGCATAAACTGACTCAGTTGGCTTACAGCAAATGAGATATCTGGTCTTGTATGAGAGAGGTAGATCAATCTCCCTACTAGCCTCTAATATTGTTCAAGGTCATAATCACCACCATCTTCATCCTTTCCAAATTTCACAGCACAGTCCACAAGGGTTTCAGCAGGTTTGCACCCTAAGAGTCCATAATCTGAAAGTAGGTCCAGAGTATATTTTCTCTGAGTGAGTAGGATACCCCTTGAAGACCTTGTAATTTCAATACCCAAGAAGTATTTAAGAGAGCCAAGGTCTTTTACATCAAACTGTTGTTGCAGGAATCCCTTTAGGTTATTGATTTCCAGAGCTGAACTGCTTGTAATAACAATGTCATCAACATATACTATGAGAATTGTAATATCCCTTTTGTCAGAATGTTTATAGAACATTGTGTGATCTCCATGCCCTTGGGTATATGATGCAAGTTTCATGGCCTGGGTGAACCTGCTGAACCGTGCCCTAGGGGACTGTTTCAGTCAATAGATGGATTTATTCAGTTTTAGGACATGGTTTGGTTTTGGAGCAAATCCAGGTGGGAATTGCATATACACATCCTCCTGTAGTTCCCCATTCAAGAATGCATTCTTGATGTCAAGTTGGTGAAGAGGCCAATTCCTGGCTGCTGCAATAGAGACCAATATTCTAACAGAATTGAGCTTTGCAACTGGTGCAAAGGTCTCATTATAATCAATTCCCATAGATTGAGTATATCCCTTTGCCACAAGTCTTGCCTTATACCTGTTGACAGTGCCATCAGCATTGTGTTTGATATTAAACAACCATCTACACCCTACAGGTTTAGCCCCTTTAGGTGTAAGAATGTGGTCCCATGTGTGATTTCTCTCTAGGGCATTCAATTACTCCATAACAGCCTGTTTCCATTGAGGGTGACCTAGAGCCTGTTGGACAGTGGTAGGTGTTTTTGTGGCATCTAAGTTGGTCTGAAAGATCCTAAGTTGGTTGGACACTTTCCCATAGGACATATATCTGCTGATGGGATGTTTAGTGCACTCTCTAGGTTTCTTTCGCAAGGCAATGGGTAAGACAGTGGAGGTTTCAATTTCTGGAGGTATAACCACTTGATTCAGGGCAGTTTGTTCTGTATTATCTTCAGGTTGTACAGGACAGATAGGGTTAGGCTGGGATTCAGACCTGGTTTTCTTCTGTTTGGTATAAATGATGGGAGGAGGAATGGTGGAGAAGGTAGGCTCCTCCTGGCTAGTTGTTGGAGGAGTGGTTGAGGTGGAATACTCCTCCTGGTTTAGAGGGGCAGTAGGATCCTCTTCTGAGTTAGAAGGATAGATAGGTATTTCTGGAGTAGGAGTGAAAGGCAGGTTGAAGTTAGATATGGGAAGAGTTGGACCACTTTCTAGGAATTGGTATGATTCAGAGTTTTGGTCTTTGTTTTTGTTATGGAAAGGTTGATCTTCAAAAAAAGTGATATCATTAGTCATATAGAATTTGTGAGTGATAGGATCAAAGCATTTGTATCCTTTCTGAGTGGCAGAATAACCAAGAAAAATGGTTTTGATTGCCCTAGGATCAAGTTTGTTTCTATTTGGAGAGTGATTGTGCACAAAGGCTAGGCACCCAAAGATTTTTAAAGGCAAGGAGTTAGTTAGTTTAGAATCAGGGAAGGAGTTGTTGAAGACATCAATAGGAGTTTTAAACTTCAAAATTCTGGATGGCATTCTGTTTATCAAGAAAGTGGCTGTGAGGACAGCCTCACCCCAGTAGATAGTTGGAACATTATAGGCATACAGAATGGTTCTGGCTACTTCTAGGAGGTGTCTGTTTTTTCTTTCTGCAATTCCATTCTGTTGAGGGGTGTTGGTACAAGTTGTTTGGTGAATAATCCCTTTTTTGGTTACAAAAGGATTGAGAGATGTATTAAGGTACTCAGTGCCTTTGTCAGACCTTAGGACTTGAATCTTGGTTTTAAATTGGGTTTCAATCATATTGTAAAAGCTTTCAAATAGGGCAGGCACTTCTGATTTTTGTTTCATAAGGTATACCCATGTCAGTCTAGTATGATCATCAATGAAAGATACAAACCAAGGTTTATGTGTGAGATTGGGGGTTCTAGAAGGTCCCCAAACATCAGAGTGTATAAGAGTAAAAGGCATAGAAGCTTTATAAGGAATAGATTTGAACACATTTCTAGTTTGCTTTCCCAAAATGCAATGTTCACATTTCAAATTGTCAATACAAATTTCAGAAAATAGAGAGGGGTACATCCTTTTCAAATAGGGAAAATTGGGATGACCTAATCTAAAATGTAACATCATAATCCTATTACATTTAGAATCTAAACAGACAACAAGGCTTTCTTCACTCTTAAAATTGTTGCTATGGATGAGATACAGACCACCCTCCTTTCTAGCACTGCCAATCTTCATCTGTGATCCCATTTCCTGAAACTCACAATGAGTGGAATCAAAATTAGCAATACATTTCCTATCCTTACAGAATTGGCTGACAGAGAATAGGTTGCACTCAAGCTTAGGGACATATAAGACAGATTTCAGGGTAAGGTTTGGTAGGATATTAACAGACCCTAGACCAGCCACCTTGGAAACAGAGCTATCTGCAATAGTAACATAATGGTTTGCATTACTATTATGGAAAGACTGAAATAGAGAGTAGTTACCAGTCATGTGGCTAGAGGCTCCTAAGTCTACAATCCAAGTAGCATTCTTACTCTGTGCAGTAGTTCCAGCTGAAGAGTCTGCACCAGAAGTGGATGGCATCCTCTTGTCAAACAGATGGTTAAGAGTATCCTTTTGTTCTTTAGTGAACCCACATGGCTGTTCAGTGACATTGTATGCCTTCTTCTGTTCACCCCAGTTACCATCATTCCTGTTTTGTTGGTTTGTTTGGAGGTGGGGTGGTTTCCCATGCAGTTTCGAGCAGTGTTCTTTAATGTGCCCCTTTTTCTTGCAGTAATCACAGACCATACTGAGCCTCTGCTCATTCTTCTTGTTGTTTCCCTTATTGTAGGCAGCATTTGCCATCTCAGTTACAATAAGGGCTGAATTCTCAGCAATAGGGGTAGGAAGAAGTCCTCCATTCATCACCCCTTTCCTACTTTCTTCTTTCCTGATTGCCTGGAAAGCTTCTTGGATGGTAGGGAAAGGATCTTGGGCTAAAACTCTTTCTCTGGCAGCATCAAAGTTAGAATTGAGGCCACTGAGAAAGTCAAAAACTCTTTCCTTTTGGATCCATTCGTGATGTTTTGCAGCATCATCAGTGCAGGTCCATTTAATGAGGGTGAGTTGATCATATTCTTGCCAAACTTTGTTGAGGCTGTTGAGATACCTAGTGACATCTAGGTGTCCCTGTTTTGTGTCCCTCAAGGTATTTCGAAGACCAAAAGCCTGAATAAAGTTGCCTTTATCAGAAAAAGACTTGGCAACATTTTCCCAGATTTCATGGGCTGATTTTGCAAACATGTGTACTTGGCTTATATCATCAATCATGGAATTGATGAGCCAAGACATAACTGTAGCATTTTCAGTCCTCCATGTGTTGTAGGCTTTAGATTTTTTATCAGCAGGGGGTTGGGTTTCTCCAGTGAGATAACCAAGTTTATCTCTCCCTGTGATGTACATAGAAACAGACTGGGCCCATTGCATGTAGTTGTGTCCAGTGAGTTTTTTAGATGTAATTTGGAGTGAAGGATTGTCAAGAGTCACAGGAGTTGAGTCTTGATTAAAATCTGCCATTCTGAGTATAAACAGAATATGCAGGAAGAGAGAAAAAAAGATGGAGAAAAAGAAGCAGGAGAGAAAAAAAATCTGAATAAAGATTCAGAGCTCCGATACCATATAGAAAAGAGAAGAAGAGAAAGAGAAATATAACTCTTATTGAACTTAACCTTTTAAGGTTAGTATATATAGAGGAATACAAAAGTGCTAAGCATGCTAAAAGTAAAAGCATAAAGCATAAAGCATAAAGCATAAAATAACTACATTAACTACCTAGATACCTTTTAGGGTGGTTACATTGATAAGTAGAAAAGTAAAACTGCTCATCTGCCTACTGTGTACAGAATTAATAATAAAGTTAACTATAACATTAATTATAAGCATCATTCAGCAGGGTGCTGACTACTGACCCTGCTGACCCGGGATGAAGCCTGTTGATATAAGTCTGCTGATGTAAACTATCAGCATACTAACTCTTTCAATAGCTATCTTAGCCAACGGTAACCTGTCTTTTCTTATAATAGCCGTTGGGCTTTCCTTATTTATAGTTTCCGATAATCATTTATAATGGTTAAGTTAATTTTATTAATGAAATTATTTTCATTTTAATTCTATTTGGATTCTTATAGTTTTGACTCTATATGGCTCCCAAACATCATTGTGAATCAAAGTAAAAGGCTTGGAAGGCTTATAATCTTCAGCAAGATACGTCTTCTTATGTTGCTTAGCCAGTTCACACAATACACATTAGAAAACACTGAAATATTTATTTTTGAACAAAGTAGGAAACAATTTTTTCATATAACTCAAACTAGGATGTCCTAATCTTTTATGCCAATTAAGGACTTTATTCTGAGCAACAAAAGACTCTGAGTTGGGACAACTAATCTAGGAAAGAGACACCTCATATTTGAATTTCTCCTCTAGGATGTAGAGACCACCAACCAACTTAGACTTGCCAATCATCTTTCCTGGCGCCGAGTCCTGAAAAACACATCCATCCATATTAGATTAAACCATACACTCCTCATCAGCCACAAGTTTCAAAACTGAAAGTAAATTTCAGGCTAAATTAGGAACATGACGGACATTTTTAGGGTTAAACTCGGACCAATGTTGATGGTTCCTTTTCTCGCAATTATGGATTGAGAACCATAGGCACTTTGAGTTTCTGATTGCCCGCACACGGTGTATAAGTGACTAATAATTTTGAGACATCAGCCATATTCTCCAGAATCTACAATCCAAGAATATTTAAGGCTAAACTCACTCATGGAGATGAGGGGACGTATACCTGAGTCAGCAAGGGTACAAGTAAAATTGGTTTTCCGAGAGTCAAGGGATTTACTGATTCGCTCTAGCTAATCTCTGCTGAAAGGAAAGGACCCTGAAGGATTTGATTGCCCAGAATCAGAAGTGACCCGGTTTCCTTGCTCTCCCCCTGACGGCCTTGGCTTCTACGCTGGTTTCCCACGCAGATTCTAGCAGTTCTCCTTCGTATGCCCCAGTTTCTTGCTGTGATCACACTTAACCTTCGACCTATCACTTTTTTTTCCAAGTCTCGGGTAGCAAGGGCTGATCCCCTATCTCTGATTGTGGCCTTTTCTGCATCACCTGCTTCTTAGCTTCTCCTCTGTCCTCAGAAAAAACATCCCTCAGGGATGGTAAGGGAATTCTCCTGAGAATCCTCCCCATTTACCTCATCAAGCCATGATTCAACCCGGATACAAAAGAGTGGACCCTGTCATTCTCCCCTCTTCAAAATTCACACTATCAGCT
The DNA here is from genome assembly GCA_024500145.1 of Gentiana dahurica var. dahurica. Taxonomy (NCBI): domain Eukaryota; kingdom Viridiplantae; phylum Streptophyta; class Magnoliopsida; order Gentianales; family Gentianaceae; genus Gentiana; species Gentiana dahurica. The sequence continues at coordinate 74,661,261 of CM044900.1, forward strand.
AAGCAATCCCATGAATCATCATGGCATATATCCAATTCATGCCATTATGTCATTGTAGTACATAGTAACATCACGTGCCTCCAACTTCATATCCACAACTTTGTTTTTAACTTGTAAACCTGAGATGCATTTTCCACATCATAATACATCTCCTTAACCGCTTCCCAAATATCCTTTACGGTAGCTAAAAACATATGGGGACAAGCAATGGGTGGCTCCATAGCATTGATAAGCCACACCATCATCATCAAATTTTCTGACTTCCAAGACCTGAATTTTGGATCTTCAGGCCGTGGCTGAGGGGTTCCGCCAGTCAAAAGTCCAAGCTGTCCTCTCTCATCAATCGCCAATTTCACCGTTTGTGCCCACTCAAGGTAATTTTTCCCGCTGACCCGAGTTGGTTCTGATTGTCTACTCCCGCTGGGTTAACGCCAGACGATGAGGAGCTCTTTTCACCGGTCATGGCTGCCTTATAATTCATATCGAAATCTCTAAGGGTTAATCGATCATGGCTCTGATACAATGTAGAATTTTAGAGAGATAAAAGAAACAATTTATATTCATATCATTATTAGGACATTACGTCCATATTTATAATTACACAAAACTTTACTAGCAAGAAAATGGCTACACACAGCCGCCTCAACTAAACTAATGCCCTATTACTCGCTAATACCAACAATACCCATATAATAACATCAAATTAAATATAAAAATCAGTGTTCTAAAAATCGCCCTGGGCGATCGCCTAGGCGCCGCCTAGGCCCTGGACGACCCCCGGGCGTCCTCGACTTGGCTCTAGGCGATTTATCTGGGCGCTCAAGTGTGCTGGGCGATTTTCTGGGCGCTCCTGGACCCTTCTAGGCGCTCCTAGGCCCTTCTGGGCGCTCCTAGGCCCTCCTAGGCGCTCCTAGGACCTTCTAGGCGCTCTAAGGCCCTTCTAGGCTATTAGGGTTTCCCTAAAACCCCCCTTAAAACCCAAAACCCCCCTCCTAAAAACCCTAAAACCCCCCGTAAAAACCCTAAAACCCTCCTTAAAACCCTAAACCCCCCGTAAAAACCCTAAAACCCCCCTTAAAACCCTAAAATCGCCTAGGCGCCCCTGTGGCGTACCGACTTCGCCTAGCGAGTTTTAGAACATTGATAAAAATAAAAAAATATACGGTTCTCAACAGTAGTACAATGGATGTGAATTTTCTTGAGACCATACCATATTATAATAATCAAGGATATGGTTTTACAAAAAGTTATCATGATTGGTATGTCTTTGAGATCCCAGTACTCATTCATCAATATACCACCACACCGCTACACAAAATCTACAATCTACACTAACATAATGCTTCTAAATTCTGAATTCTAATTGTGAGACAACTAACAAATTAACAATAACATTAAGTCAGTAACATTGAATGAATATATACTAGTAAAGACTTCAATTCCGATTTCATACTTATAAAAAAAATGATGTAGGACAAAAAAGTTGCAATGTTGCATAACAGGCCAACAAACAGATTGGAAATCATTGCTAAGGACTAACAAGGAAAAAAGATAAAAATAAATAAAGCTGTGTGTAGTGGCTGAGAGTGAGGGAAAGACTAGAGATTATAGAAGGAGATGATAGGAGAGAACAAGAGAAGAAGATCGATGAAAGAAATTACCTGAAGAGGAAGAGTGAAGGGCGACGCTGCTACTGCTGAGAGTTAGCCGTTGAAAAGATTTGAGTGTTTTCTTGTGTGTTTCTGTCTACAGTTGCTGAAGTGATAACGTTTTATGTGTTAAAAGAATTACACAAACAATCCGTATATGACCCAATGTTGCATTTTTTTTCCCAAAAAAAAAGTGGTGCTTAATAGCGCTTTTCACGTCGACAAAAAGCACTGTTTTTTACGAAAAAGGGGGCTCGACTTTCACTTATTGCTTTACCCCCTTTTTGGAGGGCTATGATACCAATTAGCGCTTTAACTACACGTCCTTGACACATGTCTTTCAGGGTTGTCTTTACTCCAAAGGCCTAGGCAAAATTCCCTCAATTGGAACAAGTGTTAGCAACACTGCAACAGCATCTCACACTTCTTTAGTTGTAGAATGAAATTAGGAAAACTTGACCTAGCTCAAATTCCGAATTTACCAACCATGCCGTGAGCATGGCATTATCTGTTTGCCCAACAAAACAGAGCATCCACATCATTTGGAGTTGGAGCCTTGAGAGTGCATGCATGTCAAGTGCCCCACTTTTCCACGTCCGATGATGAATAATTTGATTGACTAAGACCAATGCAGATAACTTGACCCATTCAGTTTGAGTGTTGTAATTTGCAGGGATAGAATATTGATGGATGAATCAGAATTTCGATTTATATTGTTGATAGAGGATGTGTTTTCAGTTGATTTTGAATTCAACATTTTTAGGGCCTTTTGGTAGTGTTTTGTTGATACTCTAATACCATAAACGAACCAAATAATAAGAGGAAAGATGAGTTGAATTCAGATATATTCGATGTGAGATTTACAAAGGGATGTATCCAACATTATAGACGCCTGTTACTACCTTGAGCGTGTACAGCTGTAAGTAACTAACTCCCATTAACATATACATGATTCCTATTATAGCTAACCAACTAACTAACATACTATTCAAACAACTAACAGCTTGCAAAGAATAGTAGAATACAAATTAAAGATACACTAATTCTTCGCAAATTAGTAATTGTCTACAGTTTTCAACTATGTAGGGATAAAATTGATATGGAGCCTACAATCCCGCTCCTCGCGATAACCCCTTTTTCAAGTTGGAAGCAACTATAAACATAGGCTTGTCTGGGGAGTTAGGTCAATAAACTACAATAGCAAAATTGAATCAGCCAATGGCCTTCTAGGTCTATATTGACTTCTGGTGAAAACATTTGGGTGATGAATTATTGGAAATTGCGATATTACGTGGGTATCCAAGTAAGCTGCACATTTGAAGGAAATTATGGTATGCCAAAAAAACAAAAATCTATTTTCTTCTTTAAGAAGTTTTAGTGGACATGGGAGGCAGTAATTTACCAGTCCTCCAGCAACTATGTGATCTAGCATCCCTGGGTATGTAGATTTTACTTTACTTCTCTTCCCTATCCACAAATGCTTCTCTCCAGCTCTTTGAGTGTAACCATTCATGTGAACACCATAAGCCTGGTTTCCAATAATCACCATTAAAAGAGAATGAAAAAAAGTGTAATACGACATCAATGTGCAGAATTAAGCTTTTCATTGCATCACAGGAGCATGAAGAAGGTTACGAAACAGGAAGGACTTCAAGGATACTTAAAGCAAGCAAGCATGGACCTTTCATCTAACTTCTGTTAACTTACAACTGTGCTGGAAGGCACTTATTTGGAAATTATTTACTATAATACAAAAGGAATGATTCACCACAAATATGAAACAATCTAATGGCTAGTTCTCCAAAATACTCATCTGCAAAGAAGAATGATGTACAACAACATTCTCAAGTAAAGAAAACCTAAAAATGTCTTCAAGCAACAGAGATTTATACCTTTATTCCAAAGTATGGAGCAGCTGCACGTTCTAATGAGAAACACACAGGTCGACCAAATGATGAAGAGACAGGGTAAAGCTGTCAGCAGCAAAATTATTAATTTTCTCCACCATGAACAACATCAACAGTGCCAAAAAACTGGATTACCTATCAATGTATCAAGTACCTCATTTCGTATACCTGGAATTACTTCCTCACCTAAGCACTTAACAACATCTCCAACGGCCTTAGTCCTTAACTCAGGTGTGCTAAGCATCGAATGCAGTGTGACAAAGTGAACAGGTTTGCCACTTGGAGAATCGTATTTTGACAAGATAAACACATCCTTAAATCTCTTCAGGTGATCAGCAAACCTATCAAGTCAATATTAGAAAAGTTTCACTATGAGTGTTGGATTTTGTGATCATCATATGAACCCCAACAGCTCGACTTAAACTTAGGTCAAAGCGGAAGAGGAAATTTCAGTTTTAAAGTTTGGCACTGAAACTGTCTACATGAAGAGCTGAAACAAATTTTCAGTGAACCTTGTAAAGTTAGCCACCACATTATAAAGAATACAAGCAAAATCTGTTGGATTTTTATGTTGTTAATAAAAGTAGTGAAAATCAAACCTGTCAAACAGCAATAACCTAATCTGGAATTTGATCAGACAAACAAAAATCTACCTCATTTTATAAGAAAATCTAGTTTACAGGTCAGTCTACATCTGTTTCAACCCGAAAGTTCCAAACAAGAGCTGTCAACCAAAAAATTTAATTATTATTAGAAAATTGACAAAACAACTTAATCTTCCTGCATCACACCACTACCAGATTACGCAAACCAGCTGCAAATATATCTTGTATAGTCACTCACTCAAAAGCAATAAGTTACCGCCAAAAAAACGCAGCAAGTCAATAACCATACCTATGATGAACATAGCCAACTATTTGGCCCTCAATAATAAATGGCATAAACTCGCATTGCTTTACCTGCAATTCAAAACAAAGTTCGAAGACATTTAAAGAAGTGACATGCATAAACAGATACATAGGGAAAAGATGGGAGAATTACGGAGTTGCGATTGCAGAGCTTGATCTTCTCAGAGAAGCCTTTGAGGTCAAAAGGCTCATTACGGTATCTGTCACATAACAGATGTACGTCATCCCAGGTGAATTTATCACTACTGGCAGTTTTGGTGCTACCGCCAACTATAGCTCCCACAGTGAAGTAAGGAGAACAATGTCGTCGGGCAGTGAAGTGTGACGGGAGAAAGGAGATTCTCATTGGGGTGGCGGCAGCTCCCGGCGGGAAAAAGCTATTCGGCGATTGAGAAGCGTGACGAAAATAGGGAAAGAGGTGGTGTCCTCCGATGGCCGTTTTCATGGTGGTATTCTTGCACTATTGGTACGTGGAATTTGGACCCCCGATTCGTATGGGATTTTAACAGGTGGTCAAATTCGTTATATTATCAGGTATTCCGACAACATATTTTCACGGTCACTCCTTTTATTTAGACGATCTGAAAATTACTTTACTACTCCTATGCAACTACGTGTAAATGAGTCAATGCCTCTATAGTGTAAATTATGTTGTGGTGCATTCTCAAAATACGAAATATGGTGTAACAATAAATTTACGAGTTAATTCTTTAAAAGTATAGTTTTTTATACTTATTAGTCTCATAAGCACATAAAGGAATCTGTTGGACTTATATGGACACATTTTTTTCAACTTTCCCAAATTACCCTCAAAATCACCTGTCTAGTTTTCTGAATATATTAAGATGCCGGGGCTTTTACAATCGAAGATCCTTTTCCCAACCAGCAACCTGCAACCTGCAAGTTGATTCATATCACCCATGGCAAGTTGAAACTTCATGACTACGTCGGCAATGGCTACCGAATCATCTTTTCTCATCCAGGTAATTAATTTGATTAATTCATTAATCAATTTGTTTTTCTCTTTAATTTATTTTTCAATCTCTAGCTGATGATTGCCTACGATCGAAGGCGTGTATTAATTGAAGAATCGAACGGCAATCCGAGTGAATTGGCGAATTCCGATAGTCTACGATCTGTGGATTCCCCTGCTGAACTAGCTAGCTAAGATTGAATGGTAAGGAAGAAGATTGAGTATCGAATAAACTAAAAGCCGCCGGAATCGATCGGAAAATGATGAATTAACCATTGAATAGCTATCGATTTCAATTCCCCTGCTTTCTTGTCCATTTTGATCAGAATATCATACATTTTGCAAAGGTTTTTCTTGATTGATACTGAGGGTAAGATTGCTATTCAATGGCTATTCAATGATTGATTTTGAACAATTAAGTCTTTTTTTCTTGCTATCGAATCAACACCTCCTGCTTTCATTCTTACAAGAATTATTGGAGAAAAATGACTTAATTGCTCAATTTTCAATCTCAAATCTTTGACTTTTTTTTTGGCATCCATTAGCTCTGATTCTGCTTGTGTACAAAATTGCAGTGACATTTTTTTTTTGTCACAACATTTTTAAGTGTCACTTCATCGCGGGGTCCCTGCATCGCGGGGTCACTGCATCGCGGTGTCACAAAATAATATAAATGTTCCATCATCACGGTGCAAAGTTAAAGCTGCAAATTTGTATGTTTTTTTTTTTTTGTTTGTTTTCTTTGTAATCAATATAGCGGTTTGGTTTGGGGAACATTGCTTTCATGGGGACTTTGATCTCGGAAATTTAGCAGCTGAAAATGTGATGAAGTTGGAACCATCACATTTTCTTTCTTTTTTGGGCAGCAGGGGTGTATTAATGCATGGCTTTGATTAGAGAAGGGTTGTATTCATTGTATGAGTGATACTATTTGTGGATTGTGGACCTGATCCATTTTTGTTTTTCTGAGTTTGCCAAATTGCTAATTTCTTTAAAAGTCTTCCTTGAGAAACCACTTTTTCTTTATAAAACTTTTTGGGGTGTCTAAAGACCCTTTTTTTTTTCTTTTTCTTTTTTTTTTTCCTTCTTCACCGGATCATCACGTGTCAATGCATCAATAAATGTCACTGCATCGCGTCGATTTTATGGAAAAAAAATCGATTTTCAGAAATCAAGTCGGACTTTAAAGTACTGTATTTAAAGTGACCACATAGAAAAGTCATGATGTTTCGGGCTTAGCAATCTCATATTTCAGACATAGCAATCTCATATGTCATTGCATGATGTCACTGCATAAATCGATATAATAAGACGTCACAGCATGATGTCACTGCACTGCATGATGTCACTGCATAAATCGATATAATAAGACGTCATTGCATGATGTCACTGCATGATGTCACTGCATAAATCGATATAATAAGACGCTACTGTATAAATCGATACAATAAGACGTCACTACATAAATCGATACCATAAAACGTCACTGCATAAATCGATATAATAAGACGCCACTGCATAAATCGATATAATAAGACGCCACCGCATAAATCGATATAATAAGACGCCACTGCATAAATCGATACAATAAGACGTCATTGCATAAATCGATACCATAAAACGTCACTGCATAAATCGGTATAATAAGACGTTATTGTAAGACGTCACTGATAAATCGATACCATAAGACGTCACGGCATAAATTGATACATTATGATGTCACTGCATAAATCGATACAATATGACGTCACTACTAAAAATATGACGTCGCGACGGTTAATCCGTCGGTGCGGCCAATGTGTCGCGGTGGTCAATATGTCGGGACGGCCAATGAGTCGTGGCGGTGCAATGCATCGGAGTGGTCAATCCGTTTCGACGGTCAATACGTCGCAACGGTCAATGCGTCGGGGTGGTGAGTCTGTCCTAACAGTCAATGTGTCACGGCGGTCAATGCGTCCCGACAGTTGATGCGTCGGGGCGGTCAATGCATCCCGACGGCGCATGCGTCGCAGCGGTCAACCATTGGGTCAGTCAATGCTTCGGGATGGTCAATGCGTCGGGGCGGTCACTGCATCCGTTCGATGTCTTTGCATCGTCAAATGTTATAACATCGTGATGTCTCTGCATCGGGAGGGGTCACTGCATCGCGGTTGGTGATTGCATCGGGGTGGTCACTGCATCGGGGTGGTCACTGCATCGGGGTGATCACTGCATCGCGGTTGTTAGAGCATCACGGTGTCACTTTAACGCGGTGTCTCTGTATCGCGGTGGTCACTTACAACCTTCGGATCACAAAAAATAAAATAAAAAAATTCACAACACTGCATCGTGTGCTAAAAAAATTATAAAAAAAAACAAATAAAGCAACAACATTCAACATCTGTGTCCAAAAGAAAAAGAAAAAGAAAAAACAAAAAAATCACAAACATTCAGCTAGCGGACACAGAAAAAGAATTAGAAAAAACAAAAAAATCACAAACATTCAGCTAGCGTGCGTCCGCCCATCTTCTTTTTTTTTCTCTTCTTTATTAAGGGTATTTGAGTCTATCTATCTAATTTGTGTCCTTATAAGTCCAACAGATTCTTTTTTGTCCTTATAAGTCCAATAAATCCGTTTTGTGTACTTTTGGGTCTTTGGCCCTAAATTTACTTGTGTGAGAATGTACTACGGAGCTGGTAGAGGGTGAGTGAGCTTCCACTGTTACATTCTATGTGGTAGTGATTGTAGAAAATTTTCATGTTATGTATGTATATACTGCTATTTATTATTATCGTTTCTTCTACCCCTTACTGACTACGTAATTACTTACCCCTCTTCTTTCTTCCCACCCCGAGAATGTGGTGTATTTGTAAATTGTTTTCGAGACTACTGAGGAGTGACCCGGAGATGACGCAGACGAAGTTTACTTTCCTTTATTGCATTACAGATTTGGTATTGATTTTGTTATCTTTTGTAATGATATAAATTAATGAGTTGAGTTTATGGTTAACAAGTTGTAATGGATTCATATGTATTTGATGATTATAATAAGTCTTTGATGTTGTAATAATGCAGTCTTTGTTACTTTCGATCACTTTTAGTTGTTTTTAATTACCCGAGTCAGTTGTTTAACTATTTCTTGTTTTCTGATATTTGATTACGTAAGGCTTACGTATATAATTAGATTAAATTTTAAGTATGTGCGTGTCGGCCGTTTTTTTCCGGATAAGAAGTGCGGCATCCGGGACAGGGGCGTCACAACAATTTCCCCTCCATGTGTCTTTATTGCCATAACTGCCCAAAATTCGCCAACTTTATCTACTCCTCTTTCTCCATTCTCAAGTCTCTTATAAGCTCATCATCATTATATCATGAACCATTTAATCTTTCCTACATAAATCAAGATTTGAATAAGAAAAAGTAGTTAAATTCGGAAGAATACGTGTTATGGCCACCAACTACTTCCTCCACAAGGGCTCGGTAAAGTGGATTGAATGTTATATTCGGCGAGTGTTCGTCCATCCTCCAACTGCTTTCCTGCAAATATTTGTTTTTGCTTTTCGACATGAATGCTTTCTTTGTCTTCTAATTTTTGCCTTAACTTTGTTGATGATGCTCGGGGTTGTCAACTAGCAGTGAAAATGCCACAAATAGATTTCGTCTTTGAAGACCTACGCGTACGCAACCGATTTTCAACGCATGATTGGGTGAGGAGGATGTTGCATTGTATGTACGGGACAGGTCCTAAAAACAACGCGTACGGTCTACTTACAACTCTAATAGCGGTTAAATATATGATGGTTAAGGTAGTTGAACAAAAGAGAGCTGAGATATTAGCTACATTTGAGGTGTATTTTAACTAAAATCATGTGTTTATACTACTTTGATTTTTCAAGTGATTTAAATTTAATGATTTTAAATTTGTAAAATGAAAAGGTACATTCTCTGATCTTGAAAATGCCAACGCGCATGGTTAAATTATTCAGTTCCTGTACAACCGTTATGGATGGTGTAACCAAGATATATCTTGTGTTAGAATAAATTGAAGAGAGACTTTAGCTATAGCGCTGATAGGTAAGAATATTGTCTATGTATTTATCTGTTTGTTTGTTTGTTTATTTTTTGACAATGTTTTCACCTTTTGATGCGTTCTTATACATAACTACAACAGTCCATACGTGGGAAGACGTGCTTAACATTTTGAAGAAATTAGCGGTAGTTCTTAACTATCTGCACAACGAGAAACAAGTAATTCACGGCGACCTCAAGCCCGAAAGCATAATAATCGATAGAGTATAAATAAATAATTATATTAAAGATAATTTTGTGTTCTAATTTTTACTAGTAACTAATTAATGATTTTTACAATGTGCAGACAAAAGAGCCGATGTTATTCGACTTTGGATTAGTCACCAAAAAGGAGAAACACCCAAAGAGATAACAATTGGCTACTTTGACGGCAGTTACACCGAGGAGAGAATTGATACATGATAGTTAGTAAAAATTGCACTTACTTTAATCGTGCGGTCAAAATAGCCAATTGTTATGTTTTGGTTGCCTATCCTTTTTTGATGACTAATCCAAACTCGAATAACATTGACTGTTTTATCTGTATATCTTAAAAATCATTAATTAGTTACTAGTAAAAATTAAAACATAGAATCATCATTAATATAATTAATTATTTATACTCTCTACCGATTATTATATTTCCGGATTTGAGGTCGCCGTGAATTACTTGTTTCCCGTTGTGCAGAAAGTTAATAACTCCCGCTAATTTCTTTATAACGTTAAGCACATCTTTCCCACCTAAAGTTTGTTGTACTTGTAGTTATGTATAAGAACGCATCAAAAGGTGAAAGCATCATCAAAAGTCTAAATAAACAATCAAACAGATAAATACATAGAAAACATTCTTACATATCAGCGCTTTAGAGCAACCATAGTAAGGCATTAGTGGAGATGTTCTCCTTGTTTTTTTGTCAGAATAGAGTAATTCTTTAGGAAAATGTAATATGGTGGAAGCAAAATAGATAAATGTTTTTGGAGACTATCTAGCTCATTCTCTATTTTGGGAGAGACAATAAGACCATGTTCTGTCCTGAAAAAGGTGCCAAACCCCTTTTAAGTAATATTTAATATTATTTTATTAGTAAATTCAAAATATTTACCACCATTACAACATCTAATCACACACAAATAATCTTTACAATCCTTTTATATTTATCACCATTACAACATCACATCCCACAAAAATTATCCCTACAATCATTCTATATTTATCTTCCACTTATCTTTCGCCACGTCAGGTCAATATCAACAATCAACAAGCTTCTCTCCCGATCACCACTAGGGTTGCTCTTAGTCAAAGTATGTCTTCTATATACTTTTAACACAAGATATATTAGCCAAATATACATTTGTATTTATTATATATACATTTATTATATATATTTGTATTTATAGTAGAAGATTCTAGAATTTATTGTGTGTACCTATATATACACTGTATGTATCATTCCTTTAGAAGTGTGAATAAAATCAATAATATTTTCTCTATATTGTGTTATGGTATCGGAGCCAATATACTCTTCCTGTGTCAATCCCTAATTTATTTATTTTTTTCCATCAGCCGCTGTATTCCAATTCCTTTTCTTTTCACTACCCGACTTCTCTGTTTTTTTTTCCTTCCAGTCAGCTTCTATGGCAGCCCCCAGCCAAAGCTCCTCCTTTGTTGGGTTCAATTCCAATCCCCAAACCACGGTTCGTCTTGATTCCACCAACTACTCGTTATGGAAGCTTCAGATTGAGTCTCTACTTGAAGGTAATGGCCTCCTTGGGTATGTTACCGGTACTACTCCACCACCGGCTGCAACCATTCCCGGCGACGGCACCGCTACTTCGAAGCCCAATCCAGCCTATGACACCTGGAGAAGACAAGACCGTCTCATTTTCAATTTGCTCCTCAGCTCTATTAATCCAAGTATTGCTTCTACCATCTCTCGCACCAATTCGGCTCGTGATGCTTGGGACAGCCTGTATAATCAATTTGCTAAGCCTAGTCGGGGTCGTATACGCGCAATTAAACAGTCCCTTAAGGATATGCACCGAGGTAACCAATCTGTGTCTGATTTTGTTTATGCCATTAAAGCTAAGGCAGATGAATTGGCTCTTCTTGGTGCTGAAATTCAACTGGATGATTTGGTGGATTTGATTCTGGACAAAATGGGCCCTGAATATAATGAGCTATCCCATGCTATTCAGGTACGAGCTGAACCTATTGAACTTGAGGAATTGATTGAAAAACTGTTGAATTTTCAGTCCACCACACGTCTTCTCCTCCCCGCCCTTTAGCACCGGCGTCGGCTTTTGCTGCTACTGCTGCCCGCCCTTTTTCTGGCCCGCCGTCCTTCCCTCCGCAGCCTTGGCGTCACCCACAGCCTCCCTCCTCCACACCGTATCCTCCAAATCCTTCCCCTTGGCCTGCATCCTCTCCCCACCAACGACCCACAGGTCCCGTTGTCCCCCCTCGTCCGGATGCCTATGGTCGGCCTCGTCGTCCATGGCATGGTCGGTGTCAGTTGTGTTCTAATTATGGTCACTCTGCTAAATTTTGTCCTACTTTCCCGATACCCACAGCCCCTGCCGCCCCACGTCAGCCCCGTCCCCAAGCCCATGCTGCCTTCCAACCGGCTGAAACTGCTCCACCATCGTCCCCTTGGTTGTTAGACAGTGGCTTTTCTCATCACGTCACCACTGACCTTCACAATCTCTCACTTCACTCACCTTACTTGGGCTCGGATAATCTGCTAATTGGTGATGGCTCCCCTCTTCCGGTTACTCATACGGGTTATACTCTTTTACCTTACTCTGCTTCTAATTCCCTCCAGTTAAATGATGTTTTGTGTGTTCCCACTATTTCTCGTAATTTATTATCTATTTCCAAATTATGTCAAAATAATTGTGTATCTGTTGAATTCTTACCCACTGAGTTTCTTGTGAAGGATCTTCAGACTCGTCAAATCCTTCTCCGTGGACCAGTTAAGGATGGTTTATATGAGTGGCCTCCTCAATCGTTTCTTGCGTTCTCTACCAATAAAGCTTCTCCAGATGTCTGGCATCATCGCCTAGGGCATCCAGCTGATCCTGTTTTGCTATCTACACTTAATAATTTTTCTTTACCGCATTTATCTACTTCTCGGTTGCATTGTTCTGCGTGTTTGCAGAATAAAAGTCATAAATTGCCATTTGGCCACTCTAGTTTACGTACTACCCGTCCCCTTGAATGTTTATTTTCTGATGTCTGGACTTCTCCAATTGTGTCCTCTAATGGTTCTAAATATTATCTTATTTTTGTCGACCACTTTACTCGTTATATTTGGTTTTATCCCTTAGCTCGCAAATCTGATGTTGCCCGTACTTTTACTCGATTTCGCCTACTTGTTGAGAAATTTTTTAACTCCACAATTAATGCTATTTATTCCGACAATGGTGGTGAATTCATCGCTCTTCGTGATTACTTTGCAGAATCTGGTATTAGCTTTTTTACTACTCCGCCTCATACTCCGGAACACAATGGTCTTTCTGAACGTAGACACTTGCATATAGTTGAAACCGGGCTTTCGCTACTTTCTCATGCTTCCTTATCCCTCACTTTTTGGCCTTATGCCTTCGCTGCTGCTGTCTATTTAATTAATCGTATGCCCACCCGCGTTCTCAATATGCAATCACCTTATAAAAAATTATTCAACACAGCACCTAACTACTCTTCTCTTCGTGTCTTTGGATGCCTTTGCTACCCTTGGCTCCGCCCGTATACCCACCACAAACTGGAACCTCGTTCAAAACCTTGCGTCTTTCTCGGATACTCTCTTACTCAGCATGCGTACTTTTGCTATGACTTATCTGAATCCCGTCTATATGTTTCTCGTCATGTCAAGTTCGTTGAAACTGTTTTCCCGGCTGCATATCTACCTAGCCCTGCACCTCCTCGCTCCCCTCCTCAGCTTGGGTTCCTCATCCGATTCCTGCTGCTGACCCCTCCCCTGCCCAATCTTCTCCTTTGCCATCCCATCCGCCTGTTTCCCCGAATCCCTCACCCCCCTCATCGCCTCCATCTCCTCTCCCTCCACCACCTCCTCTTCTTCCTCCCCCTCTTCGTCCTCTTCTCCCCCTCTTCCCCTTCCCCTGCTCCCTGCTCACCTCGTCCCACTCACCCAATGCGTACTCGAGCCCAGGATAATATCCATAAGCCTATACGCAAACTGAATCTTTCCACTCGCCTCGCTTCCTCCGAACCCACTAATATTACTCAAGCCCTCAAGAATCCCGAGTGGCGGGCAGCCATACAGGAAGAGTATGACGCTTTAGTGCGCAACGACACTTGGGACCTCGTGCCTGCTGATTCCTCATATAATGTCATTGGCTCTAAATGGGTTTTTCGTATCAAATATCACTGATGGTTCTGTTGACCGTTACAAGGCTCGTTTAGTAGCCAAGGGGTTCACCCAGCGCCCTGGTGTTGATTATTATGAAACTTTTAGTCCTGTTGTCAAACCCACTACGATTCGCGTCATTTTATCCTTAGCTCTATCGCAGGGGTGGTGCCTACGGCAACTTGACGTTAATAATGCTTTCCTTCAGGGTACCCTTCATGAGACTGTTTATTTGGCCCAACCACCTGGTTTTGTTGATTCTACCCGCCCTGATTATGTTTGTCGCCTGCGTAAGGCCATTTATGGGCTCAAACAGGCTCCTCGGGCGTGGTATGAGGAGCTTCGTGGTTTTCTTACCTCTATGGGTTTTCGTCACTCTTATGCCGACACCTCCCTGTTTATCTACTCTCAGGGTTCTGCTGTTATGTACGTGTTGGTCTATGTTGATGATATTATCATAATAGGTAACCATGAGTCTGCTCTTGAGGATTTTATTCGTCTTCTAGGTACTCGCTTTGCGTTGAAAGATTTGGGTCCTCTTTCATACTTCCTTGGGGTTGAAGTTATTCCTAATGCAGATGGATGTTTATTGTCTCAGCAGCGTTATGCTCTTGAATTACTCACTAAACTCAAGTTACAGGATGCCAATCCGGTTGCCACCCCGCTACCTTCTGATATTACTTCACTTACTCACTTCAGCGGCATTCCCTTGGATGATCCGTCCTAGTATCGTATGGCAGTTGGCAGTCTTCAATATTTGACATTTACCCGTCCGGATATCTCCTTTGCGGTTAATCGCCTTTCTCAGTACATGCATTCTCCGACGGATGTTCATTGGGCACATGTTAAGCGTCTCTTACGCTATCTTGCTGGTACTCCTCACTTTGGTATTCAACTTTATCGTCAGTCTGCTTCCATTTTGCATGCCTTTTCGGACGCGGATTGGGGAGGCAACCGTGATGACTGGTCCTCCACCAGTGCCTATATTGTTTACTTGGGCCGCAATCCTGTGTCCTGGAGCTCGAAGAAACAGGATACCATTGCTCGATCCTCTACTGAAGCCGAATATCGTTCTGTTGCAGCTACGGCGGCTGAACTTACCTGGGTCTCTTCCTTACTGCGTGATCTTGGTGTTGCATATTCTCAGATGCCGGTTATCTACTGTGATAATTTGGGGACTACTCATTTCTGCTCTAATCCTGTTTTGCACACCCGTATGAAGCATGTTGCGATAGATTTCCACTATATTCATTAGCTCGTTCAACGGGGTCAGCTTCGTGTCACTCACATCCATTCTCAAGATCAACTTGCCGATTGTCTCACGAAATCGTTACCCCGGACGTCGTTTCTTCTTCAACGTCGCAAGTTGGGCCTTCTACCCCGGCCAACTTGAGGGGTGGTATTAGCCAAATATACATTTGTATTTATTATATATACATTTATTATATATATTTGTATTTATAGTAGAAGATTCTAGAATTTATTGTGTGTACCTATATATACACTGTATGTATCATTCCTTTAGAAGTGTGAATAAAATCAATAATATTTTCTCTATATTGTGTTAAGATATACCTTGGTTACACCATCTGTGACAGTTATACAGGAACCGAATAGTTTAACCACATTGGCATGTTCAAAATTAGAGAGTGTTGCCTTTTAGTTATACAAATTTAAAATTATTAAATTTAAATCACTTGAAAAATCAAAGTAGTATAAACACATGATTTTAGTTAAAATATACCTCAAATGTAGCCAATATCTCAGCTATTTCGTGCAACAACCTCATCCTTCATATATTTAACCTCTATTGGAGTCTGTAGGTTAGACCATACACGTTGTTTTCGGATGAGTCCCAGACATACTACGACACATCCTTCTGACCCAATCATGCGTTGAAATCGGTTGTGCACGCTTGTTGGTCTTCAAAGGTGAATCTATATATGGCACTTTCAGTCATGCATTGAAATCGGTTGTGTATGCTTGTTGGTGGTGAAATCTATATGTGTCAGTTTCTGTGAAATTATAGAGCTGTTAGTCACGAGACAACACAATAACATATGATACATGCATCGGGAATACATGGTTAAGAACAACGAGTATACCATACTAACAAGTGAGTTTGCCTTTTTCCTACTTTTTCCCTCCGAAAATGTTTGAAGCAGGAAACATTTCAATATTTATTGACAGTGTTGTAAGAGTGAAATTTCAGCATGGAGCTGAAAAATGTACGAGCTACGTATAAGATCCAAGCAGAAAATAAGCACACCAAACGCAAAAAATCAAAAGATAAACTAGTTCAAACAGACTGCAACTCCAATTTGACAAAAGAAGACAGCAGAACTAAAATTGTTGCAGACTACACTTGAACTCCAATGTCTTAAAGTTCAAGTGCTGATTTGCATAAAGTGCAGCAGATTAAACAGGATGTTTTTATCTCGTGTGCGCACTAGACTCGGCAAGATAAGTTAATCGTAAGTGCTATATTTGCTTTAACACGTGTTAAATCCCTTTTTCTTCTTTCCTTCTACTATCCCATTCTTGGCCGCATTTGCCTCTCCTTGGATTTGTTCTTTGATTCTAAGGAAGAAGTAGTTGGCCCAATTGAATTCTAGATTATTGTAGATGATTCACATCAGACGCATTCTAACCTCTGTCATGGCATTATTTACCCCTAGCTTTCCTTCAATTCTCTTTTTAATTAGTGCTTTGAACTCACTAAAGGGTTTTTTAACGCGGATCAAGAAAATTGACCTTCTTAGATCCTGGGTTTGCTGTCTTGGGAATTGTTGCCCAGAATTCATCCAAGTTTTGTGGTACCAAGGCCACTTTTGCTTGACCTTTATTCAAAAGTTTGAGGTGTTTATGAATTACCTTCACTGTAATGACTACTTCTGTGCCGTTGACAGATGCAACGATCTTGTCTTCTGCAAAGATCCTAGAGACATACTTTGCAGTCTTCCCGAAAGAGATTAGACTTTCATAGCAAACATCGGTGAATGGAGGATTTAGAAAGGTTAGTAATCTCAGATTTTTGCAACCAGCTGCCAGTCTTTTTGCATCTTCATCATTTCCGCACAGTTTTAGGTAGTGTTCTTCTTGAAAGAACGATCCAGTAGCAATCGATTTCTCATATTGTGTTCCAGTTTGAGTGGTTTGGGGAGAGGAAGCCATTGTTTGAGTAATGTTGATATTTAGAAGAGTTTCGATTTTTTAGAGAAAGAAATAGGGTTTTTGATTTTGAGAGAGCGTAAAGATTTCTGAAAAACCTCTAAGTGTTGTTTAAATAGGGTGATTCTTGGTAGTGTGAACGTGGTTGAATATGGAAGGATTTTATGACGTAATGGCGTGATTTTATGTGTATAAATCACGGTATTTGAGTGTAGTGGGGGAGTGGATTGAGGTAAGTAATGATAAATCCTAGGAATCGAGACGATTGTAATTTTAAAAAAATATAGTTACCTCCACGATTATTAATTGATCTCCACGTGAGTAATTTTCCACAGTATAATCCTTCATAACTTATTGATTTTCCACGTGTATAAAACTGATTTAGTTCACACTTTAGTTTGCTGTTTACTCCATTGCATATTCTGATGGAGTGACCTTGCTAGTCACTAAGACGGGTTAGTGACTTCTTCACTGAGCTGCTGATATACATGTTCCTAACAATCAGTGTAGTTGACTTCACTGAATATCAGTGCCTTACCTACCACATGAGTTTACTCATTACGGCAAGGGTTCAGTCAGCTGATGAAGTTACTTGGCTGATTACTCCAGTTAGCTGCTCCTTAGCACTTAGTCAATTTCTATCATTCCCAACTCAGTTCTCAACTTGCTGAATCTTTCATGACTGAGTGGTTTTGTGAAAATGTCAGCCAATTGATCTTCAGTAGGTATATATCTTAGAATGACATCTCCTTTTTCAACATGATCTCTTATAAAATGATGTCTCACATCAATGTGCTTAGTTCTTGAATGTAGTACTGGATTTTCAGTGATAGAAATTGCACTTGTGTTGTCACACATAATTGGAATTGTCTTCTCCTCCATTCCGTTAGCTGTTGTCTGATCCATAGTATTTGTGTACAGCAGCTGCCTGCTGCTATATATTCAGCTTCAGCTGTTGATGTAGATATGGAGTTTTGCTTTTTGCTAAACCATGAAACTAGTCTGCTGCCTAGCTTTTGATAGGTTCCAGAAGTACTTTTTCTATATATCTTGCATCCAGCATAATCAGAGTCTGAATATGATATTAACTTAAATCCTCTATCCTTTGGATACCAAATTCCAACATTGATGGTGTTCTTCAGATATTTGATTATTCTTTTGGCTGCTAGGAGGTGTGATTCCTTTGGTTGAGCTTGAAATCTTACACATACTCCTACTGCAAATGCTATATCAAGTCTACTTGCAGTTAAATAAAGTAGGGATCCAATGATTCCTCTATAAAGCTTCTGATCTACATCCTTTCCATTTTCATCTTTTCCAAGAATAACTCTTGCACACATTAGTGTATCTGATGTCCCACTTGTGTCCATGCCATACTTGTGTATCAAGTCTTTTGTGTACTTGGCATGATTTATAAAGATGCCATCTTTCATTTGCTTGACTTGTAGTCCAAGAAAATAATTCAGTTCTCCCATCATGCTCATCTGAAATTTTCTTTTCATTAAGTTTGCAAATTTCTCACATAGCTTTTCATCTTCTGATCCAAAAATGATGTCATCAACATAAATTTGGACTAATAGAGTGCTTGTTCCTTCCTCTAGCTTGAAGAGAGTCTTGTCAATGGTTCCTTTGTTGAATCCATTGTTGGTCAGGATTTGTGATAATGTTTCATACCAGGCTCTGGGTGCCTGTTTGAGTCCATAAAGTGACCTTTTTGAGCTTCTACACTTTATCTTCTTTCCCTTTGAGTTGAAAACTAGGAGGTTGTTCCACATATACTTCTTCTTCCAAAAGTCCATTTAGAATTCACTCTTGACATCCATTTGGTAAACTTTGAAGTCTTTGTGGGTTGAAAAGGCTAGAAATAGTCTGATTGCTTCCAATCTTGCTACTGGAGCAAAAGTTTCATCACAATCTATGCCTTATGCTTGAGAACAGCCATTTGCTACTAGCCTTGCTTTGTTTCTGACAACTGTCCCTTGTTAATCCATCTTGTTTCTAAATACCCATTTTGTTCCAATGATGTTGGCTGTGTCTGGTCTGTCAACAAGTTCCCAGACCTTATTTCTTTCAAATTCATTTTGTTCTTCTTGCATGGCTGTAATCCAGTCAGCATCTTGAATTGCATCATCCATTGTCTTGGGTTCCACTTGTGATAGAAAACATGTTAGCATATTCTCCAGTTGTATTCTAGTTCTGACTCCTGTATGAATGTCTTCAATGACTTGATCTTCAGGATGGTCTCTTAACCAGTTAAGGTCGTTGGATTTGTTCTTGACTTGGTGCTTCCACAACTTCAGTTTGTACATCAGCTTCATGTTCTTGTTCGTGCCTCTTCTGTTGTATGTACTGGTGGCTCATCTTGATTTCCAAAATTGTGATTCAAAATTGTAGCTGGTACTATTGTATTCATATAAACTTGCCTTTGTGCTGCTTCTTCTTGTTCTTGAAGGCTTTCACCATTTGTGTTTGGTTCATCAAAGACTACATGAATTGACTCTTCAATCACCAGGGTTCTTTTGTTGAGCACTCTGAAGGTTTTGCTGGTGTCTGAGTATCCCATAAAGATTGCTTCATCAGCTTTTTCATCAAAAGTATGTAGCTGATTCCTGTTCAAAACAAAGCATTTAGATCCAAACACATGTAAGTGTGAAATGTTAGGTTTTCTTCCATTTCATATTTCATATGGAGTTTTTCCATGATGTTTGTTGATGATTGATCTGTTTTAAGTATAGCATGTTGTATTTGCTGCTTCAACCCAAAATCTATTTGGCAAACATGCTTCTGCAATCATTGTTCTAACTGCTTCTTTGAGTGTCATGTTTTTTCTTTCTGCTACACCATTCTGTTGTGGAGTCCCTACTATTGATAGTTGAAGCAGTACTCCATTATCTTCACAGTAGGCTCTGATGACTTCATTTAGAAACTCTATGCCTCTATCTGATCTGATCTTGATGATCTTTAGTTCCTTTTTCATTTTGAATTCTTCTTAACAAGTCTGGCAGCTTTTTGAGTGTTTCTCTTTTCTTGTTCATGAATATGGTCAAGGTGAATTTGGAGAAGTCATCCACCGCTACTAGAGTGTGTTTTATTTCCACTTACACTGACTGGTGTGACTGGTCCAAAAAGGTCCATATGCAATAGATGTAAGATTCTTGTTGTTGACTGATAGGGCTTTGACTTGATGGAACTTTTAATTTGTTTCCCTTTTTGACATGCATCACATAGACCTTCTTTCTTGAATGTGACCTCTGGTAGGACTTCAACTAGCTTGTTCTTTGTCTGTGTGTTGATGGTTTTGAAGTTGAGATGATTCAATCTCCTATGCCAAATCCAGTTGTTTGACTACTTGCTTTTGACAAGCAAGCATGTTTCTGCTCTTGTTGTCTTCCAATCTATCACATACATGTTGTCCTCTCTCCTTCCTGCAAGTACAATTGTGTTGGTTTGACTGTGAATCACTTTGCATCCTTCCTTGTTGAAGTGCACATTGTAGCCTTTGTCACAAAATTTACTGATACTTAGTAGATTGAAATTCAGTCCTTTAACATAAGCCACATTTTGAATCTTCAAACTATTTTTGAGCATTATGCCTTCCCCTTTAATTTTACCAGGGTTTTCTTTGCCTCCAAAAGTAACTTTGGGTCCATCAAAAGCTTTAAAGTCAGTGAGCCATCCCTTGTTCCCTGTCATGTGTCTGGAACATCCACTGTCTATGTACCAGACATCCTGCAAAATACATTAATTTAGTTTAGGTACCTAACACTGTTTGGGTCCATGCCTGTTAGCACTCATGCCTCCTACTCCAAATGTATATCCAAATGATCTTCTCTTTGGATAGTTGAAGTCATCAACTTCATATGTATAAGGTAGGACAGAATATCTTCTAATCTTTCCACTAAAGGTATTCTGATACTTTTCTCTACTTTTTGGTGCATTTGCATCCTTTTTCACTTTCCAATATGTAGAGGGAACCCTATTTTCATGTTGCTTCTTGTGTCTAGGAATATGCCTTGGCTGGCTTTTCTTGAACACATGATGCATGTTATGAAATGGTTTCTTCTTATATTTTGGGGGTGTAATGTTCCAATCATCCTCAGAAGGGTAAAGTCTTCCCTTACCTTTCTGAACTCATTTGCCTTAACATGGCTGGATTTATGATTTACTCTACTGTTTTACTACACTAGTATTTGACTTCACCGGAGCATGATGAGTGGTAGAAACTATGACCTGTCATTTTCTGAATTTTGGTCCATTCTTTGTCCTAGATTCAGATTTGAGTTGACCATTGTTTCTATTGTCTTCCTGACTGTTGTAGCCAAGACCAGATCTGGATCCAACCTTTTGGGGGGTTTGTAAGCTGGTGCACTAAGTGGTGCAGTGGTGAACTTAACTGGTAGGGAGATTTTCCCAATTGGTCTTTCAACATTGGATGGGTGATCATCTGCTGCTTGTTGATCAGTTGAGTGGATCTTCTTACTAGTTTGTTCAGCTTTTACTTTGTCCAGTTCTTTATTTAATCTTTTAAATTCCTTTCTTAGATTCTCACATTCATGTTCCATAATTTCATGATTCATCTCAATTTCTTCAAATTTGCTCATGAGATTTTGGATTAGGTTTGCAGAATCTAGTGGAAGAATAGAAGATTGTGCAGTGTCAGATGTGGATGCACTAGATGATGAGTGTGAGCTGGATGTTACCTCGGTTTCATAAGATTCTTTAGCCATAATGCATAGGTAGGCTTTTTCATTGTCTGAGCTGTCAGCTACATCATCATCTCCAGAATCATTTTTAGATGATTCTTCATTCTTTTCACTGCTAGTTTCAGCTTTGAGTGCCTTCTTGCTTTTTCTCTAATCAATTGTCTTGTATTTCTTTTTATCCTCATCTTTGTCCTTTTCTTCAGGGCAATCAGCCTTGAAATGACTTTTGTTCTTGTAGTTTAAGCATCTGTATTCATCATCCTTTTTCTTCATGTTTTGATTGTGCTAGACTTCTTGTATGATGATGATCCTCCATTGAATTGCTTCTTCTTGATAAACCTGTCAAAATGTTTTACCAGTAAAGCTACTGTTCCTTCAGCTCATGTGTCTCTTTGCTGTTTTAGC
The DNA here is from genome assembly GCA_024500145.1 of Gentiana dahurica var. dahurica. Lineage (NCBI taxonomy): Eukaryota > Viridiplantae > Streptophyta > Magnoliopsida > Gentianales > Gentianaceae > Gentiana > Gentiana dahurica. The sequence continues at coordinate 74,683,392 of CM044900.1, forward strand.
TGTGTTACTTTGATGGGGTGAAATTAGTGCACTGGCCTTATGTGCCTCTGCTGGTGCACTGTCTTTGCCGTTCAACTCAAATTCATGAGCCTTTAGTTGAGACATTAGAGTTAAGGTATCAGTGTTTGCAAGATTTGTTGTTCCTCTAATTACTGATGTGATGATCTTTCATCTTTCAGGTAAGCCTCTCAAGATCTTCAGGCACATTTCTTTCTGTGGATATGTGTGTCCAAGTTGTTGCAGTACACTGATGATGCTTGAGAATCTATTGTCCATTTGATCAATGGTTTCACCAGCCTTCATTTTGAAGTTCTCAAATTTCTTTTTTGCAACAGACAATTTGTTTTCTTTAACTGCTTCGATACTTCATTGATCAGTGCCAATTTGTCCCACATCTCCTTTGCTATTTTTCAATCTTTGATCCTAATGAACCTATTACTGTCCAGAGTCTTCAAGATCATGTCTTTTGCAACGAAGTCAAGGTTTTCTCTTCTCCTGTCATCCTTGGTCCAATCTTTCTTGAGTTTGTCTATCACTTTTCCTTGATCTCGCTCCTGTGGATACCATAGTTGTGATCTCGATGGGCCATCACTGATTACATCCAAAGATATCCTCATGAGTTGCTGCAAGATGAGACAACATATTTTATCTTCATCAAAATTATTAACATTGAATATAGGTACCTTTGACATAAAATTTGAGTAATCCATAAATACAAAAAAAGAGATATATATATATATATATGAGTGTTTTTAACCCAATTACCCGCTAATTACACCCCATACCCGTAATTTGACCCGGATCCTACCCAAAATAAACACCTTTAAATAAATAAATAAAACCTCAATATTTACCCAAAATAAATACGTGTGAATTAATAAAAAATCCCCAGCATCAACCAATTAATGCTTCCACAAAACTCAATATTTAATAAATTAAAATAAAACACACGTTTGTTTTTTCTTTTTTGAGGTGCAATAAAACACACGTTGGCCCCTACTCAAAATAAACACATATAAATAAATAAAAATCCTCCAGCATCAACAATTTTTTTTTTTTTTTTTTTGAATTCTGCATCAACAATTAATGTTCCCAAATCTCAATATTTTTCATCAAAACAAAATCTCAATATTTAATTAATTAAAAAACCACACGCTTAAATAAATAAAACAAACCGACATTCTCTCAATAAATTGACACAACATTTCCACATTTCCACGCCCCCTTCGTCTAATACGTAAGCATATAAAATTAGTTGACCCGCTTATCCAATTGCAGCCGACCCAAACCCGTTTACTTCCCAATGGATATTTATTGTGTCATCCATAACCTCACACGTTTTGTTTGTTATTTTTATTTTTATTTTTAGTTTTAAACAAAATGATGCTAATTAATGCAGACTACCATCAAGGATTCTCACAATCAAGGAAATTCTAGAATAATAAAACATGGCCCTAAAAAAAGGGAATAATAAAACATGTGCAAAATGTGGAAAATAATAATTCAAAATAGTCTTTAAAAGGAAAAGGTATCTGCAATACTCTTCTACACATGATTGAGCTTTTCTTCGATTTGGTATATTTTTTTAATATCTTATTTTCTTACGATTTGGTAATTGGTAGGGCATTGGTAGGTTTATGATATATTTAACTGATTGTTTCAGCCATGAAGAACGGAAGGGAAAAAACCGCTTCAACCGTGCCAATAATATTCTTTTTGAAGGTATCAATAATAATTCTTAAGGTATATATGTTTTTCTTTTTTCTTTTTTCTCTTAATAATTTCTAATGTTTATCGTTGCTAAAACCGGATAATTATGGTTTAATTTGTCCTTGCAGACCTACAATGCCCATCTCCTCAAAACCTCAAAGGGAAGGAACGAAAGGGCCGGGGACAAGCTTTTTCTTAATATTATTCGCCGCCGACGGTTTTCCACCCAAATTAGCGATACCACAATCGTCATCTTCCTCGACCACCATTGAATGGTACAAGGATTATCAACAAAAATAAAGCTGATTGTTTCAACTATCGGTATTCTCTCTGCCAATTCACGTACTTTGTTTTCCAAAGATTTAAACAAATTTCAATTTACTAAACCTTTTTTCCGTTAGAGAATGTGCCCCACATCATCTTTGGTCTATTTCTTTGAATATGAGTTCTTCGGTTTTTTCTTTTTGTTTTTTTGTTTTTTTTAGCAGATCATAATTGAGCTATATTGATGGCCAAACCTATTGCGGGATTGTTGCATTTGACTCAGAGATGACCGAAAACATGCTTTCAACAGAGCAGAGTGGGTCATATTTCCCACATCTGCCTTTTGAAGTTAATTTGAAACAGATTACCAAATGTAATTTTTCTTTTACTGGATTAAAGATGTTTGGTTTTATTTTATTATTATTTTTGTTGTTGGAGTGGATTGTATTTTAGTAGAATAAGAAAAAGTGTTTTAAGAAGAAGCAGTTTATCAATTGAAAGTTTTCTTAATTTTTGTTGTTACAGTAATTAGGATTTTTTTTGGAGTGGATTGTGTTTTAGTAGAATAAGAAAATGTGTTAAATACTTTGTTGAGCCCTGAGCGGCTAAAGCAGAGTCATTTTTTTTTTTTTTTTTTTTTCATTCTTTAATGTTGGTGTATATTATTTTGAAAGATTATGGCTATTGATTTGTTTCATTCTTGAAAGTTGAGTATTCATTATACACAGTGTCCACTATTTAATAGTAGAAACTTTGTTTTAGTGTATTGGGGATATGATGTTGTTTGACAGTAGACATTTTCTTGAATTTGTTATAGTTGAGAGATTATAGAAAGTGGGTTAATGTTGATTGATTTCTTTTTTAATGCGTTGATTTGTTTTTTCTTGACTTGCCTATTTTTTCCCGTGTGTGATTTTGGGTTGTCAATTTTTTTGAAAATTCGCGAAATTACCTAAAAAATGAATGAATTCGCTTTAAATGTTTGATTTTTTTGAAGGAATTAAATGTGTGATTTTGTCTGCATTGATTAATGGGAGTTTTAATTTGGAAATTGAAATAAAATAAAGAGATCATAAGGTTGAGGAATTGTATGGAGTGATTTATGTGTCGATTAAGGAGAATTTTAATTTGAAATTTGAAATAAAAGAAATCGTTATGGTTGAGATATTATATGTAATGAGTGAATGTTGATTGATTTCTTCTTTAATGCGTTGATTATTTTTTACTTGACTTGGCTTGCAAATTTTTTCCCGGGTTTGGAGCAGATTCGAGAGATTTCCTAAAAAAAATGAATGTATTTGCATTAAATGTGTGATTATATTTTCTATTTGTATTTTAAGAATGAATTAAGTGTGTGCTTTTTTCTACACTGATGATGAATGAGAGTTTTAATTTGAAATTTAAAATAAAAGAAAGTGTTTTTATTGTTGGGGGATTATAAGGAGTGATTTATGCATTTATTAAGGAGAATTTTAATTTGAAATTCAAATTTTGAAATAAAAGAAATTGTTATGGTTGAAAATAAGTCAAGCTACTCTTTTTTCACCAGAATGCAAGGTTTTTTTTTGGGGTGGTGGTCTTTCTCATCCATTAATCTAAAACACCAATTTCTCTTTTCTCACAGTGTTAAAGTTTTCATTTTGTTGTTTTGGCTTCAACCCATACATGTTTTTTCTAGGTTTTTTACATTTGACCAATGCATCTGTTTAAATTTGTTATTATTAAACCATAGGAGAATTTAACCGTCTCTTAGTTGTTGAGTTTACTGAAATCAACTTGATGTTTAATTGTTCATTTATTTTTGTAGGGTCATAAAGTAATTAACGTTCAGAAGATGATTGACTGGTGTACCATATCCCGCCAGGGCATGTTCGCAGGTGAGGTCTTGGAAGTAGTATGATACTTTGGTGAAAAGATGATTTGGGGCGGGAGTTTGCTCAGTGGCGGAGCTAGGATTATGGTTTAGGGGTGGAATTCTAAAAATTAGTTGTCGTGGAAAATGTGTTTAAAAAAGGTTTCTAGACACATATGAGAAATTTGTTGTGGGTCAATTATCTTTTTAAAATGTTAAGAAATCTTGAGAAAAGAAGTGTTGAAACAAGTTTAATATAGTAAACTTTAAGTAAAATAAAAAATAAAGATGCTTCCAAAAATATTGTAAGAAATGGGGTTCGAACATAGCTCTTTAAACACGGAGTTTCAACACTAGAGCACTAGATCAGACACGCACTTTACACTTTATAAGGAACATAGAATATATATATATATATATATATATATATATATATATATATATATATATATATATATATATTTATTGCATCCCTTGCAACATATTAGCAAATAGGAAGACTATTTTAGTAATTTCTCAAAAAATTTAAAGTGACACGAGCCCCTTGCCTCTATATAAGTCCACCATGGGTTTGGTAGTGGGGTGGAGGGACGGGTAGTGGATAGGTAATTTGATATCATGTGTATGTACATCATACCAATTGTTGTCTTATATGTTAATGATTTATTACATATATGGTACTGCTAATATAAGGATTTTATTTGATAAATATTTGAGAATTTCAATATTCATAATGTATTTACGTTGAATGTCCAAATTTATTTATTTTTATAAATTAAATAACACTGCATGGCACGGTTTTATATATATATATATATATATATATATATATATATATATATATATATATATATATATATATATATATATATATATATATATATATATATATATATATCTATACTATATATATATAGAGGAAGGGTTTTAACCCAATTACCCGTTAATTGACCCGGAAAAATCACTAGAAAACCCGTTTTCCATACCCGAAAACCCGCAAAAAAATAAAAGAAAAATATTATTAAAAAACGGATCATGGAATAGTGGGGAGTTAGAATGGAAGTTGTGGTAATAGTGGGTTGTGCAAAAAACAATTCTTTACACCCCACGTTTGGGAATATGGTTAACAAAAGAAGTGAAAAAAATACATATATAAAATAAATCTACTAGCTACTGAAAAAAAAAACAATTCTTTACACCCCACGTTTGGGAATATGGTTAACAAAAGAAGTGAAACTGAAAAAAAAAATATAATTTCCTGACAACCCACGTTTGGGGATATGGTGGCGGAATTTAAGCTAACAAGATAAAAACAAAATATACATACATCTATAAAATAAATCTACCAACCATTAAAAAAAAATTCTTTACAACCCACGTTTGGGATTATGGTTACAAAAAGAAAAACAACAAAAAAAATTAATTTAACACAACCAAAAACTAACCCTTCACACGTTCACCTCCTCCACTTTTGCTTTCACGTTTCCACCTCCACCACTTCTCCTCATATATACCTCCCTTTACCATATGCCATTTACCCTCACCTTCCATTTCTTATCAACATTCAACAGCATCCGTTTCTTCACTTCTTCAACAGCAGTAAAAACACCAGCATCGGTTTCTTCAACAGCATCGGTTTCTTCTACAGCAGTATAAACACCAGTTTCACTAAATCATTCCTACCTCTACAGTCATATAATTTTATGTATATACTCCTTTATGAATATGCATATAAGAATAACCTAACTGTGTAAGGTTTTTTTCCCAGAAACTTAATTTATATAAAATACATTTACTCATTGTTTACATGACATCCTAATCAGTGTGTCTTCTCACCTATTTTGCAGATTGTTTGTGCTTTAGACGGTTTCACAGTTTCACCACGTTTTATATTAACTCATTCAACAGCAGCAAAAACACCAGGTACACAAAATCATTCCTACCTCTACAGTCATATACTTATATGTATACTCCTTTATGAATATGCATGTATGAATAACCGAACTGTGTCAGTTTTTTTCCCCCCAAACTTAATTTATATACAATTCATGTACTCATTCTTAATACATTCTAATAGCAGCAACCATACTTAAGTAAGAGCATGACATTACATAACACACACTCCAATTTCACTTACATAACCCACCCCATCAACACCAACACTAACTACATGATGAGAAATCACAAGTTTTAAAGCCCGTATAATTCAGTGGGAGGCATTTTACCTGATAAAACCCGAGAGTGATTCACCGGTTCGTAAACACTGACCCACTGAAAACAACATCACCATTGTTACAAGCCTTCACTTCAATCTTCACTGCATTATCACTGCATTTGGTGTACAATTCAGTTAATTTGGAAATCCCACATACCCTCAATAACAGAAAACTTCCCAAAACGATCAGGCACAATCACAATTTTCATAATCAACATTAACACATTATACCTCACACATAACCACAACACAGACTCTACACAATTCTACTTATTACACATTAGTATCCATTACATTATTTATAAGTAGCAACCCTTTGGAACATTTTATCTGTTAACACAATGTTAAATACACTGACTTACCACTTTCATACAACAACATATTTACATAATTTACATATACATTCTGTTTCACAACCCCTTTGCTACATCATTAACATTGACTTAACATAACACAATCTTTGACTGAGTACATCAGCAACACTTTTTCACCCAGCTTCTTAAAATCACACAGTTCACCATTTCACAAAATTTTTACAATTTGGTGTTTCATTTTCACATAACACAGACATTAAGAGTTACAGAGACATTCATATTTACAGAGATAACAATATTTACAGATACATTCAAACTATTAACTGGGCATTTCACAGAGACATTCAAAGTTACAGCTTAACCCATGAATCAAGCATTAACCGATTAACTATTCTACTGAATCAAATATCACATCTGTAACATTTTTTCTACACAGCCTTTAAAATTAACATGCATTCCGGATTTATAACTTAATCAAATATTAGGCATACATCTCAAATATCACATCTGTAATATATTTATTCTACACAGCCTTTAAAATTAACATGCATTCCGGATTTATAACTTTATCAAATATTAGGCATACATCCGAAGCTTGCAATTCAATTATTCATTCTAATCAGTGAAATATTAAATTTTTGGCACTGGATAACACACCAATATGTCACATAACAACTTTTTAACAAAAACCACAAAAGCACATTACAACTTATTAACACATAACAACTCATCTGAAATCATGCGTACACATTATCATGTGTTTACTTAGCTATTTTTCAGATTCAAATGACGAACACAAACTTCATTAAAGTACTCAGTTGAACATATATATGCAACTAATTATATTAGTATGTATTTACCATTTTAGATCAAAACAAGAACAGGTTTTGTATACAGTCTAGACATACATAACACAAATTCAACACATAAATACATATACGACCATTTTTCTTCTAACGATCTTGAAGGTATGACATTTACTGATACTCTTTAAAAACACCTAGCCCAATAAAGTCTGATACTTCGACTATGACATGCAAAGGCTGAGCCTTTTTCACATCGCTCACACATAATGAAAAATACACCACAACACAATACCTGAGCTGATCTAAGTAAGATCGGACATTACCATTTGCGGATCTGATGATGAGCAGCAAGAGGTACCAGAAGCAAGTTTTCGATTTGGAAATACCAGTCAACATTACAAGATGGAGTCTTTTTCTTTTCATATCAGAGGCCAACTTTCATTTTTATGGACTGAGAACAGAAAAACACTTGACTTTTTCTTTAGGTAGAAACCCAAGTCGTTTATAGGCTAACACCATCGAAGGGTGATGGAGATTAAGAGGTGATGTGAGAATAGTGATGACTTCAGGCCATAAAGATGATGGTGGTAGTGGTGGTCGGACATCAGTCACAAAAGAACTGAGACCTGTGATGATTTTTCTTCATTAAACAATGATTGAAACATACCACAAGAAAGAGGAGAAGAAGGAGAAGCAGGGAGGCGATGGGAGGCGTTTAGTGATCGGCAGGCGGAGGAGGTCGGCCTTGGAAACAGAGAAGGAGGCTGGAGATAAGAACTGAGGGAGAAGAGATGGAGTCATTTTGTCTGATTGTTTGATAAACGGCGGAGTTGAATTAGGTTGAGGTTGCGGGTGTTTATATCTTACACATCGGGCTAGCTTTAGGGTTAGGACAACTCGGTTCATCAGCTTATAATAAGAGCTGGGCATGGTATATAATTGACAAACAGGCCCAATGATGTTTTTAATAAAAACTGGACCGGATATAACATTCGTGCACTATTTGTATATACCTAAACCAAAAATGAATAATAAGTTTGGACCTGTAACAATATTAGCCCATATATATTAATTAATTAAGAATTCCATATGTATGCGTTGTAATTTGAATTACATCGAGATAACACTGCAAATCATGTCATATAAAAAAGTTTAGTCATGCAAAAAAGTTGAGCCATATTGGGCCTTTTTTAAATGTCCATTCCAGCATAAAAACTTTAGGCATTATAACATTTTTAATTAAATAAACTTAATTAATCGGCAGGAAATCATACGATTTTAGGTGACTCATACGCAAAAGACCGATTTAGGGTTATAGAAACGGCTTCAAATGATGCTGCGACTAGGGTTGTGAGAGTTGCAGCCTTATATAGGGCCGGCTGGAAAAACGGGTTGGGCTTCACATCCGATTTTGGAGTTTATTTATTAACCGGGCCTAATAAGTTGACATTGTGTCTTTTTTTTCATGGACTTAAAAACAATCTGGGCCGTTCAATAGGCTTAAAAAAATTCTGAATTTCGGTCCATCAGTTTTTTTTATTTCTCTTCACTAATTAATAAGTATTTAATTAACAACAAAATTTTATTAATTTAATTTATTAATAAATTAAATAAAAACTAATTAATCAATGAGTTTATTTATTTCATTATATACACGCACCATCAACGCTACAGTTTACATCACCACTACAAGTTGCTTATGTTTTGAAAGTAAATTGGTTTGATACATGCACTCAATCTTTCTACATATTTTTGTTCATTTTTCAATTTTTTTAAACCAACATAATATAAACTCTTTGCTTTTATATCATTTTTTGGATATTGTATTTTTTCAGGAAATGACATCTCCACTGAATATTGGGTCAACAAATGGACAAGCTAAACCAAAGAAAATGGTGGGGGCGATCAGGACCTTTCCCCCAAATATAAACGGGCCAATGTGGAAGCATGGTCAAGCGGGAACTTCTATGGAACTTACTAATGAAGAGCCCCACAAAGATCTGTCTGTTGATGTCATCGTGGTAGAAGAAGATGATTCTGAGCCAGAAGAACACCCTGAAGAAGAGGACCTAGAGGAGGAAGACCTCAAGAAAATGAAAATCGGGGGTAGAAGCAAATGCGGAGCATGAAGACACGCCAACCCCGGAGTATGTTCCAGAACCCCAGCCGGACCCGATGATGGAAAACCATGCCTCTCTGATATGGGAAGCAACACCATTAGAGATTGTTTATCTCCATAACCCCTTGACGATCCGGGGTAGAGAATACCACTGGGCCAATGGATACGAAAGGCTGGTCTGGGATGAGTGTTTAGCCCTACGAGAGGAGATTCGGGACTTGAAGGTTTCATTGTGTGATGCAAAGAGGAAGATTGAGCACATGAAACAGGGGATCATGTGATTGGCTCATTCTTTTGTGATGTTTTTTTTTGTTTGTTTCACTTAAATTCCTACATTGCATATCATTGTAAATATTTCATTCATGTTTTTTTTTTGGTTTCATCTACAAATTCCTACATACATATATATCGTTGTAAATATTTCATTAATGCCATTTTTTTTGTTTCACTTAAATAGCTCTTAAATTACTACAATATCTACATATTTCTACATACACAACTCGACTTTTCAAATAAAATGTTCTCCGTGCATTATGCACGGGTTTATGACCCTGAGTATTTGATTATTTTATTCCTTCCAATTAATTATTAATTGTTGATGCGGTGGGGAATGTGTGGATCGGTAGAGAAAAAGACCCTGAGTATTTGATGTAATTTACAAGATTGTTTATCATATTTACTATCATTTCATTAATTCACTTAACCTCATGTTTTACGTATTCTATTTTTCTTTTCTTTTTTGAATTTGTTGTTTTCCTTTGAAAAATGTTACGACATGTTTATTAGTCCCCGTGCATCATGCACGGGTT